>CM046448.1:104881695-105256695 GCA_025506515.1 Flaveria trinervia | reverse complement strand
CTTGAACCGGCATAAGAGATGTTGAGCATTCAAATTGCGGTTAGTATGTGTTTGATAGAAGGAACCGAGAGTGTAGAGGGTGTGGAGATGATGGTGATGTACGGGTTGTGTGAGGTGTTTGTGAGTTGAGGAATGGAGGTGGAGATGGTTGTGTTGTTTGGTTATGGTGGTGGTGACCGAGAGTGTTTGAGATGGAGATTTGGATGGTATGTGATTTGTGTTTCTAAACTATCAGCCGAGAGCTTCAAGTAATATGGTTTCTCATCACTAAACCTAGGTGTAGGCTTGCAAGGTGGCATGCTCAAGACATGTTTGGTGTGTGGGTGGCTAAGTGTCGACCAAGGAGATGTAATGAGTCATCATATAATCATTACAAGATTAACCAATGTTTTAGTTTATTTAATCGGGTGATTAATGATTCTAATGATCCAGGTTTAGAGCTTTGGGGATGATTATGTTGAGGTTTAAGTATTTAAGGTTTGCTTAGTTTCGTTTTGATGTTAGGTGTCTTTGAGGTTAACTTGTATTGTGGTGTTTGGTTTGGTTATGTTTTTGTATCATTTTGTAACACCCCAAATTTTTATTAAAACAAAAGGAAAAGAAAAGTAAATAGAAAGAATAGATAATAAGCACAAGTGGAGGGGGATAAAGTGTACAAAGTACAAAACCTTATTATTTTAAGGTTTAAAGGGGGCATGGTCGCCCATTTCTTCTTCATCTTCTTCGTTCGGCTGAAAGGAAGAAAGAAGAGAGAGAGAGAGCCCCGGTTCTAGAGAGAGAAAGAGGAAGAAGCAGCTGCAAAGGTAAGTCTTCTCTTATATGAGCTTGGTTTCAGCTGGGTTTCGAGTTCTTGACCAAAGTTCTTGGTGTTTAGTGTTTGTTTCGAGATTCAAGAGTTGAATCGAAGGTGGGCCTCAAACTTGAAGGGTGTTGCTTAATGGTTGTTCAAGGTGAGTTTATAGAACCCCTCTTTTACTAATTTTAACTTGTTTGGGGATATTATACATACTAAGTAAACATTTTGAAAGTAACCGTGGGTCTACAGCCTTATGTTCGAATGATGTATGTATGTATGTATGTTTTAGTGTTGATTATGGGTTAGTGTTGATGTTTAGCATGCTTAGATGCCCTTAGTATGTTAGATCTGTGCTTGAGTATCATTAGAATGATAATCGGTGATGTTGGTAGCATAGAAAATATTTCAGAATGTTCTGATGAACATGAACAGTGGTCCATGCGCCCAGAGGTAGCTCATACGCCTAAACAGTGGCCCATGCGCCTAAGTGTTGGCCATGCGCCCAAGTGTTGGCCATGCGCCTAAATAGTGCCCGTGCACCCAAGTGCCAAAACGGCTAAGTGTTGGTAATACGCCTGAACAGGGCATAAGCGCCCAAATAGTGCCCATGCGCCCAGACTGTTTTACACTTAGAATTTTTATGCCCATGCGCCTGGAAGGTCCCATGCGCCCAATTTGGACATAAGGTTTTCTAAGTGGTTTTAAGGGGTAATATGGGGAGATAGGTCTGGTTATGATGTGATGGCTTATGTCTGATGTGTGTTATGATGATGCCTGCATGGTGATGGTGTATGTTTATGATTATGTGTATGTTCCTTATTATGTATGTATGTCTTCCCTTGGCTTTTCGTTGAACGTTAATGAATGTAATGAAGTATTATGTAACGTAAAGTGAAAGATAATGAAAAGAGGAACGTAATGAATGAATGCATGCATTAATGAATGAAAACGTGAGAGGCTTGCAAGTGAAGTGTAGTGAAGTGCACGACTCTAAATGCCTTAAGCTCAACCGTGGGAGGTTCAGCTAATCCAAAATTATGCACGCAAGGGTTCTAGTCTTTGTGGCTGACCTTCGGTAATGTAATCAATTCGATGGGGGTGATGTACCCATTTCGATGGGGGTGATGTACCCATTTCGATGGGGGTGATGTACCCATTTCGATGGGGGTGATGTACCCATTTCGATGGGGGATGATGTACCCATTTCGATGGGGGTGTAGTTACCCAAAATGTTAGGGGTGGAATATATGATGGTTACCCGAGTTATGTGTAACTCTGGGGGTGTAGCATAAAGTTAAGCATATGTATGAGGTGAGCAACCCCGTGTTGCAATAGACTCGGATCGCGTGCTATCGTGAAGTTGCCATGAGGTGAGCGACCCTGTCGTTGCAACAGACTCGGATAGCGTGCTATCATTGAAATTGGCAATTGGAGTGAGCAACCCTATGGTTGCAACATACTCGGATAGCGTGCAATCGTTGGGATTGTTAATGAGGTGAGCTACCTGGTTTTGCAACAGATCGGATAGAGTTCAATCCCTGTGATTGACTCATATGGGATCTTTGTCACGTATCCTGGTGCTGTGTCAGTCTTCGGACTTGAGTCGGGGGTTTGTGTACAGGCCTCGGCACAACATCAACTTTCGAGCATGAGTCAGGGATATTGCGTGAGACATGATTCGAGTAATGAAGAGTAATGAGCGAAGAAATGTATGAAATAATGAACGTATGAAATGAACGTTAATGAATTATCATAATAATGTACGATATATACCCTTGTCATTCGACCCCAGTAATCGTGGCAGAGTGCCACAAGAGGGTAAAGTCTGACCGGATCTATAGAGAGCAGTGAAAGATAATGTAATACGTTGAATGAACAAAAGTTAACGAATGTAATGATGAAGATAATAACGATATTATCTATGTGTACGTATGATGTATGATCAGGAATGAATGTAAGTGTAGTATGATTTTGAAAGAAAGTAAAAGAACGGTTTTAACGAAAGAAAAGTATGTTTTATTATAAAACTAGAACTCACTCAACGTCGCTGACTTTTGTATGCATGATAGTTGGCAGGTATTATGTTGATGCTGAGGAGTTGCAGGCATGGATGCATAAGCTACTGGGAGCATTTCAAGGTTGGCATCCGTATTTTGACACGTCTTTGTATTTTGAGATGAACACAAATGTTGTAAATGAATGAAATGACATGTTTTTAGTTATTAATGAAAGTTTTAAATTTCGCTGCAAAATAAATGTACGTTTTATAAGGTTTTATGTGCGATGAATGACCAGCTGTAAGCGTCCCAGGAACGGGGCCTTACAAGTTGGTCTCAGAGCCAAAGTTTAAGCGAAATGGGTAAATTTTCAAAATAAACCTTAACTTAAACTGAGAATAGGACTAAAAGGAAAGGGATGCCAGTCCTAGTAGCTACGTGCCTGCAGGTAAAGGTCTTATGTAAACGTTTAAAGTAAGTTAACGTTAACCGGTATTATGTGCGCATGTTATATGGCTAGTGTGCTTTTATGTAGATTTAGATACTGATGTAGTCAGGATAGGAAATGCTTGGGGTATGAAGAGTAAAGTAAGTGGCTAATCATAACTGGCCACTGTAATTAGGGACTTACTATACTTGACATAAACTGAGTTATTACCTTGAATGACCGTGTTGGTGTTTGAATCTTATAGTGTGTTAGAGGATGGCTGGGCAGAAATCTTCCAAGACTCCTAGAGGTAGAGGCAGCCCCCGTGTGACTAGGAGTGGTGCTAAGGATCCTGATACGACCCATGAGAACCCTGAGGTTCATGGCCGGAGCGAAGAGAATGAGAATGCTAGTTTGAATGCCTCAGCTAGGGAGGCGATTGCTGATAAAATACACCAGGTCATGCAGACAGTCTTACTGTCTGTAGTGACCGAAGTGATTAAAGCTGTTAGAGAAGGCGAAAGGAGGGAGAGGAATAGGTCCTCGGGAAGGAGAGAGCAACCAGAGGCCGAGATGGTTATCCCTACTGATGGGAGAGAGGAGGAAGAAGAGCCTGTGCCTAAGACAACACGAGGCTGTAATTATGGGGCATTCCATAGTTGCAAGCCCCTACCTTTGATGGTAATGGCACTGCTACTGCTGCTCACCGATGGGTGAGAGAAATGGATGCTGTCCTTGAGATCAGCGAGTGCCAAGAGGACCAGAAAGTGAAATTTGCCACTCACTCTTTTGTAGACTCAGCTTTGTGTTGGTGGGACAATATTGAACAGGTTGAGGGAAGCAGGGCTATCAGAAGGATGAGATGGTTTGAGTCAAAAAGACTGGTGATTGAGGAGCTCTGTCCTTACCGTGAGATGGATAAAGTTGAGAGGGAGTTCCTGCAGCTGGAGGCGGGAACGATGACACATCAGCAGTATACCACTAAATTCAACGAGATGGCACGTCTGGTGCCGGATCAAGTGACGCCTCTTTCGCGAAAGATCAAAAGGTATATTCAGGGCTTGCCGACGGAAATCCGTAGGCACATGATTCCTGCCCGACCGAGCACGTTTAGGTTGGCGGTTGATTTGGCGGGGAGATTGTATGATGAAAGATCTGTGATGATGACTGAAGGTAGCAAGAAAGGAGAGGGTGATCAAGATTGGAACGGGAAGCGATTGGGAAGTGGCGGAGCCACTCTAGGTGACAAAGGTGCACGAGTGGATGATCAGCATGTGGTCATAACTGATGCGGAAGAACCGGACATGTGGCAAAGAACTGCAGTATGGGGAGGTGTTATTCTTGTGGTGAGGAAGGTCACATGAGCAGGGATTGCAAGAAGCCGAGGGCGGAAGGTTCAGGGGTGAAGAAGATCGGAGGAAGCTAGGACAGACCTTGATGTTGTGTCAGGTACATTTCTAGTAAACCAAACTTTAGCCTCGGTGTTATTTATTTCTGGTGCTAGTAAAAAGTTTTATCTTTGCTGCTTACTGTGCTAAGTTTCCTATTAGTAGTAAGAATATAGATACGCCCTTTGATGTAGGAACTGCCATAGGTAGGTCTACCAGGATATCTAAAATGATAGAAGGTTGTGACGTAGAACTAGGAGGTCACAAGTTTTTGTTAGACCATCCCTAATAGGCGTAGGTGGATAGATGTGCACTTCCGGGTGAGCTGATTAGTGATTTACGACTCAAACCCCAAGTGTTGCAAAAAGATAGATTGATCAACCGTGCACGACCAGAGTCCGGTGTCGACCTACGACAATGAATTATGATGAAGGCTTCGACCAGGAAAGCGGATTGTTTGATTTGGAAATCGAGTAAAGCTAATATTAAAGTATAAGTGGGTCATTTCCAGTTGTTGCTCAGGTAGGAGAAGTGACACATCGACTGGAGCTACCCGATGAGTTAAGTGGGATTCATCTGAAGTTCCATGCATCTTGTCTAAGAAAGAGCTCAACCGATGAAGATATGATCATGCCACTAGAAAACTCTGAGCTGGGAAAAGTATTCAACCACAAGAAGCAACTGGTGGCCATTACTAATAAGAAGAAGAGAATAGGTTAAGGAGGATGTTGGTTTCACTTGTGCGGGTGCAGTGAAGCCTAAAGGTATCTAAGTTTAAGTGCAAGATCCAGGAAGAGGTGAGACAGTGTTACCCATAACTGTCCGAGAAGCGACAGGTTTCGGGGACGAAACCTCTTTAAGGGGGGTAGACTTGTAACACCCCAATTTTTTATTAAAACGAAAGGAAAAGAAAAGTAAATAGAAAGAATAGATAATGAGCACAAGTGGAGGGGGATAAAGTGTACAAAGTACAAAACCTTATTATTTTAAGGTTTAAAGGGGGCATGGTCGCCCATTTCTTCTTCATCTTCATTCGGCTGAAAGGAAGAAATAAGAGAGAGAGCGCCCCGGTTCTAGAGAGAGAAAAAGGAAGAAGCAACTGCAAAGGTAAGTCTTCTCTTATATGAGCTCGGTTTCAGTTGGGTTTCGAGTTCTTGACCAAAGTTCTTGGTGTTTAGTGTTTGTTTCGGGATTCAAGAGTTGAATCGAAGGTGGGCCTCGAACTTGAAGGGTGTTGCTTAAAGGCTGTTCAAGGTGAGTTTCTAGAACCCCTCTTTTACTGATTTTCAACTTGTTTGGGGCTATTATGCGTATTAAGTAAACATTTTGAAAGTAACCGTGGGTCTACAGCCTTATGTTTGAAATGATGTATGTATGTATGTATGTTTTAGTGTTAATTATGGGTTAGTGTTGATGTTTAGCATGCTTAGATTCCCTTAGTATGTTAGATATGTGCTTGAGTATCATTAGAATGATAATCGGGTGATGTTAGTAGCATAGAAAATATTTCAGAATGTTCTGATGAACATGAACAGTGGTCCATGTGCCCAGAGGTGGCTCATACGCCTAAACAGTGGCCCATGCGCCTAAGTGTTGGCCATGTGCCCAAGTGTTGGCCATGCGCCCAGTGTTGGCCATGCGCCCAAGTGTTGGCCATGCGCCCAAGTGTTGGCCATGCGCCCAAGTGTTGGCCATGCGCCCAAGTGTTGGCCATGCGCCTAAATAGTGTCCGTGCGCCCAAGTTCCAAAACGGCTAAGTGTTGGTAATGCGCCTGAACATGTGCTATGTGCCTGCATAATGGCAAAGCGCCTGAACAGGGCAGAAGCGCCCAAATAGTGCCCATGCGCCGGACTGTATTACACTTAGAATTTTTATGCTCATGCGCCTGGAAGGTCCCATGCGCCCAATTTGGACTTAATGTTTTCTAAGTGGTTTTAAGGGGTAATATGGGGAGATAGGTCTGGTTATGATGTGATGGCTTATGTCTGATGTGTGTTATGATGATGCCTACATGGTGATGGTGTATGTTTATGATTATATGTATGTTCCTTATTATGTATGTATGTCTTCCCTTGGCTTTGCTTTGAACGTTAATGAATGTAATGAAGTATTATGTAACGTAAAGTGGAAGATAATGAAAAGAGGAACGTAATGAATGAATGCATGCATTAATGAATGAAAACGTGAGAGGCTTGCAAGTGAAGTGTAGTGAAGTGCACGGCTCTAAATGCCTTAAGCTCAACCACGGGAGGTTCAGCTAATCCTAAAGTGTGCATGCAAGGGTTCCAGTCTTTATGGCTGACCTTCGCTGATGTACCCATTTCGATGGGGGTGATGTACCCATTTCGATAGGGGTGATGTACCTATTTCGATGGGGGTGATGTACCCATTTAGATGGGGGTGATGTACCCATTTCGATGGGGGGTGATATACCCATTTCGATGGAAGTGATGTACCCATTTCGATGGGGGTGTAGTTACCCAAAATGTTGGGGGTGGAATATATGATGGTTACCCGAGTTACGCGTAACTCCGGGGGTGTAGCATAAAGCTAAGCATATGTATGAGGTGAGCAACCCTATGGTTGCAACAGACTCGGATCGTGTGCTATCGTGAAGTTGCCATGAGGTGAGTGACCCTGTCGTTGCAAAAGACTCGGATAGCGTGCTATCATCGAAATTGGCAATTGGGGTGAGCAACCCTATGGTTGCAACAGAATCGGATAGCGTGCAATCGTTGGGATTGTTAATGAGGTGAGCGACCTGGTGTTGCAACAGACTTGGATAAAGTTCAATCCATGTGATCGACTCATATGGGATCTTTGTCGCGTATCCCAATGTTGTGTTAGTCTTCGGACATGAGTCGGGGGTTTTTGTACAGGCCCCGCATAACATCAGCTTTCGAGCATGAGTCGGGGATATTGCATGAGACATGATTCGAGTAATGAAGAGTAATGAGCGAAGAAATGTATGAAAGAATGAACGTTAATGAATTATCATAATAATGTACGATATAGACCCTTGTCATTCGACCTCAGTAATCGTGGCGGAGTGCCACGAAGAGGGTAAAGTCTGACCGGATCTAGAGAGAGTAGTGTAAATGTAGTATGATTTTGAACGAAAGTTAACGAACGTAATGATGAAGATAATAACGATATTTTCTATGTGTACGCATGATTTATGATCACGAAAGAATGTAAGTGTAGTATGATTTTGAAAGAAAGTAAAAGAATGGTTTTAACGAAAGAAAAGTATGTTTTATTATAAAACCAGAACTCACTCAGCGTTGCTGACTTTTGTATGCATGATAGTTGGCAGGTATTATGTTGATGCTGAGTAGTTGCAGGCATGGATGCATAAGCTACTAGGAGCATTTCGAGGCTGGCATCCGTATTTTGACATATCTTTGTATTTTTAGATGAACACAAATGTTGTAAATGAATGAAATGACATATTTTTAGTTATTAATGAAAATTTTAAATTCCGCTGCAAAATAAATGTATGTTTTATAAGGTTTTATGTGCGATGAATGACCAGCTGTAAGCTTCCCGGGAACGGGGCCTTACACATTTGGTAAATAATTTGAGGTTACAAAGTTGTAGCAGTTGATCACATAGTGTTTGGTATCTAAAACTTATGAATATAAATACATGCATACGTAAAAAGTTGTGCATGCATGCAACCATGCATACGTGCAACATATATATACATATAAACACATATATTATATATATAGGGTTAGTCAAATAATTATTAACATGTAGAAGAATTTTATTTATATGTTAATTTTGTCTAACCTTATTTTTAGGGTCGTCACACATATCACTATGAAACTTCCATCAAAAGTAATAATTCATATATTTCTTTACTATAGTGGATTCGTTTTTTTACCTCGCATTTCTTGTATGGATAGTTGTTGAACACATAACATTGACTTACATATACGTATGTACTATTTATTAAACTATATGTATGTGTAAACACTTTGATTTTTGATGTATAGGTTATTGGGAACAAGTTGAACAACACTAATTTTCATGCATCTTTACATAAGTTAGTATGGAATGTTTACATGAAGCCATCTGAGTTTGAACGTCGATGGAATTCGCTAATGGAAGTGTACAATTTGCAAGATCACCCATGGTTGACTGACATGTTCTTGATTAGAGATCAATGGGTTTCTGGTTTTTTTAATGATATACCTATGTGCTGTTTAATGAAGACTACATCTAGGTGTGAAAGTTTTAACTCCTTTTTTAAAGTCAACTCAAGTGCATCTAATACTCTTGTTCAATTTTTGTTGTGCTTTGACTCTGCAATGGATGGGCAAAGGTATAACCAACGATTGCTAAAATATAGCACTGCAACAACCATACCAAAACATCTTACATCTTTAGCAATCGATCGTTATGCGGCTGAGATTTACACACACAACATCTTTTTAGAAGTTCAAAAGGAGATACATAAATACACATTGTTATGTTTCATATCTAATCGCGAGATACTGGATGGATCCTATGTTTATA
Organism: Flaveria trinervia; assembly: GCA_025506515.1. Lineage (NCBI taxonomy): Eukaryota > Viridiplantae > Streptophyta > Magnoliopsida > Asterales > Asteraceae > Flaveria > Flaveria trinervia. Next base: position 105,247,562 of record CM046448.1, on the reverse strand, counting down.
TGATTGCACAAGAAGACAATAGGTCGAACATTATCAACGAGTTCAAGGTTAATACTTGTCTAAATTTTATGCTTCATTTGTCAATGATTATATTATGCTTTATTGAACAATATTACTTTTTATTCATTCATATTTTTTATTTCATAGGTAACGCTTCAATTACCTGGAAACTTGATTACATGTTCTTGCATGGGATTCACACGTATTGGTTATCTGTGTCGTCATGTTTTTTGTGTGTTTAGAAATCATAAAATTGACAAAATCCCTGATCAATACGTGCATGATCGATGGAGAAGAGATGCTCTACCTAAACAATTGTTTAGTATTGCCAACCGATATGGTGCGAATCAAAGTAAAAATTCAATACTTAGACATCGGGTTCTAGAAAACATGCAAGAATGTGCTGATTTGATAAGACATGACCCAGAGCGTTTAGCATGGCTTGACAAGCGTGTCCAAAAACTAAAACAAAAAATATTGGAGGAATTTCCAATTCAGCATACTAAACTTAACATAGGTGTTGTAATTGAAGAGTTGGTAGGACAATCTGAACCCAAAGATGTTGAAGTCAATGCTCCACAAGGCATAAGAAACAAAGGTTGTGGTACAAAACGAAGACTAATTGGTCCAGGGGAAAAAGCAAAAGTCAAGAAAAAAAAGCTTCAGGTTGTGCAATTTTCGTCACAAAATGACAAATGATCATGATTCTAGAAACTGTCGATAAGAAGAAATGAAGGAAAAAATGGACCAACCTGATAATTTGGAAGATGTATCTCTAATGGAAGATGACAAATTCGTTTCTGAAGAAGAATAAAGTCAAGATTACGGAGATCCGTATGAACTTTAGTATTATCTATTATTTGCATACACGTACCTATCATATATATGGATTAAGAAATTTTTTAAAAAGATATTTGTATCAATCTTTATACTTGAATATTTATATAAGCACATTTCTTTAAGTTTTTATATGTGTGCAATTGTTTATGTTTATGAATATTCGGTTTCTAGATCTTATACATAATAATAAAACATATATGAACGCAAAGAGAATAAAATAGGAATTCATTTACTCCTACATATATGTAAACATATTAACTAAAAAACATAAATAATAAAAATGCTTACATATACGTAAGCATTTTAAATATATAAAAATATTGATTTTTCCACTCGTCTAGGTGCAATGAAAAAACCTAAATATATAAAAAGGCTGGTTTTTCTATTCGTTTAGGTGCAATAAGAGAATATAATAAAAATTTGTTTACTCCTATATATATGTAAACATATCTTAAGGGTAAAACCTAAATATATAAAAATACTTACATATACGTAACCATTTTAAATGAAAAAAAAAACAAAATATGTATACACATATTTAAACTAAAAATATCATACCTAACTTTAGTTTAATATCATCATGTAATATATAATACATATTTTTCTGCATTTTAACTTCAAAAAATATATAATTATCATTACAAACTGACCACTTACATATATGATACAAGTTACATATATGTAAGCAATCAAAACCCATGTATTATACGAACCCCATAAGCAATGAATATAGAAACATAAGTTTAAAACCCCATAATATATAACAATATTAGTGATCATCATTCTAAGTTCCAAAACAAGAATACTAAAAATCAAATTAGTTTCACAAAAAACCCCAAAATCAAATAAGTTCGACACTAATATATGCTTTCATTTAATGTGTCTTCTGCCTCCATCATTACTTTGTCGTGATATACGTTAATATCTGACATCAGGATTTTAAAATCATACTTCTTTCTCAAAGAAGCTATTTTAGTCTTCTTACGTTTTTCATCTCTTGACAAACCGCAGTCCCAGTTCTTCACATGATTACCCATGTACATCTCCATATGCTGCATGATGAACACTCTACAATCTTGTAAGGCCCCATTCCCGGGACGCTTACAGTTGGGTTCTCATTGCACATAAAACCTATAATTACATTTGTATTTCATAAATCGCAGCGGAAAACTAAAACAATCTTTCATTTCCATGTAAATGCTTTTGCAAGTTAATACAACATTCATTACAAAATAGCTTGTTCGCATTACAATGCAAAAACATTAATCAAAAGAATGCCATCCCAAAAGAGCTGAGTAGCTTCACGGTGTGCCATCCTCAGCAAACATTACCTGCCAACTGGAAAACATATAAAAAGTCAGCGTTGCTGAGTGAGTTCTAGTTTTATTACAAAACATACTTTACTTTCATATAAAACCATGCGTTACTTTTGCATGATCACACATCGTACGTACACATAGATAATATCATTATTATCTTCTTCATTCATTCATTCGTTCATTCGTTCTTTATGACTTTACTTGCGCATCGGACATCATCCGTACCAATACCATGTGCTACACCCCGGTTAGTCGTAGCTACCGGGCCGAAGTCAATAAATGTACAGCTAAACGTATGCCACGGTACTAGGAGTAACCATCAGTCTTAGCTACTGGGCCGAAGTCAATAAATGAACAGCTAAACGTATGCCACAGTACTAGGGGTGAGCGGTAGAGGTTCTACATTAAGGGTCAATCACAAAGAAGGACCCGTTATCCGATGCGTGCAAGACGTTTCATTCGTTCATTAATGCATGCATTCAACATCGTGTTCCTCTTTCATTATCTTTCACTTTACGTTACATAATACTTCGTTCATTCCTTATCATAACACGTAAAGTTATGGGAAAGATAAACATACATCATAACAAGGAACATAACACACACAGTCATCATTATCATACAGGGCAACACCATACATACATAACGTGCATAAACTTGCAACATCATCATCATCATCATGCCCAACATGCTTTCTAAGGCCTCAAGCGTCATCTTACATGCTCTTATGGGGACCTTTACGTCAAAACTTACATCTGCACTTTCCCCCGAAAGTCAGAAGTCAATCTATACCTTCCTCGGGTACAATAGCCCTATTCGGGCGTATGGACACCCTTCAGTCGCATGGCCTCCTTGCGACTGAACATCATGCGATTGAACTAATACGGATGAACACCTATGGGAATGAACATCCAGTCGTGCGAATGGACAATGCGGATGGACCTCATGCGAATAGGATTAATGCAGATGAGCACTTATGCGACTGGACCCTCAGTCGTACGAATGGACCTTCAATCGTGCGAATGGACCCCAATCGCACCCTAATCAGCCGTATGGCCTCCATTTGGTCTCCAGTCGGTCGCCTAGCCCTAACTGATGCAGAATGCAGTTCATCCCAACTGCAGCCGAGGGTTTTCGGCCTCCAAACTCATCTAAACCCATTTTAAGCCTAAATCGACCATCCTAAACCTTAGGAATGCATACCATAACACCATACAAGCACATGCACGCCCGGAAACATACACGAAACGCATCACACACATCACACCCAAATGGGTCAAACACATACACATACAAAAACGGGTTTTATGCTATCCAGCCCCAAAATCGTTTGAAAACAAGTAAAAGTGGGGTTCTAAAACTCACACAAACGAGCACAACGTTAAGGGCTTCGATTGGCTTGCTACACGATGATTTTGGCAACCCGAACCAGCACTTTTCCTCTTTTTCTCTTCTTTCTCTCTTCTCCCCTTTCTTGGCTGATTTGTGAGTGTGGGGGAGAGGGTAAGGGCTGCCCTCTCCCTTATATACTTCCCCTCACCCGACTTTCTTTCGTTGGCGAGTTTGGTCCCTCGACTTTTGGACTTTATTTTCTTTTCTTTCCTCACCGGCTTCAAAATAATAAATATTCGGGTGTTACAAATCTACATAGTTCTTTGATGTTGCCCGTCCAATCTTCAGTTTTTCGGGGTGACACACCTGGATTTGACTCCACTTTGGGTGTCCAATTGATCGTAAATAATACACAAATATTTCTTTTTGCATAACAATTTAAAAATATGTTAAAGTTACTTTCAACTTAAAATAATTAAACTCAATGATCTACATAGATGTAGAGGAACATTCTAACAACTAATCACTTTCATAGGGTTGACTTCTTAATATAATCTGGATCATCCACCACGATATCAATACTTTCTTTTTCGTTCATATTATCAATGATCGTTATAGCTAGATATTTGAAATTAAAGCATATCAAGTAGAAATGATTTCCTTCAAGAATGGGGCACATCACAATGTCAAATAGTTTCACATCTTCCACCTTCTCACATTCTTGAAGAAACTCATTCAAATATGAAGAAAAGAATTTAAACCGCTCCTCAAAGGTTTCTTTAGCACTGTACACAATCCATCCTAACTGCACGTCGATATGATTACAAATATCTATTAATAATATATAAATTTATTTCCAATGTATTTTGATTCTTCATAATATTTACTTACAAATGGTGTGGTCCCACAAAACATATGATATGGTGAACTCACACTTCTATATCTTTTGCATAATTCAAAACCTTTGCCCAACAATCAATAACATCAGTGTACAGTTGCTGACTAGGCTATAACGAAGTAAGAAGGTATTGTGTTGTATCATCCCCCGATTTAGTACCAAATATGAACTTCCTGCAGATACCAATACATATATTTTTTTCTAGAATCGTATAAAAATGTAATTGTAATAACCTTTCATAATTATGCAATTTTGTTTGTTATGAGAAACAAACCAACGTATACAAAACACATCTGTTTGTGTATACAATAAATTTTTAATGAACTTACCCGAATATCCATGGCACAACTTTATCTTTTTCATCATCTTTGTTTTTCTCAAACCTACATACCAGAAGTAATTAAATTATTGAGATTTTATTATTCAGCTACATATACGTAATCAACAAAAACATAATTATAAATCTTAAATCAAATACTTACTCGTCATCTACCGAACCACACAATATAATTTTCCATATTTTTCTTTCATCATTTGTTGCCCCCTTATTAATGTCCACTGCCCTATCAACAAAGGGTGAAACAATACAGATGATGCATTTGTTGTTCGTTTCCCCTTTCTTTTCCATTTTTAACCCCTCTAACTTCCTCTGTCAACACTTAATAATTGATGTATCCAACTTTTGGCATATTTTCTTCTAACATCTCAAATTCTTGCGTAAGTACCAAAATAAATTTCAGGCACTCATCTATCAAGGTCCTAACATATGATTCGTTTATAACCTTTTTGCTTGAATACATGTGTTTCTCTACTTCATCAGAATACACAATGCACGCTTGTGTCCATGCACCAGCTTCTTCATATTCCTTTGCTACAACTAGTGGTGTTCTTATCTCATCCCCCTTATTATCTGCTTCATTACTTTTATCACTCACTTTTGTTGAATCTCTCGCTTTTATTAACACACATTCCTTATACAAATCCTCATATTTTTTAATAAACCAATCCATTTCACCACTATTTGAAAATTTATCCTTCGCATCCATTAGTGCCTTTTCTAATTTTTTCTTGTCAGTCAAATTGATCGAATAAATGATTAATCATACCTAGATGTTCATGTTTTAATGAAAAAATTCTGAAAATATAAATAAAGACCTTAACACTTTAGTATTTTAATATAGAACAAATGTTACCATACCATCAAGGTGTTATTGTCAAAAACTTCTAATCCAACATCATTATCATTCCTTTGTGAAGGTTTATCTTGTTCATACATGTGATGGTCACTATCATAGTTTTCTTCCATGTTGTATTGTTCTTTGATTTTTCACATTCCAAAACCACCATTCTTTATTTCCTCTTCTTCACGTTTTTTTAGGTTTTCCTTACTCCAGAACTCGATTGGGCTCATTGTTCTATCATTGTTGATGCCTGGTATATGAACACGATCAACGTAAAGAAGCTGGATGTTTAAAACATACACAACATATTTGTAAACAACAATTACTAATTAACATATACATAAGTAATATTATTTTGTTTTTATTACATATAAGTACACGTAACAAGAACACTAGCTTTAGAATATAAGTAACTATTTACGTACCGTTAATATGGTAAGTGGTTCAACAAAATTTGATTTCAAGTTACACCTTTTCCATTTATTTTTGCACACTCTAACAACTTCAACTATGTACGCACACCAATCATACTCTTTCAAATCTGTGCCGACCTTAATATATTCTAAAATCCCGTATTTTCACTTTCCATTCTTACAACACTCTATCATTGTGTTGTAGAAAAGTATAAAAAAATCAAGTCTAAACACCATATAATTTTCACATTGATCCTCGATAATGTTCTGGGCTATCTCATATGTGCTAATACTTCTTTTACCATAACGTTCCCTCCATTCTTGTATATCCGATGCTCATCGTTATGTAACTCAAGACTGCTAATAATGATTCCGTTGTTTGTTATTCCAAGTAATTTATATATAGAATCATTGTCAACTAATATTTCAGAATTACCTACGCTTATCACCATTTTCTATGTATCTAAATGGTCAACCACAAAATAACCAAGTTTTGATGGTATACCATCAACATTGAATTCTAAAATCTTACCAAATCCCATGCTCCTTACACAATCTCTTTGCCTTTTGTTCAACTTCCTAATAGCATTAAACAGTTGATATGGGGATGACCGTGTGCGAATACCAAACCACTTACTAACTGTAACATCTTGTATTTTTGGTTAACTAATAGTTAACCTCGTTTACTCTTGTAAGGACTATTTATGCCTCTTTATGAAATTTGTGTGTTACTTATGCTTATTTGTTTCTTGGTCATTAAGTATTTAATATAAAACTTAATAGCATAACTATTAAATTGAAAAATAATAATCATAATATTAATAACACTAATAACAATGTCTATAATAATAATAAATAGTAATAATAATAAAAGTTATAATAATAATAATAATGATAATAATAATAATAATAATAATAATAATAATAATAATAATAATAATAATAATAATAAGTTATAAAAGTTAACAAGTGGAACTATGTGAAACTTAAAGTTTAACTAAGTCAAGGGGCCTTATTGTCATTTTATAAACAATAAATAACAGGTTTCTGCATAAAATAATAAGGATTGAAGGTTGAGGGACCAATGTTGTAAAATTTTAAAACCCAAACCTTTCCCCCATTTACCCCGTAAAAGCGGTGACCGCTCCGGCCACCTCCGGTCGAGCTCCGGTGAGGGCAAAACGCCCAACAAACAAACGGTTCGATCAAATTAAAGCCAATACTGCAAACGTGGACACGAATCGAAGGTATAACCGGTGTTAATTCGAGCGAAATGGTGGTTTCATTAAGAAATCACATGAAACCGAAAGCCACCAAACAATTACACCTAAAATACGTTGAATTGAGCCGTTTGGATGATTAGAAACGTATGTTTAATCACTACGAAACTAAATGAGAAGTTTAATTCGGGTTTAACAACTAGTTAATCTTCCAATCAAAACTGAAACAAACAAATCAAAGATGAAAACCGTTCGGGACTAAATCGACCAAATCGAAGCCATATAACAAAGGGGAATCATCCCATTAGCTCCTTTTTAACTCTCTCTACTCTCAGTTCCTTAAACATTTCATCGCAACCTTGATTTGATTTCCTATGTTCGTTGTATGTGAACCGAAGTGTTCCAAGCTCAATTACAACGATTCGATCAATAATCAAGTAAGTTAGACCCAACCACATACTCGTTTTCAATTGGGGAACAAAAGCCCCATGTTTATTTCCATAAACATTATCAATTTGATCTTCAATTTTGGGGAGGATCAAACTAGGGTTCATAGGAAATTGGGGGTTTCTTTTCTTTATGTTTATAAACTTTCGAAACCAGGATATACCGCGGCTGAAGCCTTGGTTCACTGGTTAAGACATTGCCTCGTTAAGCATGAGGTCCCGGGTTTGAACCCGGGCACCCTCATGTTTTTGTTTTAAGGCTTTTAGGCATTCAATTTAAATCCGAATTTTTTTAATTTTTTTTATAAAAATCAGTTTATAAATCTATTTAATCCTAAGACATCGTATTATTTTCTTTAAAATTATTTTATGAAATATTTCAATATTTTTATTAAATATTTTAGACAAATAATATATTTAGTTATTTCTTATAAAATAGACCTTAAACACTAGTTTAATTTACACAAATTATTTCAAACAATACCCATAAATTATTGTTTAAATGGTGTTCTAACTAGTTATAAAATTTTGATTAAACTTTATAAATCTACAAATCATTATAAATGTTATTCTAACTCCATAAGTGTTCTTTTTTTCACATCTTAATATCAAATATAAATATATATTTTCTTTTCAAGAAAACATGAATGATTTTAGTTTGTTATTTGACAAGCCCCAAAATCCACTTGAAACACTAGTTCTCATTCAAACGTTAAACTTATATAATTAAACTTCAATCTTGTAAATATGTATTTATATTTAGGTGTCTTGTGACGGATTACGTGGAAACGACGTTTACTATTATTTCTTATTAATCATCTAATATATACTTATTGATCAAGTGAGTATTTCTATACCCCTTTTTATATTTTCAAACTATGGGGTGAAACATGTTACTCTATAAACATTACACTTGTAAACACGCTTGATGCTTGTAAACTTATGGAAATTCACTTGTATGTTATGGTTAGTTGATCTTTGTAGCTACCATGTAATGTCGAATGTATGTACAATCATTAACTATTGCTAGCCTGGCGGCGTCATAGATATATGAGCTTGACAAGCCTGCTTGGTTGATCCAAGTACACTTAGCTAATCGTATATGCTTGTAAACGTTTGAGACTTGTAAAAATTTGTCAAGGTTTGATTGTGCATTCTGTCTTACATCCCTATTTACTTGGCTCTCTAACTTATAACATGAATTACCATCTTTTATATATCTATGTATCACAAACTATAGAAATCTCACCAACATTATTGTTGACATTTTATTTTTTACATGTTTCAGAAAATACTCAAGCTTGATTTCTACTCTTTGAAGCTTACATATCTAGGAATGGACCTAGTTAGATAAAGGAAATAAAATGACTTGTTACATCTTATGTTTTTTTTTAATTTCTTTAAGACTTATGATTGTAATATAGCAATTGGAACTTATGATTAATATATATTTGGGGTATTAATAGTATTATGTGGCTGTGAACGATCTTAACTCTCACTCCTCGACATTTCCGCCATCAAGGTTGGGGTGTGAAATATTGGTATCAGAGCCCATAACTATAGGGACCTAGGTTATTAGAAATGGTGACCTAGACTATAGTATGCATGAAACTTATAGAATTATGATTCTCTCTTGTAAATTATATAGTTTGCATGCTACATAATGCTATGCCCACTTATGTGCAATTTGATGCCTTAGCATAGGATTGTCTAAACATCGTTACTTGTCTCCCTAAACTTAACTTTGACTCTTGACTCTTCCCTAACATGAAATCCCTTAATCTTATTCTCGACACACATGGAAACTTATGCTTATGCTTATGACTTGGATCTTTAGACTTTATGTCTAATCTATATAAATCTCATCAAGGTTTTGATTTCATGAACCTAAGAAATTTGTGTGACCCATAGACACCTGTATTCTGGATTTCCTGGCAAAAGGCTCTCGGGCTAAGGCAAGCATATCACATAAATCCTACGGGACTAGTTATGCTTACCTGGGGATTTCTGGGATGAGTGATAAACTATGGTCAACATGCACAAATTTCTAAGGCGAATAGGTCAACTTACCTTGACGTGTCAACGTTTCCAAATGGTAATGCGTTACCAAATGGAACCATTCCAAGTGCCTTACAATTCTTGTCTTATCCTTATTGAATTATAATCCTTGTTATTCTATTTCTCTGTCTAACTCATTTTGCATATTCCAACATGTCTCGTCATCATGGAAAGCGTGGAAGTTCCGATCGTAAGCTAGCCTCCATGATCGCCCGACAAATGGTTGTTGTCATCCCGACCATGGTTGCTGAACTCAATAGCACCTTAATGACCAACTCTAGCATCAATGGAAATGGTCATGGAGAGAATAGAAACAACCAAAACGGGAACAATCGTACTTGCACTTTCAAACACTTCAACTCGTGCAAGCCCACTAGCTTTAGGGGAAAAGAAGGAGCCACTGGACTTCTCGAGTGGTTTGAAAGTATGGGGAACACATTCATTGTTAGCGAATGCCCCGATGAGTTCAAGGTTCGTTATGCCACAAGTGTTCTTAAAAAACAAGCACTAACATGGTGGAATAGTGAAAAGAGAAACCGTGGAACTGAGGTTGCAATGGCGTTGCCCTGGGAAGAATTTAAGGATATCATGATCCAAAAGTTCTGCCCGAGGAGCGAGTTACAAAAGCTAGAGGACGAGTTCTGGAACCTCAAACAAGATGGTGGGAATCACTTGGCTTATTCCACCCGGCATCATGAGTTGAGTATGCTCCTACCACACATGGCGGACATCGTGCCCCGTAACATTGAGAAATTTATCAAGGGGGTGCCACCTCAAATTCAAGATGCCGTGATGGGTAGTAGGCCCACAACTTTGGAGGAGGCGATTACTATCACTGCACAACTCACCGAGAATCATATAAGAGCTGGCACGATGTCGGCAAAGGTTTCCAAGTCCACTATGAAGGTGACACCTGAGGTAACAAAGGAGATAAGGGCCGAGTCATCTTCTCAAAACAAGAAGCGTAAGTTCACCCCAACGTGCAACTACGCTGTGACCGCACCCAATGCTCCTAAAAAACAAATGGTGATTGCAAATCAAGCCCTTATGGCTAGAGCTTATGCTGGTCCATATCCCATTTGTAACACGTGCAAGTACCATCATGCGAGAAATATCCCATGCCGAGTCTGCTCGTTGTGTTGGAAGTATGGACATTTGGTGGCTACTTGTCTTCGTGTGCCAAACAACACTGCCATGCTTACCAACCGAACCTGCTATAGCTATGGCGAGCCTGGTCATATTCGTCCGCAATGTCCTCGCAATGCGGGAACTGTGCCACCAGCTCGTGGAAGGGCTTTCAACATAAGTGCCAACCAAACACGAGCCAACAACGACGTGGTGAATGGTACATCGTTGAACTCCTTTTAAATCTTTTCTTGTCTTCTAAAAAATTTCTATCTGTGTTCATCATACCAATAATAGGTTGTTACCAAACAGGTATGTATCTTGTAAATAGTCATTATGCTTCCGTATTGTTTGATTCGGGTGCCGATAGGAGTTTCGTGTCCCTGGAATTCGAGCCTATACTTTCTAAACCGCGTGTTAACCTGGAAAGATCTTTCACGGTCGAAGTCGCCGATGGAAAATCTATTGTCGTTGATGTCGTAATACGCGATTGCACCTTGAGCCTTAACGAACACGAGTTCTTTGTCGATCTTATTCCTATGCAATTGGGAAGCTTTGATGTTATCATTGGTATGGATTGGTTAGCCAAGCATCGTGTGGAAATTCTATGCTTCGAGAAGTGTATCCGAATTCCTTTACCGACTGGTGATACTTTGAAGGTCTTTGGGGAGAAATCATCCCAAAGACTCAAACTCATGTCTTGCATCAAGGCCCACAAGTGCTTAAGTAAAAACTACATGGATCTCATGGCATATGTAGTTAATACAAAAGCCAAGGGTAAGGAGTTGAAAGACATTCCTATTGTGCGGGACTTTCCCGATTTTTTCCCGAGGATCTTAAAGGGTTACCTTCTATGCGAGAAGTTGAGTTCAAGATTGACTTAATCCCTGGCGCAAACCCTGTGGCTAAATCACCTTATCGTCTTGCACCGTCTGAAATGCAAGAACTAGCTAGTCAACTGCAAGAGTTGACCGATAAGGGTTTTATTCACCCTAGTTCATCACCGTGGGGTGCACCTGTACTATTTGTGAAGAAGAAGGATGGTTCATTCGTATGTGCATCGATTACCGAGAACTCAACAAGCTTACTATCAAAAACCGATACCCTCTTCCTCGAATCGATGATCTCTTCGATCAACTTCAAGGAGCAACTCAATTCTCAAAGATCGATCTACGTTCTGGGTATCATCAATTACGTGTTCATGATGATGACATTCCAAAGACCGCTTTTCGTACTCGATATGGACACTACGGATTTATGGTCATGCCTTTTGGCTTGATCAATGCACCTGCTGTGTTCATGGATCTCATGAATCGAGTATGTAAACCGTATTTGGATAAGTTCGTGATCGTGTTCATTGATGACATTCTTATTTATTCCAAGACAAAAATTGATCACGAGACGCACTTGCGGCAAGTTCTTGGACTTTTGAAGAAGGAGCAATTATACGCCAAGTTTTCCAAGTGTGAATTTTGGTTGGAGGAGGTTCAATTCTTAGGGCATGTGGTGAATAGCCAAGGAATTCACATTGATCCTGCTAAAATTGAAGCCGTGAAGAATTGGTGTGTTCCCACAACCCTAACCAAGGTTCGTTCTTTTCTGGATTTAGCGGGATATTACCGTAGGTTCATAGCAAATTTCTCGAAGATTGTTAAACCGTTAACAGCGTTAACCCAAAAGAATCGACTCTTTGAATGGGGACCCGAGCAAGAAGAGGCTTTCGAGACATTAAAACGCAAGTTGTGTAACGCTCCTGTTCTCACACTTCCTGATGGAAATGATGACTTTACCGTGTATTGTGATGCTTCTAATCAAGGTCTTGGTTGTGTTCTCATGCAACGAGGCAAAGTTATAGCATACGTGTCGAGGCAATTGAAGGTTCACGAAGTGAACTACACGACTCACGATCTTGAACTTGGTGATGTGGTTTTTGCATTGAAGATTTGGCGACACTATCTATATGGGACGCAATGCATAGTCTACACCGATCCTAAGAGTCTCCAACACATGTTCAACCAAAAGGATCTCAATATGAGACAAAGACTTTGGATCGAGTTGATTAGCGACTACGACTGCGACATTCGCTACCATCCTGGAAAGGCGAATGTTGTAGCCGACGCGCTGAGTCGCAAGGTCCACAACAAGACTGTCTCGCTCCAAGAAATTCGAGATCGAAGGCAATGGTTTGATATGCTAGGAGAATTTGATACCGAGATTCATGTGGATGTCAACGAGGCTACTATCATGCTTCAAAACATAAGGACCGATAGTGACCTCGAGTTGTGTATTCGCGAGGCTCAACAAGCAGCACTAACCAATGAAGGGAAAGACGAAATTTGATGCCTAACATCGGTCACAACTGGAGAAAAAACCGAATGGCATGTGGTACTTCTTGAATCGACTTTGGATCCCGAATCGTGATAACCTTCGACATTTCATTATAAACGAAGCTCATCAAACCGATATTCCATCCATCCTCGCTCTGATAAGATGTACATGGACCTGCGTGGTCAATATTGGTGGCCTAGAATAAAGAAGAATATCACGTCTTATGTTTCCAAGTGCCTCACGTGTGCAAGAGTCAAGGCCGAGCATCAACGACCAAGTGGTTTACTTGAGCAACCTGAAATCCCTATGTGGAAATGGGAACATATATCTATGGATTTCATAACCAAGTTACCTCGTACACCTTGTGGTCATGATAGTATATGGGTCATTGTTGACCGCTTGACCAAGACAGCACATTTAATACCCATACGAGATACATACAAGGTTTCAAGGCTGGCTCGAATCCATTGACGAAATTGTGAGTCGTCATGGCGTGCCTTTACACATTATTCCGATTGAGATGCTCGTTTCACTTCACACTTTTGGTCTTTGATGCAAGAACTCTTGAGTACTCAATTGGATTTAAGTACGGCTTACCATCCTCAACCGATGGTCAAACCAAACGAACAATCCAAACCCTCGAGGATCTGTTGCGTCTTTGTGTCCTTGACTTTGGTGGTGATTGGGATACGCATTTACCGCTCGCGGAATTTTCGTATAATAATAGTTATCACTCAAGTATCAAGATGGCAACATTCGAGGCTTTGTATGGTCGTAAATGCCAATCACCGATCTGCTAGACCGACGTTGGTGAAAATTTCATTACTGGTCCTAAACTTATACAAGAAACAACCGATATAGTCTCCACAATTTGCAAGAACCTTGAAGTGACAAGAAGTTGACAAAAGAGTTACGTCGATTAGCATCGTAAGCCATTGGAGTTCCAAGTTGGCGACATGGTTCTTCTTAAGGTGTCACTGTGGAAAGGTGTTGTTTGCTTTGGAAAGAAGGGTAAACTAGCTCCAAGATTTGTAGGACCTTTCAAAATTCTGAAAAGGGTTGGGAAAGTGGCTTATAAACTGGAACTACCTTCCGACCTTAGTGGAGTTCATCGTGTATTCCATGTCTTAAATTTGAGAAAGTGTTTAGCCGACGAGAGTCTGCATGTTTCCTTGAAAGACATTCAGATTGACGAGTCATTGCACTTCATTGAGAAACCTGTTGAAATTATGGATCGCATCACGAAGAAAACTAGAACCACAACTACTCCAATCGTCAAGGTTCGTTGGGAGAATAAGTGTGGAGCTGAGTTCACTTGGGAGCGTGATGATCATATGAAGGAGAGATACCCGTATTTGTTCGCCTAGTTTATTCTTAATTTTGGGATGAAATTCTTTTAAGTTGGGGAGACTGTAACGTCTTGTATTTTTGGTTAACTAATAGTTAACCTCGTTTACTCTTGTAAGGACTATTTACGCCTCTTTATGAAATTTGTGTGTTACTTATGCTTATTTGTTTGTTGGTCATTAAGTATTTAATATAAAACTTAATAACATAACTATTAAATTGAAAAATAATAATCATATTAATAACACTAATAACAATGTCTATAATAATAATAAATAGTAATACTAATAAAAGTATAATAATAATAATAATAATAATAATAATAATAATTATAAAAGTTAACAGGTGGAACTATGTGAAACTTAAAGTTTAATTAAGTCAAGGGGGCCTTATTGTCATTTTATAAACATTAAATAAAAGGTTTCTGTATAAAATAATAAAGATTGAAGGTTGAGGGACCAATGTTGTAAAATTTTAAAACCCAAACCTTTCCCCCATTTACCCCGTAAAACCGGACCGCTCGGCCACCACCGCTGAGCTCCGGTGAGGGCAAAACGCCCAACAAACAAACGTTCGATCAAATTAAAGCCAATACTGCAAACGTGGACACGAATCGAAGGTATAACCGGTGTTAATTCGAGCGAAATGGTGGTTTCATTAAGAAATCACATGAAACCGAAAGCCACCAAACAATTACACCTAAAATACGTTGAATTGAGCCGTTTGGATGATTAGAAACGTACGTTTAATCACTACACGAAACTAAATGAGAAGTTTAATTCGGGTTTAACAACTAGTTAATCTCCAATCAAAACTGAAACAAACAAATCAAAGATGAAAACAGTTCGGACTAAATCGACCAATCGAAGCCATATAACAAAGGGGAATCATCCATTAGCTCCTTTTTAACTCTCTCTACTCTCAGTTCCTTAAACATTTCATCGCAACCTTGATTTGATTTCCTATGTTCGTCGTATGTGAACCGAAGTGTTCCAAGCTCAATTACAGCGATTCGATCAATAATCAAGTAAGTTAGACCCAACCACATACTCGTTTTCAATTGGGGAACAAAAGCCCCATGTTTATTTCCATAAACATTATCAATTTGATCTTCAATTTTGGGGAGGATCAAACTAGGGTTCATAGGAAATTGGGGGTTTCTTTTCTTTATGTTTATAAACTTTCGAAACCAGGATATACCGCGGCTGAAGCCTTGGTTCACTGGTTAAGACATTGCCTCGTTAAGCATGAGGTCCCGGGTTTGAACCCGGGCACCCTCATGTTATTGTTTTAAGGCTTTTAGCATTCAATTTAAATCCGATTTTTTTTAAATTTTTTTATAAAAATCAGTTTATAAATCTGTTTAATCCTAAGACATCGTATATTTTCTTTAAAATTATTTTATGAAATATTTCAATATTTTTTATAAAAATTTTAGACAAATAATATATTAGTTATTTCTTATAAAATAGACCTTAAACACTAGTTTAATTTACACAAATTATTTCAAACAATACCCATAAATTATTGTTTAAATGGTGTTCTAACTAGTTATAAAATTTTGATTAAACTTTATAAATCTACAAATCATTATAAATGTTCTTCTAACTCCATAAGTGTTCTTTTTTTTTCACATCTTAATATCAAATATAAATATATATTTTAAGAAAACATGAATGATTTTAGTTTGTTATTTGACAAGCCCCAAAATCCACTTGAAATCCTAGTTCTCGTTCAAACGTTAAACTCATATAATTAACTTTAATCTTGTAAATATGTATTTATATTTAGGTGTCTTGTGACGGATTACGTGAAAACGACGTTTATTATTATTTCTTATTAATCATCTAATATATAATTATTGATAAAGTGAGTATTTCTATACCCCTTTTTATATTTTCACACTTTGGGGTGAAACATGCTACCCTATAAACATTGCACTTGTAAACACGCTTGATGCTTGTAAACTTATGGCAATTCACTTGTATGTTATGGTTAGTTGATCTTTGTAGCTATCATGTAATGTCGAATGTATGTACTATAACATCTCGTATTTTTATTAACTAAAGTTAACTTCGTTTACTCTTACAAGGGTTATTATTGTCAATTTTGAAACTCATGTGTTGTTTGTGCTTATTCATTATTGTCATTGGGTTTTTATGAAGTTAAGCATAAATATTAAATAATAATAATGTTAATATTAATAAAAGTAGCAATAATAATAAGTAATAATAATGAATAATAGTATTAGTAATAATAAGATTACTTTTAATAAGGTTACTTATAATTTATAAGGGTTATTAAACTTAACCATATTTAAAACATAAACTTAAATTAAGTTTGGGGTTTTATTTGTCAATTTGGAAACTTAAAATAGAACTTTTAAACATAAAATGATAAATAATAAACTAGAGGACCATTTGTGTAACTATTTAAAACCCAACCCAAACCCCTTTCTCTCTCCCCGATTTTCCGGCCGCCGGCCGGCGAAGCTCCGGCGCGGCGCGGCGAGGTCTAAAAACCATTAAAACGCGTAAAAATGAACCCCAAACGCTCCTAACCGGTTCATGGAGTCGATTCGAACTTAATCATGAAATAAAATTGTGTTAAAACACCGGTTACAAACCTC
Source organism: Flaveria trinervia (assembly GCA_025506515.1). NCBI lineage: Eukaryota > Viridiplantae > Streptophyta > Magnoliopsida > Asterales > Asteraceae > Flaveria > Flaveria trinervia. The sequence goes on along the minus strand of CM046448.1, from coordinate 105,230,426 downwards.
AAACGATCATATAATCGATACCTTTAATCCCATAACCGTTCGGGCATTAAATCTCAATTATAATCTAATTAATCGAACATGGACGATCATGTACCTATTCCTAATCGAACTCAACACTCAATTTCACCTGAAACCAACGCAAGCATCATTTTGCTTACCCACTTAGTCGCGAACCTGCAAGCTAAGCAGAACCATCTTCCGGGTGATTTAAACCAAAATTCACATAGGGCTTTTCATCATTGTGACTACTTGAAGCTTTCTGCAAAACGGATTTGTGTATCAATCTTGTTTATATCCGAATCGTTCACGTCATAGTTGCGGTTTGTTCATTGTAGTGTTCGAATTCTGATCATCTTCATTCGGGTAATTAAGCATATCTACATGCTCGATTTTACATGGGGAACAAAAGCCCCATGATCTTTACCATTAACAACATTGATTAATGCTTAATTTGATTCAAATTCTAACTAGGGTTCTAGGGATTTGGGGATTCTGTTTATATGGTTTTTAATGTTTTAAAACCAAGATCTACCGTGGCTGAGAGCCTTGGTTTACTGGTTAAGTCTTGTTCCCCACATACATGAGGTCCCTGGTTCGAACCCGGGCACCCTCATGTAATTTTTAAAGCCTTTTTGGCCTTAATTAATTATAGAAAATTTATAATAATTATAAAAATGACTTTTATAAACCCTAATATTTTTAAAGTCATATTTCTTAAAAATTTATTCTTGTAAAACATTTTAATATTTTAATGTAAAATTATTTACAAATGGGATAATTAACATTTTTTATAAAAATTAGATTGTTATATAATACTTAAATATATTAAATTAATATTAGACCTTATGTTTAAGGATTTATCATGATAATTATAGAATTTAAATATGATTTTATAAAATCACAAGTTATTTACAAAGGATCAATTTCCTTTAAAATAAATTTTATAAATCTCCTAAATGGATTTTTATAAGAATTTATTACTTTATAAAAATCCCCAAAATTTTAATACCCTAGTTCATGTTAACTCGTTAATCTTATTATTAACCTAAATCTTGTAATATTTATATATTTAGGTGCCTGGTGACGTTTTATCTTGGAACGACATATATTATTCTTATTGATCTTCTTTATATACTTATTTGACATGTGAGTATCCCTTGCCCCTTTTTACTTTATTTCACACTATTTTGGGGTGAAACATGATACTTATACATCATACACTTATAAACGTTTGAGACTTGTAAAGCACTTGCAATTCATCTTTATATTTTGTCATGGTTATTTATGTGTTGTAAGTGATTATATGAGATACATAGTTTGTTTGCAATCGTTAACTATTGCTAGCCTGGCGACGTCTTAGATCTTTGGGACTAACAAGCCTATTTGGTGCTAAAGTCGAGGTATTGCCGACTCCTGATGACGTATGCTTGTTTATCATGGGAACCAAATACACTTAGCCAATCTTTTATACTTGTAATCAAGTCGAGGTTTGGTTGTAACGATATGTGTTCTATAACCTTACTTGCTTATGACCTATGACATGAATTGCTACTTGTAACTTTATCATATTATGTATGAAAACCTTGAAAACTCACCAACTATTTATAGTTGACCTTTTTATTTTTATTATGTTTCAGGAAATTCCCAAGTTTAAAGTGGACCTTTGAAACTTGCAATGAAACTAGGACTTGGACCTAGTTTAATAAATTAAAATGTTATGTCATGTTTTGATTTATGTTGAACTTATTTCATGCTTAATACTTATGTTTGTATTCCTTTAGAAACTTATAATTTTAATATTACATTAATTATAGCGTTATGTGGTTGTGAACAATCTTAACCCTCACATCTCGACGTTTCCGCCGTCAAGGTTGGGGTGTGACAGATTGGTATCAGAGCCCATAACTATAGGGATTTAGGTTATTAGAAAGGGTGACCTAGACTATAGCTTATGCATGAACCTTATAGAATAATATTTATATTCTTGGAATTATATATATTGTTTACATGCTACATAATGCTATGCCATACTTATGTGCAACTTGATGCCTTAGCATAGGTTGCCTTGTAATTGTTTAAACTTTGTTACTTGTCTCCCTAAACTTAACTTTGACTCTTTGACTCTCCCCGACAAATGAAACTTCTTAATCTTTATCTCGTCAACACATGGAAACTTATGCTTATGCTTATGATTTGGATCTTTAGACGTTATGTCTAATCTATATAAATCTCATCAAGGTTTTGATTCCATGAACCAAAGAAATTTGTGTGACACATAGACACCTGTATTCTGGATTTCCTGGCAAAAGGCCCTCGGCTAAGGCAAGCATATCGCATAAATCCTACGGGACTAGTTATGCTTACCTGGGGATTTCTGGGATGAGTGATAAACTATGGTCAACATACACAAATTCCTAAGGCGAATGGGTCAACTTACCTTGACGTGTCAACGTTTCCAAATGGTAATGCGTTACCAAATGGAACCATTCCATGTGCCTTACAACTCTTGCCTTATCCTTGTTGAATTTTAATCCTTTTTATTCTTTTCCTCGTATCTAACTCATTTTGCATATTCCAGCATGTCTCGTCATCATGGAAAGCATGGAAGTTCCGATCGTAAGCTAGCCGCCATGATTGCCCGACAAATGGCTGCTGTCATCCCAACTATGGTTGCTGAACTCAATATGTGACATCCGTCACCTTAAGATCCGTCGAATGACATAAATAAGCATAGAACTATTTTAATTATTCTTCCTTTTCTTCATGAACTCCTGCTTTAGGGAATCATGTCTGCTTTATTTTCCCTTGTGCCTGTACTTCCTCCGTGAACGTGTGCTAAGCATAAACCTTTTATAAATTTTATCACCATTACCACCAAATATATCATTTTTAAGTTCAACCATTGTCATTAATAAAACCATTTTAGACTATCGATTACCATTAAACACACATTTAACCTTAATATAACGAACATTTAAAGGTCGTAACCACCGAAACAAATTTTGGGGAACTCGAGGGTTAAGTGTAGGGACTAAACTCGCCATTTTGCAAACTTGGGCTGGGTATATAAGCCCATACTCCAGCCCTTAATCTCATTTCATCTTCATCTTCTTCATCCTCTTCACCTTCTTCTTCACATCTTCTTCATTCTAGCACCAAATCCAACCCGCTTGGTCTTGTTCTTGTTGTCTAGACTCCATCTACGGCCTAGTCTACTCTATTCTAGTAGGCAGACGACCTTGGTTGTCCCTTTCCTTGCTTATTCACGGCTGTCCAAACTAGGGTTTCGGGTGTTCGGGTTCAACTCGAACACATGAGGTCGTGTGGGTGCGTGTGAGGTCTTTCTGCTTGTGTTTCATGTTTGTGTATGTTTGTAGAGTGTTTCTGGAAGTCCTTGTTGTGTAAAACCCATGCTCGGAGCAGCCGAAGGCTGCCCTGCACTTCTGCAGTCGCGAACCTGCAGTTCAGGCGACTGGGTCTGTCATGCGATTGAGCCGTGCGACTGGGAGAGTCATGCGACTGAGTCATGCGATTTTGTCTTTCGGGCGACTGAATCGTGCGACTAGGGATGTCATGTGACTGAGTTGTGCGATCAAATGATTGTGTGTGCGATTGAGTCAATGCAGATGAGTGTGTGTGCGATTGAGTCAGGTGATCGACTGAATGTATGCGATTGTGCGTGTTTCGCACGATTGGAGTCCAATCGCACGAATGAAGGTTCAATCGCACCAAAGTAGCTAATTCGCACGATTGAGGGTTGATTCGTGCGCATGGAGGTTGGGTCGTGCGAATGTGTGTTGTGTGGTACGACTGAATGCCAGTCATGCGAATGAAGACTCAATCGTACGAATGAGGCTGATTCGTACGATTGAAGGTTGATTCGTATGGATGGAGCGTTGAGTCGAGCGTCTGGTCCTGTTGTGTGACTGATGAAATTGAGTGTGAAATTCCCCTTGAACGTCTGATGATGATAAGGTAACATCAGTAAAAGTGTCATTGCTTGACCACAAATATTAAAGTCAACGCTATCAACATGCACATACTATTTCAATTGAAAACAACCTAACATTTTACAATCATCGACAATTCAATTGGAACTCCAAATACTTAACAAGTGCTATCTTTCATAACCACTAGATCATTTCACGGATGTCGTAAGCAATGACGACTACTCGTAGTACTTGGATCTATATAAGATCTGATACGTGTGTCCGCTTGTGTGTGCGTGCTACCCACGACCGAACCGATACAACCCGAACCGACCAAACATTACTATATGCTTCATACACGTCATTAATGCTTAACAATAAATGTCAATAGGTGTTTGACCGATCATTGCATTCAACTGTTGGGAATCTTGATCATTCATACTTACCACTTAACATGTGAGTTTTCGTGGCCCCTTTTATGCTTATACTACTTTACAAATATTTACAAACATGGGGAAAAGTATGCTTGCCCGTTTTCTATGCTGTACAATATACATACAATTTACATACTTGGAATCCACGTGCTACTGTTTTGTGGGTACTTATCTGATACATGCTTGAGTCTGCTTTCTGGTTCTTTCTTACAACCATTTAATTCCAGTGTGGGAACCGACGGATAGGTATTGGTAGTACTACTGGGTTGACACCCCCACCCTCGTGTTGGTATACTAGTTAGTACCAACAAAATCCAGGAACGGGCCTTGGGCGAATATATTCCGACAAGATTCTTTGTGTACGTCATTAGGTTTGGTTGTAAAGCTCTTGTCATGTGATTTTGCTTACTTATAACTGTATGCACGGTATTCTGCAACAACTTTATACAGCATCAATTACTTATTTACTTTAAACCTGCGAACTCACCAATAATTTTGTTGACCATTTTGAGCATATCTTTTCAGGTGATCATGCTAGCTAAGGTTCTAGGTGTGCTGCCTTAGTGGAGACCCTAGGATGCATTTTCGGGCCAAACTTGTCATTTTGAAAACAATTGATGTATCTATTTCAAACAAAATTATACTTTGTAACTTGTTCCCGGGTTGTGGGAATTGCATACAATGTTATCATCTATGTATTATGATTTATGTATCATGTTTATGCTTATGGCTATGTAGTCGTGAATACCGACTAAACACGACACAAGCCCCCTTGTTGTCGGGTGTCGTCATGACACGCTTGTTATCATTGTTATTATTGAATCTCTACCGCTTACCATGTGTTATGATGATTCCCGTCTCGTTACGCCCCCGTGTTTCCGCTCTTAGCGGGGGTGTGACACAATAGGACCTTAATGACCAACTCCAGTAACAATGGTCATGGGGAGAATAGTGCTAACCAGGGCGCAACAACCAAACTTGTACTTTCAAGCACTTTAGCTCTTGCAAACCCATTAGTTTTAGTGGCAAGGAAGGAGCCACTGGTCTTCTTGAGTGGTTGGAGAGCATGGAGAATACCTTCGTCAACTGTGAGTGTCCCGAGGCACTCAAAGTTCGTTATGCCACTAGCATGTTCCAACAAAGGGCTCTCACCTGGTGGAATAGCGAGAAGAGAAATTGTGGGCCCAATGCTATTCTGGCACTTACTTGGGAAGAGTTCAAGAACATCGCTATCGCAAAGTTCTGCCCGAGAAGCGAACTGCAAAAGTTAGAAGAAGAATTTTGGAATTTAAAGCAAAAAGATGGTGATCATTTGGCCTACTCAACTAGGCATCATGAGTTGAGTATACTGCTGCCTCATATGGTCGACACTGTCCCCCGCAACATCAAGAAGTTCATTAAGGGTGTACCACCCCAAATTCAAGATGCTGTGGTGGGTAGCCAACCCACAACCTTAGAAGAAGACATTACTATCACCGCTCAACTCACCGAGAACCATATACGAGCGGACACCATGTGTGAAGGGTGCCAAGAAGGTGGAAAAGATGGCTACCGAGGCCGTTAAGGAGACCAAATCTGAACCGTCCAACAACAACAACAACAACAACAAGAAGCGCAAGTTCACACCGGCGCGTAACTATGCTGTGGCTGCACCCAAACAACCCCAAAGACAACTTGTACCTGTGGCTACACCTGTGGCACAAGTGCATGGGGCTAGGGCTTATGCTGGTCCTCAGCCAATGTGCAACACGTGTAGGTATCATCATCCGGGGAATCAACCATGCCGCATTTGCACCTTATGCGGTAAATATGGTCATTTGGTGGCGACTTGCCACCGTGCACCTAACAATGCCGCCGTGGTCACAAACCGTGTTTGCTACAACTGTGGGGAACCTGGCCATTTTCGCCTACAATGCCCTCGTCTTGTGGTAATGTTCCACAAGCCCGAGGACGCGCTTTCAACATCAACACTAACCAAGCACAAGCAAACAATGATGTTGTGAATGGTATGTTAACTCACCTTTAACTTTTGTGATCCAATTCTTATCATACATTACCTGTATCGTTAAATACCTTAAAAATTGAACAGGTATGTTCCTTATTAATAAAACTTATGCCTATGTCCTATTTGATTCTGGAGCCGATAAGAGTTTTGTTTCGTTAGAGTTTGAACCCATACTTGCTAAGCCACATACGAAACTAGAAAGACCTCTTACCGTTGAAGTTGCCGATGGAGAACCAATCACCGTTGACGTCATTATTCGTGATTGCATCTTAAGTCTTGACACGAATGATTTTCTTATCGATCTCATACCTATGAAACTTGGAAGCTTCGATGTCATCATTGGTATGGATTGGTTAGCCAAACACCATGCCGAGATCATTTGTTTCGAGAAGTGCATCCGTATACCGTTACCTTCCGGAGACACTTTGAAGGTGTTCGGTGAAAACTCTTCCAAAGGACTTAAACTCATGTCTTGCACTCAAGCCCGAAAATGCTTAAGCAAGAAGTATATGGATTTCTTGGCTTACGTGGTCAACACGAAAGTCAAAGGGAAAGAACTTAAGGATGTCCCTATCGTACGAGACTTTCCTGAAGTATTTCCCGATGACCTTAGTGGTTTACCTCCCGTGCGTGAAGTTGAGTTTAAAATTGATTTGATACTGGGAGCAAACCCCGTGGCTAAGTCACCATATCGACTTGCACCGTCTGAAATGCAAGAACTCTCTAGTCAACTTCAAGAGCTATCCGAGAAGGGTTTCATCCGTCCTAGCTCTTCGCCTTGGGGTGCACCTGTTCTTTTCGTGAAGAAGAAAGATGGATCGTTTCGTATGTGCATCGATTATCGTGAGCTTAACAAGCTTACCATCAAGAATCGTTATCCTCTTCCTCGCATCGATGACCTGTTTGATCAACTTCAAGGAGCAGCTATATTCTCGAAGGTTGATCTACGTTCTGGATATCATCAACTACGAGTTCATGATGATGACATCCCAAAGACCGCGTTCCGTACCCGTTATGGGCACTATGAGTTTATGGTGATGCCTTTTGGTTTAACCAATGCTCCTGCTGTCTTCATGGATCTCATGAACCGGGTATGCAAGCCTTATCTAGACAAGTTTGTGATCGTTTTCATTGATGACATACTTATCTACTCTAAATCCAACACCGATCATGAATTGCATTTGAGATTGGTTCTTGAATTGTTGAAGAAAGAACAATTGTACGCAAAGTTCTCAAAGTGTGACTTCTGGCTCGAGGAAGTTCAATTTCTAGGACACGTGGTGAATAGCCAAGGAATTCACGTTGATCCTGCAAAGGTGGAAGCTGTGAAGAGTTGGTGTGTTCCTACTACTCCTACCGAAGTTCGTTCCTTTATTGGTCTTGCTGGTTACTATCGGTGATTCATTGCCAACTTTTCAAGAATTGCGAAACCACTCACTTCTTTGACACAAAAGAATAAACCGTTCGAGTGGGGTTCCGAGCAAGAAGAAGCTTTTGAAGCGCTAAAGCACAAGTTGTGCAATGCTCCTATCTTGACCCTGCCCGATGGAAACGACGATTTCACCGTGTATTGTGATGCATCTAAACAAGGCCTTGGTTGTGTTCTCATGCAACGAGGGAAGGTCATAGCTTATGCATCGAGACAATTGAAGGTTCACGAGGTGAATTATACAACACACGATCTCGAGCTTGGTGATGTTGTATTGCTTTGAAGATTTGGAGGCACTACCTGTATGGTACGCAATGTATAGTCTACACGATCACAAAAGCCTTCAACACGTTTTCAATCAAAAAGATCTCAATATGAGACAACGTCGTTGGGTGGAGTTGATTAGTGACTATGATTGTGACATTCGTTACCATCCTGGTAAAGCAACGTTGTAGCTGATGCATGAGCTGAAAGATTCACAACAAGATGATCTCATTCCAAGAAATTCGCGATCGATGTCAATGGTTTGACACCTTGGGTGAGTTCGATACTAAAATCCGATTAGATGTCAACGAGACCACCGTACTACTACAAAACCTAAGAATAGATAGTGACATCGAGTCTAGCATCCTGGAGGCTCAACAAATGGTTCAACGAGAAGGAGAATGAAGGATGAGTTGGAGCATAATCTTCTAACCAATTGGAAACGAAACCCAATGGGTTGATGTACTTCGCCAATCGTATTTGGGTTCCAAATCGCGATAACATTCGTACCTTTATGATGAACGAACTCATCAAACTCGTTATTCTATTCATCCTGGTTTCGATAAGATGTACATGGACCTACGTGGTCAATATTGGTGGCCTGCAATGAAGAAAGACATAGCGACTTATGTAGCTAAGTGCCTCACATGTACGAAAGTTAAAGCCGAACATCAATGTCCAAGTGGATTACTTGAGCAACCGAGATCCCTATGTGGAATGGGAAACATATCCATGGACTTCATAACAAAGCTACCCCGAACCTCTCGAGGACATGATAGCATATGGGTGATCGTTGACCGATTGACCAAGTCGGCACATTTTATACCCATACGTGACACTTACAAGACATCAAAGTTAGCTCGTATACGTTGATGAGATTGTAAGTCGCCATGGGGTACCTCTGCACATCATATCCGATCGAGATGCTCGTTTCACTTCACATTTTTGGTCATCTATGCAAGAACTCTTGAGTACACAATTGGATCTAAGCACGGCTACCTACCATCTCAAACTGATGGTCAAACCGAGCGAACGATCCAAACTTTGGAGGATTGCTACGTCTCTGTGTTCTTGATTTTGGTGGCGATTGGGATACGCATCTACCGCTTGTGGAATTTTCGTACAACAATATTTACCACTCGAGTATCAAGATGGCACCGTTTGAAGCACTTTATGGTCGAAAATGTCGTTCACCGATCTGTTGGACCGACATTGGTGAAAACTTCATCATGGTCCTGAACTTATACAAAAGACGACCGATAAAGTTTCTATCATTCGCAAGAACCTGAAGTGGCGAGAAGTCGTCAAAAGAGTTATGCTGACAAGCGACGTAAGCCATTAGAATTCCAAGTTGGGGAGATGGTTCTTCTCAAGGTTTCATCGTGGAAAGGTGTGGTTCGCTTTGGAAAGAAGGGAAAACTGGCTCCAAGATTTGTAGGACCTTTCAAAATCCTGAAAAGGATTGGGAAAGTGGCTTATAAACTAGAGTTACCATCTGACCTTAGTGGAATTCATCCTGTGTTCCACGTCTCAAATTTGAGAAAATGTTTGACGAAAGTCTGTATGTTCGCTGGAAGACATTCAGATTGACGAGTCATTACATTTTGTCGAGAAACCTGTAGAGATCATGGATCGTATAATGAAGAAGACTAGAACCACAACAACGCCAATCGTCAAGGTTCGTGGGAAAATAAACGTCGCGCTGAATTTACTTGGGAACGTGAGGAGCACATGAAGAAGAGATACCCATTCTTATTTGTATAGTTTCATTACTTTTATTTCGGGATGAAATTCTTTTAAGTTGGGGAGACTGTAACATCTCATATTTTTTGTTACTAAGTTAACTTCGTTTACTCTTACAAGGGTTATTATTGTCAATTTTGAAACTCATGTGTGTTGTGCTTATTCATTATCGTCATGGGTTTTATGAAAGTTAAGTGTAACATCTCGTATTTTCGTTAACTAAAAGTTAACTTCGTTTACTCTTACAAGTGTTATTTTTGTCAATTTTGAAACTTGCGTGTTGTTTGTGCTTATTCTTATTGTAATTGGTTTTTTTTATGAAATGTTATGTATAAATAATAATAATAATGATAATATTAATAAAAGTAAATATATAATAAGTAATAATAATGAATAATAGTATTAGTAATAATAAGATTACTTTAATATGGTTATATATAATTTATAAGAGTTATTAAACTTAATCATATTTAAAATATAAACTTAAATTAAGTTTGAGGGTTAATTTGTCATTTTAGAAACTTGAAATAGAAACTTTATGCATAAAATATTAGAAAATCAAAGTTGAGGGACAAAAGTGTAATTTATCAAAACCCAAACCACCCGCCTTTACCCCGTTTTTCCGGTGACCTCGTCGGCGGGCTCCGGCCAAGTCCGGCGAGGCACCAAAACCGCCAAAAATCGATGTTTTTCGATCTAAAACCGTCCCCAAACCGTTCTTGAATACGATTCGAAACAAATCATGAACTTTAATTGCGTTTAAACGTCGGTTATGAACCCGATCGAGTGATTAACCGAGCGTTTCTAACCATATAGTCGTTCGACCATTTAAACTTAATAATAACCAAATTAAATGATTCATACGAACGTCTAAGCAATCTAAAGCTTCTATCAATTTCAATTGCACCTGAATCAACCCAAACAACGAATCCAATATCCTTCTTTTTCGCGACCTGTAACTCTACCGAAACCTAATCTCCGAACGAATTGAACCAAAATCAACATAGGGCTTCGCATCTGGATCATCATTCGAGACTATCCACCAAATCAATTGGATTATCATCAACGATTGCCACTGGTGGTTCTTGTATAGCGCGACTGTTGTTTGAGTGATTCTATATCAATTCGTTATCAATCGGGTAAGTTAATTACATCAATGAACTCGGTTGATGAGGGGAACAAAAGCCCCAACTTAATTGGGTTCACAATATTGTTTTGACCTTCGATTTGGGGGTAAACAATTCTAGGGTTCATGAGAATCGGGTGGGGGATCTTGTGTCAGTGTTTTTAAGGTTTAAGAACCTAATCTAAACGCGGCTGAGAGCCTTTAGTTCAATGGTAAGACCACGACCACTAAAAGAGGCCCGGTTCGAATCGGGGAACCTCAAGTATTTTTTAGCCTTTTTTTGGCCTTCAAATTTAATATTAAAAATTTCTAAAAATTATGAAAAATCATTTTAAACTTTGTTTCTTTTAAAACTATTTAATCATTTTTCTCTAATTATTTATAAAAATACCTTTATATTTTTATTTAATATCCTAAAGTTAATAATATAGTTTTAGCATACTTTTTTATAAAAATTTAGACTTAAATATAGTTAATTTACACGAACTATTATTTCAAACATTGTCTTAAAATTGTCTAATTTGTTTCATTCTTATTTAATTATAAATTATCTAAACTTTATAAACATTACCAATTATTATAAAAGATATCTTATCCATAATTTATATAAATATAAATAAAATCGTTCCCACGAAAATATAATTGAGTTCCTATTTAACAATAATAATTACAAAACCCCAAACATCAAAGTTGGTTTTTCTTAGTCCTTGTTAAATTATTGTAAAGCTTTAATCTGTAAATATTATATTTAGGTGTCTTGTGACGATACACCTTGGAACGACGCTTGTTATTATTCTTATTAATCGCCATTATATATTATTGTCAAGTGAGTTTTCCTTGCCCCATTTTATTTTATTTCACACTACTTTGGGGTGAAACATGATTATCTATACATTGTACACTTATTAACGTTTGAGACTTGTAAGCACATGCAATTCATCTTATTATTATGTCATGGTTATGTTGTATTGTAAGTGTTTATATGAGACATAGTTTGTTTACAATCATTAACTATTGCTAGCCTGGCGACGTCTTAGATCTTTGGGCCTGACAAGCTATTTGGTGCTAAAGTCGAGGTATTGCCGACTCCTAGGAGCCGTATGCTTGTGCACTAGGGAACCAAATACACTTAGCCAATCTTTTATACTTGTAATCAAGTCGAGGTTTGGTTGTAACGATATGTGTTCTATAACCTTACTAGCTTATAACCTATGACATGAATTGCTACTTGTAACTTTTTTTTTCATATTATGTATGAAAACCTTGGAAACTCACCAACTATTTTTAGTTGACTCTTATTTTTATCATGTTTCAGGTCAACCACAAGTTTAAAGTGATCCTTTTGAAGCATGCTATAATCTAGGACTTGGACCTAGATAATGAAATAAAAAGTTACATTATGTTATGTTATGTTTACTTATTTCTTGTATAAGACTTATGATTGTATTTTCCATTTCAAGACTTATGATAATAATATTACAATTTAATATAGCGTTATGTGGCTGTGAACAATCTTAACCCTCACATCTCGACGTTTCCGCCGTCAAGGTTGGGTTGTGACAGATTGGTATCAGAGCCCATAACTATAGGATTTAGGTTATTGGTATAGTAATGGTGACCTAGACTATAGCTTATGCATGAACCTCATAGGATAATATTTATATTCTTAGAAATATATATATGTTACATGCTACATAATGCTATACTTTACTTATGTGCAACTTGATGCCTTAGCATAGGTTGCCTTGTAATTGTCTAAACTTTGTTACTTGTCTCCCTAAACTTAACTTTGACTCATTGACTCTCCCCGACAAATGAAACTTCTTAATCTTATTCTCGTCAACACGTGGAATCGTATACTTATGCTTAAGAATTGAATCTTTAGACTTATGTCTAATCTATGTAAATCTCATCATGGTTTTGATTTCATAAACCTAAGAAATTTGTGTGACACATGGACACCTGTATTCTGGATTTCCTGGCAAAAGGCCCTCGGGCTAAGGCAAGCATATCGCATAAATCCTACGGGACTAGTTATGCTTACCTGGGGATTTCTGGGATGAGTGATAAACCATGGTCAACATACACAAATTTCTAAGGCGAGTGGGTCAACTTACCTTGACGTGTCAACGTTTCGAATGGTAATGCGTTACCAAATGGAACCATTCCATGTACCTTACAACTTTTTGCCTTATCCTTGTTGAACATTAATCCTTGTTATTCCAATTCTCATATCTAACTCATTTGTATATTCCGCATGTCTCGTCATCATGGAAAGCGTGGAAGTTCCGATCGTAAGTTAGCCGCCATGATTGCTCGACAAATGGCTGCTGTCATCCCGACCATGGTTGCTGAACTTAATAGCACCTTAATGACCAACGCTAGCAACAATGGAAATGGTCATGGAGAGAATAGCAACAATCAAAACGGGAACAATCAACACGGGAATAATCAAACTTGCACCTTCAAACACTTCAGCTCTTGCAAGCCCACTAGTTTAGTGGCAAGGAAGGAGCCACTGGTCTTCTTGAGTGGTTCGAAAGCATGGAGAATACCTTTATCAATTGTGAGTGTCCCGATGCACTCAAGGTTCGTTATGCCACTAGTATGTTCCAACAAAGGGCTCTTACCTGGTGGAATAGCGAGAAGAGAAACTGTGGTCCTGAAGTTGTGCTAGCACTTACCGGAAGAGTTCAAGAACATCGCCATCGCGAAGTTCTGCCCAAGAAGTGAATTGCAAAAGTTGGAAGAAGAGTTTGGAATTTGAAACAAAATGATGGTGATCATTTGGCCTACTCAACTAGGCATCATGAGTTGAGTATACTGCTGCCCCATATGGTCGACACTGTTCCCCGCAACATCGAGAAGTTCATTAAGGGGGTACCACCCCAAATTCAAGATGCTGTGGTGGGTAGCCGACCCACAACCTTGGAAGAAGCCATTACTATCACCGCTCAACTCACCGAGAACCATATGAGCGGGCACCATGTCTGTGAAGGGTGCAAAGAAGGTAGAGAAGACGGCTAACGAGGCGGTTAAGGAGACTAAAGCTGAACCGTCTTACAACAACAACAACAACAAGAAGCGCAAGTTCACACCGGCGCGTAACTATGCTGTGGCTGCACCCAAACAACCCCAAAGACAACTTGTACCTGCGCTACACCTGTGGCACAAGTGCCTGGGGCTAGGGCTTATGCTGGTCCTCAGCCATGTGCAACACGTGTAGGTATCATCATCCGGGGAATCAACCATGCCGCATTTGCACCTTATGCGGTAAATATGGTCATTTGGTGGCGACTTGCCACCGTGCACCTAACAATGCCGCTGTGGTCACGAACCGTGTTTGCTACAACTGTGGGGAACCTGGCCATTTTCGCCCACAATGCCCTCGTCTTGTGGGTAATGTTCCACAAGCCCGAGGACGTGCTTTCAACATCAACGCTAACCAAGCACAAGCAAACAACGATGTGGTGAATGGTACGTTAACTTACCTTAACTTTTGTGATCCGATTCATTTCATACTTTACCTGTATTGTTAAATACCTTAAAAATTGAACAGGTATGTTCCTTATTAACAAAACTTATGCCTATGTTCTATTTGATTCTGGAGCCGATAAAAGTTTTGTTTCATTAGAGTTTGAACCCATACTTGCTAAGCCACATACGAAACTAGAAAGACCTCTTACTGTTGAAGTTGCCGATGGAGAACCGATCACCGTTGACGTTATCGTTCGTGATTGCATCTTAAGTCTTGACACGCATGATTTTCTTATCGATCTTATCCCTATGAAACTTGGAAGCTTTGACGTCATCATGGTATGGATTGGTTAGCCAAACACCATGCCGAGATCATTTGTTTCGAGAAGTGCATTCGTATACCGTTACCCTCTGGAGATACGTTGAAGGTTCGGTGAAAAATCTTCCAAAGGGCTTAAACTCATGTCTTGCACTCAAGCCCGAAAGTGCTTAAGCAAGAAGTATATGGCCTTCTTGGCTTACGTGGTCAACACGAAAGTCAAAGGAAAGAACTTAAGGATGTCCCTATCGTACGAGACTTTCCTGAAGTATTTCCCGATGACCTTAGTGGTTTACCTCCCGTGCGTGAGGTTGAGTTTAAAATCGACTTGATACCGGGAGCAAACCCCGTGGCTAAGTCACCATATCGGCTTGCACCATCGGAAATGCAAGAACTCTCTAGTCAACTTCAAGAGCTGTCCGAGAAAGGCTTCATCCGTCCTAGTTCTTCGCCTTGGGGTGCACCTGTTCTTTTCGTGAAGAAGAAAGATGGATCGTTTCGTATGTGCATCGATTATCGTGAGCTTAACAAGCTTACCATCAAGAACCGTTATCCTCTTCCTCGTATTGATGATTTGTTTGATCAACTTCAAGGAGCTGCTATTTTCTCGAAGATCGATTTACGTTCTGGCTATCATCAATTGCGAGTCCATGATGATGATATCCCAAAGACCGCTTTCGTACTCGTTATGGGCACTATGAGTTTATGGTGATGCCTTTTGGTTTAACCAATGCTCCTGCTGTCTTCATGGATCTCATGAATCGAGTATGCAAACTTATCTAGACAAGTTTGTGATCGTCTTCATTGATGACATACTTATCTATTCCAAGTCCAACACCGATCATGAACTACATTTGAGATTGGTTCTTGAATTGTTGAAGAAAGAGCAATTGTACGCGAAGTTCTCGAAGTGTGACTTCTGGCTCGAGGAAGTTCAATTTCTAGGACACGTGGTGAATAGCCAAGGAATTCACGTTGATCCTGCAAAGGTGGAAGCTGTGAAAGATTGGTGTGTTCCTACAACTCCTACCGAAGTTCGTTCTTTTCTTGGTCTTGCTGGTTATTATCGGCGGTTCATTGCCAATTTCTCGAGGATCGCGAAACCGCTCACCACTTTGACACAAAAGAATAAACCTTCGAGTGGGGTTTCGAGCAAGAAGAAGCTTTTGAAGCGTTAAAGCATAAGTTGTGCAATGCTCCTATATTGACCCTACCGATGGAAACGACGATTTCACCGTGTATTGTGATGCATCTAAACAAGGCCTTGGTGTGTTCTCATGCAACGAGGGAAGGTCATAGCTTATGCATCGAGACAATTGAAGGTTCACGAGGTGAATTATACAACACACGATCTCGAGCTTGGTGATGTTGTATTTGCTTTGAAGATTTGGAGGCACTACCTGTATGGTACGCAATGTATAGTCTACACCGATCACAAAAGCCTTCAACACGTTTTCAATCAAAAAGATCTCAATATGAGACAACGTCGTTGGGTGGAGTTGATTAGTGACTATGATTGTGACATTCGTTACCATCCTGGAAAAGCAAACGTTGTAGCCGATGCACTGAGCTGAAAGATTCACAACAAGATGATCTCATTCCAAGAAATTCGCGATCGAGTCAATGGTTTGACACCTTGGGTGAGTTCGATACTAAAATCCGATAGATGTCAACGAGACCACCGTACTACTACAAAACCTGAGAATAGATAGTGACATCGAGTCTAGCATCCTGGAGGCTCAACAAATGGTTCAACGAGAAGGAAGAATGAAGGATGAGTTGGAGCATAATCTTCTAACCCAATTGGAAACGAAACCCAATGGGTTGATGTACTTCGCCAATCGTATTTGGGTTCCAAATCGCGATAACATTCGTACCTTTATGATGAACGAAACTCATCAAACTCGTTATTCTATTCATCCTGGTTTCGATAAGATGTACATGGACCTACGTGGTCAATATTGGTGGCCTGCAATGAAGAAAGACATAGCGACTTATGTAGCTAAGTGCCTCACATGTACGAAAGTTAAAGCCGAACATCAATGTCCAAGTGGATTACTTGAGCAACCCGAGATCCCTATGTGGAAATGGGAACACATATCCATGGACTTCATAACAAAGCTACCCCGAACCTCTCGAGGACATGATAGCATATGGGTGATCGTTGACCGATTGACCAAGTCGGCACATTTTATACCCATACGTGACACTTACCATCAAAAGTTAGCTCGTATATACGTTGATGAGATTGTAAGTCGCCATGGGGTACCTCTGCACATCATATCCGATCGAGATGCTCGTTTCACTTCACATTTTTGGTCATCTATGCAAGAACTCTTGGTACACAAGGATCTAAGCACGGCTTACCATCCTCAAACTGATGGTCAAACCGAGCGAACGATCCAAACTTTGGAGGATTTGCTACGTCTCTGTGTTCTTGATTTTGGTGGCGATTGGGATACGCATCTACCGCTTGTGGAATTTTCGTACAACAATATTTACCACTCGAGTATCAAGATGGCACCGTTTGAAGCACTTTATGGTCGAAAATGTCGTTCACCGATCTGTTGGACCGACATTGGTGAAAACTTCATCACTGGTCCTGAACTTATACAAAAGACGACCGATAAAGTTTCTATCATTCGCAAGAACCTTGAAGTGGCGAGAAGTCGTCAAAAGAGTTATGCTGACAAGCGACGTAAGCCATTAGAATTCCAAGTTGGGGAGATGGTTCTTCTCAAGGTTTCATCGTGGAAAGGTGTGGTTCGCTTTGGAAAGAAGGGAAAACTGGCTCCAAGATTTGTAGGACCTTTCAAAATCCTGAAAAGGATTGGGAAAGTGGCTTATAAACTAGAGTTACCATCTGACCTTAGTGGAATTCATCCTGTGTTCCACGTCTCAAATTTGAGAAAATGTTTGGCCGACGAAAGTCTGTATGTTCCGCTGGAAGACATTCAGATTGACGAGTCATTACATTTTGTCGAGAAACCTGTAGAGATCATGGATCGTATAATGAAGAAGACTAAACCACAACAACGCCAATCGTCAAGGTTCGTTGGGAAAATAAACGTCGCGCTGAATTTACTTGGGAACGTGAGGAGCACATGAAGAGAGATACCCATTCTTATTTGTATATTTTCATTACTTTTAATTTCGGGATGAAATTCTTTTAAGTTGGGGAGACTGTAACATCTCATATTTTTGTTAACTAAAAGTTAACTTCGTTTACTCTTACAAGGGTTTTATGTCAATTTTGAAACTCATGTGTTGTTTGTGCTTATTCATTATCGTCATTGGGTTTTTATGAAAGTTAAGTGTACATCTCGTATTTTCGTTAACTAAAAGTTAACTTCGTTTACTCTTACAAGTGTATTTTTGTCAATTTTGAAACTTGCGTGTGTTTGTGCTTATTCTTATTGTAATTGGTTTTTTTTTATGAAATGTTATGTATAAATAATAATAATAATGATAATATTAATAAAAGTAAAATAATAAGTAATAATAATGAATAATAGTATTAGTAATAATAAGTTACTTTTAATAGGTTATATATAATTTATAAGAGTTATTAAACTTAATCATATTTAAAATATAAACTTAAATTAAGTTTGAGGGTTAATTTGTCATTTTAGAAACTTGAAATAGAAACTTTATGCATAAAATATTAGAAAATCAAAGTTGAGGGACCAAAAGTGTAATTTATCAAAACCCAAACCACCCGCCCTTTACCCCGTTTTTCCGGTGACCTCGTCGGCCGGGCTCCGGCCAAGTCCGGCGAGGCACCAAAACCGCCAAAAACGATGTTTTTCGATCTAAAACCGTCCCCAAACCGTTCTTGAATACGATTCGAACACAATCATGAACTTTAATTGCGTTTAAACGTCGGTTATGAACCCGATCGAGTGATTAACCGAGCGTTTCTAACCATATAGCCGTTCGACCATTAAAACTTAATAATAACCAAATTAAATGATCATACGAACGTCTAAGCAATCTAAAGCTTCTATCAATTCAATTGCACCTGAATCAACCCAAACAACGAATCCAATATCCTTCTTTTTCGCGACCTGTAACTCTACCGAAACCTAATCTCCGAACGAATTGAACCAAAATCAAATAGGGCTTCGCATCTGGATCATCATTCGAGACTATCACAAATCAATTGGATTATCATCAACGATTGCCACTGGAATTGGTTCTTGTATAGCCGCGACTGTTGTTTGAGTGATCTATATCAATTCGTTATCAATCGGGTAAGTTAATTACATCAATGAACTCGGTTTGATGAGGGGAACAAAAGCCCCAAACTTAATTGGTTTCACAATATTGTTTTGACCTTCGATTGGGGGTAAACAATTCTAGGGTTCATGAGAATCGGGTGGGATCTTGTGTCAGTGTTTTTAAGGTTTAAGAACCTAATCTAACGCGGCTGAGAGCCTTTAGTTCATGGTAAGACACACGACCACTAAAAAGAGGTCCCCGGTTCGAATCGGGGAACCTCAAGTATTTTTTAGCCTTTTTTTGGCCTTCAAATTAATATTAAAAATTTCTAAAAATTATGAAAAATCATTTTCATAAACTTTGTTTCTTTTAAAACTATTTAATCATTTTTCTCTAATTTATTTATAAAAATACCTTATATTTTTATTAATATCCTAAAGTTAATAATATAGCTAGCATACTTTTTTATAAAAATTTAGACTTTAAATAATAGTTTAATTTACACGAACTATTATTTCAAACATTGTCTTTAAATTATTGTCTAATTGTGTTCATTCTATTTAATTAAAATTATCTAAACTTTATAAACATTACCAAATTATATAAAAGATATTCTTAATCCATATATTTATATAAATTATAAATAAAATCGTTCCCACGAAAATATAATTGAGTTCCTATTTAACAATAATAATTAACAAAACCCCAAACATCAAAGTTGGTTTTTCTTAGTCCTTGTTAAATTATTGTAAAGCTTTAATCTTGTAAATATATATATTTAGGTGTCTTGTGACGATACACCTTGGAGCGACGCTTGTTATTATTCTTATTAATCGCCATTATATATTTATCGTCAAGTGAGTTTTCCTTGCCCCATTTTATTTTATTTCACACTACTTTGGGGTGAAACATGATTATCTATACATTGTACACTTATTAACGTTTGAGACTTGTAAGCACATGCAATTCATCTTATTATTATGTCATGGTTATTTGTGTATTGTAAGTGTTATATGAGATACATAGTTTGTTTACAATCATTAACTATTGCTAGCCTGGCGACGTCTTAGATCTTTGGGCCTGACAAGCCTATTTGGTGCTAAAGTCGAGGTATTGCCGACTCCTAGGAGCCGTATGCTTGTGCACTAGGGAACCAAATACACTTAGCCAATCTTTTATGCTTGTAATCAAGTCGAGGTTTGGTTGTAACGATATGTGTTCTATAACCTTACTAGCTTATAACCTATGACATGAATTGCTACTTGTAACTTTTTTTTTTCATATTATGTATGAAAACCTTGGAAACTCACCAACTATTTTTAGTTGACTCTTATTTTTATCATGTTTCAGGTCAACCACAAGTTTGAAGTGATCCTTTTAAAGCATGCTATAATCTAGGACTTGGACCTAGATAATAAAATAAAAAGTTACATTATGTTATGTTATGTTTAGCTTATTTCTTGTATAAGACTTATGATTGTATTTTTCATTTCAAGACTTATGATAATAATATTTACAATTTAATATAGCGTTATGTGGCTGTGAACAATCTTAACCCTCACGTCTCGACGTTTCCGCCGTCAAGGTTGGGGTGTGATTAAGCATAAATATTAAATAATAATAATGTTAATATAATAAAAGTAGCAATAATAATAAGTAATAATAATGAATAATAGTATTAGTAATAATAAGATTACTTTTAATAAGGTTACTTATAATTTATAAGGGTATTAAACTTAACCATATTTAAAACATAAACTTAATTAAGTTTGGGGGTTTTATTTGTCAATTTGGAAACTTAAAATAGAACTTTTAAACATAAAATGATAAATAATAAACTAGAGGACCATTTGTGTAACTATTTAAAACCCAACCAAAACCCTTTTCTCTCCCCGATTTCCGGCCGCCAACGGCGAAGCTCCGGCGCGGCGCCGGCGAGGTCTAAAAACCATTAAAACGCGTAAAAATGAACCCCAAACGCTCCTAACCGGTCATGGAATCGATTCGAACTTAATCATGAACTAAAATTGTGTTAAAAACACGGTTACAAACCTCAAACGATCGTATAACCGATACCTTTAATCCCATACCCGTTCGGGCATTAAATATCAATTATAATGTGATTAATCGAACATGAACGATCATGTACCTATTCCTAATCGAACTCAACACTCAATTTCACCTGAAACCAACGCAAGCATCATTTTGATTACCCACTTAGTCGCGAACCTGCAAGCTAAGCGAGAACTATCTTCCGGGTGAAATAAACCAAAATTCACATAGGGCTTTTCATCATTGTGACTACTTGAAGCTTTCTGCAAAACGGATTTGTGTATCAATCTTGTTTCTATCCGAATCGTTCACGTCATAGTTGCGGTTTGTTCATTATAGGGTTCGAATTCAGATCATCTTCATTCGGGTAATTAAGCATATCTACATGCTCGATTTTACATGGGGAACAAAAGCCCCATGATCTTTACCGTTAACAACATCGATTTAATGCTTAATTTGATTCAAATTCTAACTAGGGTTCTAGAGATTTGGGGATTCTGTTTATATGGGTTTTTAATGTTTTAAAACCAAGATCTATCGCAGCTGAGAGCCTTGGTTCACTAGTTAAGTTTGTTCCCTACATACATGAGGTCCCGGGTTCGAACCCGGGCACCCTCATGTAATTTTTTAAAGCCTTTTTGGCCTTAAATTAATTATAGAAAATTTATAATAATTATAAAAATGACTTTTATAAACCCTAAATATTTTTAAAGTCATATTTCTTAAAAAATTATTCTTGTAAAACATTTTAATATAAACTTAAAAATAAATACATACATTTTCTAATATCCTTTATTGTTTTTCTCTTTCTCCCTTTTGGCTGAACATCCTTTCTTGATCTTGAAAAAGTCCTTTTATCTGGTCAAGAGGTTTTACATGTTAATATCATTTCATTATTGTCAAATTGATTAAACATTTATTACCTTCCATAGTATTTTTCCTTTTGATATTTCCCTTCACTTTACCTTTTGCAAATTCAACTTGCAAATGTTAGTTCATGATTTTACACAAGTGATTATAAAGGTACGTGTAAGAAACTCGATACCAGAAAGGTGACGTCTATAAATGTAACACATCATGAGACATCTGATGTATAACTACTATAAATATATAACTTTTGAATAAAAGTTTAATTACATACCTCCTCCGTCATTTTTCCTCTTATTGAAACTTACGTCTGGTGTGGATTTCTTTTCTATTTCTTCAGCTACACATTCGAAACTTAGAGTATTATTAAGTTTTTAAGTTGTCATTGTTACATTCTACATATTTCTAATGATTGAAAAAATACCAGTTGTGAGGCTAATAATTTACTTTATTCTTAACAAATTCGCCTTCACTTCTTGGATTACTTTCATCTTTTCACTATCACTTTTCCGACGATCTGACACTATTTAAATAGAATAACATGATAATTCATATACGTTGAACACTGCACTTGAGTAAGAGATTTAAATTTCACAACGTATAGTATGTATCTTTAACTTTTGTCGATCGAATAATGTTTCTTCCCGCACTCCTTTGCATTGATTTAGTATCATTCCCTGCATTAACATGATTCACATCAGCAAATTTAAATAGACTTACCATTTAACACAATTTCATCAACTTTACTCTGTTGAATATTCGTATTAACCTCTCATCTCGAT
This sequence comes from Flaveria trinervia, assembly GCA_025506515.1. Lineage (NCBI taxonomy): Eukaryota > Viridiplantae > Streptophyta > Magnoliopsida > Asterales > Asteraceae > Flaveria > Flaveria trinervia. The sequence goes on along the minus strand of CM046448.1, from coordinate 105,207,778 downwards.
TCCTTCTTCATAATCGCCAACAATGATAGTATCAGACCATGTGTTTTTAAATTTATTAAAGGTATGCTGTAGGGCGATTCTCCCACTTCTCCTACTATTACCGAATGACATCTACATTAAAAAGGAGGAAAGCAACCAAACAAAAAGATCATTTAGTTCTTTTAAAACTATCATAACTATAAATATTGTAACATAACTACCAACAATAATTTAATATGTGCAACATACAACCCATAAATAGAAAAATAATAGTAACCTTACATTTATGTATCAAGATATTTAGACACAAGTTCCTACCAATAATTAAACTAATGAATGCATAACAACAAAACTAATCCCAACTTAGAAATACGTACGAACAATTGTGCAACATCCATAAACATGAAAATCTAAGAATAATTACATATGCGTATCTACAGGGAAAATACCTACTCAAAAACTTCACAACATGTGCTTACATATACGTACCCAGCTTCTTCATTGCATAAATACTCCCATATTTTATTCAATTCTCATACTACATAGACAAAAATCAATTAATCTATTCCCAGTTACATATGCGTACCAAGAAAGCCCCAAATTCCCAATATGCATAATGAAAACATCCCTAAACATGAAAATTTAAAAATGATTACATATGCGTATCTACAGGAAAAATACTATAACACCCGGTTATTTAGTTATTTTGAAGCCGACGAAAGGAGAAAAAGAAATAAAACTCAAAGTCGAGAGACCAAACTCGCCAACGAAAGAAAGACGCGTGAGTGGGAGTATTTAAGAGAGAGGTCAACCCTTACCCTCTCCCCATATTCACTAAAGTCAGCCATCAAGAAGAGAAGAGAGAAAGAAGAGAAAAGAGGAAAAGTATTGGTTCGGGTTGGTTCGAGTAGCCAAAATCGTTGAGAAGCGAGTCAAATCGAAGCTCTTCTCGTCGTGGTCGTTTGTGTGAGTTCTAGGACCCCTTTTTTACTTTCTTTCAAACGATTTTAGGGCTGGAACGCATCTTGAAATCGGGTTTTTGAGTGTGTGTGTATGTTTGACCCGTTTGTGTATGAGTATGTGTGTGTATGATGCGTTTTTGATTGTGAGCTTTTGTGTGCTTGAATAATGTTATGGTATGCATCCCTAAGGTTTAGGATGGTCGATTTGGGCTCAAAATGGGTTTAGATGAGTTTGGAGGCCGAAAACTGTCCGCTGCAGTCGGGATGAACTGCATTCTGCATCAGCTAGGGTTTGGCAACCGACTGGAGGGAGAATGAAGGCCATTCGGCTTATTAGGGGAGAATGAAGGCCATTCGGCTTATTAGGGGGAGAATGAAGGCCATTCAGCCAATTAGGGGGAGAATGTAGGTCCAGTCACCCGAATGAAGGTCCAGTCACCCGAATGAAGGTCCATTCACCCAAATGAAGGGCCAGTCACCCGAATGAAGGGCCAGTCACTCGAATAAAGGGCCAGTCGCATGGAGGCCATGCGACTGGAGGGTGTCCATACGCCCAAATAGGGCTGTTACACCCGAGGAGAAGTGTAGTTTAACTTCTGACTTTTGGGAGAAAGTGCAGATGTAAGTTTTAACGTTAAGGTTCCCGTAAGTTCATGTAAGGTGACGATTGAGGCCTTAGAGAACATGTAGGGCATAATGATGATGATGTTGCATGTTTATGCATGATGCATGTTACGTATGTATGATGTTACCCTGTATGACGTGATGATTGTGCATGTTAATGTTCCTTATTGTGATGTATGTTTACCTTTCGTGTGGCTTTATGTGTTATGATAATGAATGAAATGAAGTATTACATAATAAAAAGTGGAAGATAAGGAAAAGTGGAACATGATGAATGCATGCATTAATGAATGATGAAAGTAATGAAAGTCTTGCAAGTATTGGATATCGGGACACACCATTAAAAGGTGTTAGCCTAACGGTGTGTGGGTTCGCTACCCCGGGAGGATGCACATCGGGGTCCTTCTCTGTGATCGACCATTTTTATAGAACCTCTACCGCTTATCTCTAGTACTGTAGCACCATGTTTAGCTATCTATTTATAGACTTCGGCCCAGTAGCTAAATAGTTCGGGGTGTAGCGTATGGTATTGGTACGGAAGATATCTGATGCGCAAGAAAAGATATAAAGATGAATGAATGAATGAAGAAGATAATATAACTATTATCTATATGTACGTATGATGTATGATTGCATGAAAGAAAAGAACGGTTTCAACGAAAGAAAAGTATGTTTTATTTTATAAAACTAGAACTCACTCAGCAACGCTGACTTTGATGTGTTTCCAGTTGGCAGGTAATGATTGCCGAGGATGGCACGAGATGACTACTCAGCTCTTTTGGGATGACATCCATTTATTTAACGCTTTTGTGATGTAATGCAACAATGTATTTTGTAACTGATTGACGTTGTATTATTTGGCAAAAGTTTTTAAAATGAAACGAGATGTCATTTTTTTGAATGTTTTCGCTGCAATATTTTCATGAGGCAAATGTAATTATATGTTTTATGTGCGATGAGGATTCAACTATGAGCCTCCCGAGAACGGGGCCTTACAAGTTGGTATCAGAGCCAAAGTTTAAGTGAAATGGGTAAATTTTCAAAATAAACCTTAACTTAAACTGAGAATGGGACGGAATAGGAATGGGATGCCAATCTGAGTAGCTGCGTGCTATCAGGTATTTTTGTAAAGTTAACCGGTTTTATGTGCGCATAGTATGTGGTTATGTGTTGTTTGTAGATTTAAATACTGATGTAGTTAGGACAGGTGATGCTCGGGGTATGAAGAGTAAAGTAAGTGGCTAATCACAACTGGCCACTATAATTAGGGACTTACTGTACTTGACATAAACTGAGCTGTTCCCTTGAATGACCGTGTTGGTGTTTGAATCTTTCAGTGTGCGTGTGAATGGCTGGCGGTAGATCTTGAAAAGCTTCAAGGGGTGGAGGTCACGGTGCTGAACCCCGACCAAGAGAGGGAGACCTAGAGTTGAGAAGGTGGTTCATGAAGAACCCAAAACCCCTCACCTGGAGGGTGGTGATAAGAGTGCAAACCTTAGGGCCTCGGTGAAAGAGGCAGTGGTTGAGGAAGTCATCAGGTCATACAGACGATCTTGTCGTCTGTAGTGACCAAAGTTATCAAAGTTGTAAGAGAAGGGGAAAGAAAGGAGAGAAATAGGTCCTCGGGAGGACGGGAGCAACCGAAGCCGGAAACGGTTCTAACTGATGAGGAGGAGGAAGAAGAAGAGCCCGTGCAGGAGGCGGCACGAGGCTGTAACTACGGGGCGTTTATGAGATGCAAGCCCCCTACTTTTGACGGCAACAACACTGCTGCAGCAGCTTACCAGTGGGTGAGGGAGATGGAGGTTGTTCTTGATATCAGTGAGTGCCGGGAGGACCAAAAGGTGAAGTTCGCAACCCATTCTTTTGTGGACTCGGCTTTGTGCTGGTGGGTGAACATAGTCCAAGCCGAGGGTAACCGGGCGATAGGAAGGATGAGGTGAGAGGAGTTGAAGAAGATGGTGATTGAGGAGTTCTGTCCTGGTAGGACAACAGTACACCACCAAATTTAATTAAATGGCACGGCTCGTGCCTGATCAGGTGACGCCTCTGTCTCGGAAGATCAAGAGGTATATTCAGGCTTACCGGTGGATGTTCGCAGGCATATGATCGCCACCCGGCCAAGCATGTTTAGGTCGGCGGTCGATTTGGCTGGGAGGCTGTATGATGAGCGGGAGGTGGTGGTGACTGAAGCGGACAAGAAGGGTGGTGGTGATCGGAACTGGAACGGAAAAAGGTTTGGTCGGGGGGTGATGCCTCGACAAGTAACAAAAGGGCACCGGTGGATGACCGTCGTGTGGCCACATCAGGAGCGGGGTCGAAGAGGTGTGGCAAGTGTGGAAAGGAGCATGTGGGAGAATGTAGGATGAGATTGAATGTGTGCTTCAAATGTGGGAAGACGGGGCACATCACAAAGGATTGCCTTACGGGCAAATGTTTTAACTATGGGGAAATTGGTCATATGAGCAAGGATTGTAGAAGTCGAGGGCTGATGGGTCAGGAATAAAGAAGACGGGAGGTGAAGGACCACAAGCGAGCGCCAGGGCATTCACTATGACACAGGAGGAAGCTAGGACGGACCCTGATGTCGTGTCTAGTACGTTTCTGGTGAACCAAACTTTAGCTTTGGTGTTATTTGATTCGGGTGCTAATAAAAGTTTTATTTCTACTGCTTTTTGTGCTAAGCTGCCTGTTAGTAGTAGACGTGTTGATGCACCCTTTGATGTAGAAACTGCCATAGGAAAGTCTACCAGGATTTCTGAAATGATTGAGAACTGTGAGGTGGAACTTGAGGGTCATAAGTTTCCTGTTAGACCGTTTGTGATGACCTTAGGTGGTTTCGATTTGGTACTTGGGATGGATTGGTTGGTGGACTCCAAGGCGAACATTGTGTGTCTCAAGAAGATGATACGTTTGACAGCGCCCGACGGTAGTTCAGTTACGGTTTATGGTGATCGGGTCACGACGATTCCGAAGGTGATCTCAATGGTGGTGGCGGGAAAGTGTATGAGGCGTGGATGCAGCGCCTACTTGGCTTATGTAAAGGATGTAGATACGCCAACACCACAACTGTTTGATGTACCGGTTGTGTGTAACTTTCCAGACGTGTTCCCAGAAGACTAACCATGAGTGCCACCTGACAGAGAGATTGAATTCAGATTGATCTGATACGGGTGCCCAACCTGTTGCCAAGGCACCGTATCGGTTAGCTCCGATGGAGATGAAGGAATTAATGGAGCAGTTGCAAGAGCTGCTTGATAAGGGCTTCATTAGACCGAGTATCTCTCTTTGGGGTGCTCCGGTCCTGTTTGTAAAAAAGAAGGATGGTAGTATGAGGATGTGCATTGACTACCGCAAGCTGAACAAGTTGACGGTGAAGAACCGATACCCCTTACCGAGAATAGATGATCTGTTCGATCAGCTCTAAGGTTCTAGTTGGTTTTCAAGGATAGATCTTCGATCTGGTTACCATCAGCTGAAGGTGAAAGAGCAGGATGTTCCTAAAACATCTTTCCGTACGCGCTATGGTCACTACGAGTTTCTTGTCATGTCCTTTGGTTTGACCAACGCACCAGTTGCTTTTATGGATTTGATGAATCGTGTGTGTCGGCCGATGCTGGATAAATCAGTGATTGTGTTTATTGATGATATCCTGATTTATTCGAGGAGCAAGATTGAGCATGTCAGTCACATTCGGGAAGTTCTGGAGATGCTGAGGAGGGAGAAGTTGTATGCTAAATTCTCCAAGTGCGCGTTCTAGTTGCGCGAAGTTCAGTTCTTGGGTCATGTGGTGAATCCCGACGGGATTATGGTGGGCCCAGCGAAAGTGGAGGCAGTTATGCAATGGAAGTCACCAAAGACGCCATCCAAGATTCGTAGTTTCTTGGGTTTGGCGGGCTACTATAGAATATTTATCCAAGACTTCTCTAAGAATGCTTCTCCACTAACTAAGTTGACCCAGAAGGATGTAAAGTTTGTATGGGGTCAGGCTCAAGAGAAGGCATTTGAAGAATTGAAGACGAGATTGACTCAAGCTCTTATCCTGTCATTACCCGATGGAAGTGAAGATCTGGTGGTTTATTCTGATGCTTCCTACTCAGGATTGGGGTGTGTGTTAATGCAGAGAGGGAAGGTTATAGCTTATGCATCCCGACAGTTGAAGGTTCATGAGGTCAATTATCCTACTCATGACTTGGAGCTAGCAGTCGTGGTCTTTGCACTGAAGATTTGGAGGCACTATCTGTACGGGATGAAGTGCACTATATTCACTGACCACAAGAGCTTGAAGTACTTCTTCGAGCAGAAAGATCTGAACATGAGGCAAAGACGATGGTTGGAGCTTATAAATGATTATGATTGCGAGATCCATTACCATCCGGGCAAAGCCAACGTGGTGGCTAATGCCCTTAGTCGAAAGGAGAGGCCCAAGCTGATTCGGGTGAAAGCATATCAACTAATCATGACCTCTGACGTGATGAAACAAGTCAAAGGGTTTCAAGACGAGGCACTAAAGGAAGATCATCTCAACTCTGAAAGAATAAGAGGTCTGGTTGGGGAATTGGGTGAAAACACACTCGGTGTTAGAACCTGATTTGGTCATGTGTGGAATCCTCGTTGTGGGGATCTACGAGTGAAGATTATGGATGAAGCTCATAAGACTCGATACTCGATTCATCCGGTGCCACAAAAATGTACCAAGATATGAAGAAAGATTACTGGTGGCCGGGTATGAAGCGCGATGTGGTGGAGTGTGTGAGTAAGTGCCTTACTTGCTTACAGGTGAAGGCCGAGCATCAAAAGCCGTATGGGAAGATCCAACCTTTGGATATACCAGAATGGAAGTGGGAGCATATCACCATGGATTTCATTACGAAGCTGCCACGTACTCCAAAAGGGTACGATGCCATATAGGTGATTGTAGACCGTCTGACGAAGAGTGCTCACTTCCTACCGATCCGCGAGACATATTCATCTGAGAGGTTGGCTGATCTGTTCATCAAGGAAATTGTAACTCGTCATGGTGTGCCGGTGTCCATTGTGTCTGACTATGACACCCGGTTTATGTCTAAATTTTGGAATAAATTCCACGACGCCATGGGAACGAGGTTACATATTAGCATGGGTTATCATCCCCAAACTGATGGTTAGTCAAAAAGGACCATTCCGACATTAGAAGACATGCTTTGGGCATGTGTGATTGATTTTGAGGAAAGTTGGGATGACCACCTACTGTTAGCCGAATTCTCATACAACAACAACTATCATGCCAGCATTGGCATGCCACCATATGAGATGCTATACAATAGGAGATGCGGAACATCCGTTTGTTGGGGTGATATAGGTCAGAAGGAATTGGGGAGCGTCAAGGTAATCGAGGCTACGACTGAGAAGCTTGAGAAGATTAAAGCCTTTATGAAGGCAGCCAAAGATAGACAGAAGTCGTATGCTGATAAAATGCGCAGGCCAATTGAGTTCTAGGTGGGTAACCGGGTTATGTTGAAGGTCTCACCTTGGAAGGGTATCATCCGATTCAGGAAGCGGGGAAAGTTAAGCCCAAGGTATATAGGCCCTTTCTGAATCATCGCTCGAGTAGGAGAGGTGGCCTATAGATTGGAGTTACCGGATGAGTTAAGTAGAATTCATCCGACATTCCATGTATCTCATCTGAGAAAGTGCTTAGCTGATGAAGACATTATTGTTCCACTGGAGGATATTGAAGTGGACGAACGGCTCAATTATGTGGAGCAACCAGTGGCAATTGTCGATCGAAAAGAGAAAAAGCTGAGAAATAAAGTGGTTCCCCTGGTGCGCGTACAGTGGAAGCACAGGAAGGGATCCGAGTCAACGTGGGAGACTCAGGAAGAAATGAGACAACATTGTCCACGTTTATTCGAGGAATAACAGGTTTCGGGGACGAAACCTATTTATGGGGGGTGAACTTGTAACACCAGGTTATTTATTTATTTTGAAGCCGACGAAATGAGAAAAATAAATAAAGCTCGAAGTTGAGAGACCAAATTCGCTAACGAAAGAAAGAAGGGTGAGTGGGAGTATTTAAGGGAGAGGGCAACCATTACCCTCTCCCCACACTCACTAAAGTCAGCCATCAAGAAGAGAAGATAGAAAGAAGAGAAAAGAGGAAAAGTGTTGGTTTGGGTTGGTTCGAGTAGCTAAAATCGTTGGGAAGCGAGTCAAATCAAAGCTCTTCTCGTCGTGGTCGTTTGTGTGAGTTCTAGGACCCCTCTTTTACTTGCTTTCAAACGATTTTGGCGCTGGAACGCATCTGAAAATCGGGTTTTTGAGTGTGTGTATGTTTGACCCGTTTGTGTATGAGTATGTGTGTGTATGATGCGTTTGAGTCTTGATTGTGAGCTTGTGTGTGCTTGAATAGTGTTGTGGTATGCATCCCTAAGGTTTAGGATGGTTGATTTGGGCTCAAAATGGGCTTAGATGAGTTTGGAGGCCGAAAACCGTCGGTTACAGTCAGGATGAACTGCATTCTGCATCAGCTAAGGTTTGGCGACCGACTGGAGGGAGAATGAAGGCCATTCGGCCGATTAGGGGGAGAATGAAGGCCATTCAGTCGATTAGGGGAGAATGAAGGCCATTTGGCTGATTAGGGGGAGAATGAAGGTCTAGTCACCCGAATGAAGGTCCAGTCACCCGAATGAAGGTCCAGTCACCTGAATGAAGGTCTAGTCACCCGAATGAAGGTCCAGTCACCCGAATGAAGGTCCAGTCACCCGAATGAAGGTCAAGTCACCCGAATGAAGGGCTAGTCACCTGAATGAAGGGCCAGTCACCCGAATGAAGGGCCAGTCGCATGGAGGCCATGCGACTGGAGAGTGTCCATACGCCTAAATAGGGTTGTTGCACCCGAGGAGAAGTATAGTTTAACTTCTGACTTTCGGGAGAAAGTGCAGATGTAAGTTTTGACGTAAAGGTTCCCGTAAGTTCATGTAAGGTGACGATTGAGGCCTTAGAGAACATGTAGGGCATAATGATGATGATGTTGCATGTTTATGCATGATGCATGTTATGTATATATGATGTTACCCTGTATGAAGTGATGACTGTGCATGTTAATGTTCCTTATTGTGATGTATGTTTACCTTTCCTGTAACTTTATGTGTTATGATAATGAATGAAATGAAGTATTACGTAACGAAAAGTGGAAGATAAGGAAAAGTGGAACATGATGAATGCATGCATTAATGAATGATGAAAGTAATGAAAAGTCTTGCAAGTATTGGATATCGGGACACGCCATTAAAAGATGTTAGCCTAACGGTGTGTGGGTTCGCTACCCCGAGAGGATGCACATCGGGGTCCTTCTTTGTGATCGACCATTTTTATAGAAACTCTATCACTTACCTCTAGTACTGTGGTACCATGTTTAGCTGTCTATTTCTATGAAAGAGAGAACAATGTAAACAAATTTGTGTTTTTTTATTATTTTTATTTTTTTTTCTTTTTGTGTTATATTTTTTTATTATTTTTTTGTTAATTATAAATTTGCTATTTAAAACTAGTGGCTTATATGACTTGCTAAATATTAAAAAAAGAGTTTTTTTTAGAATCCTCCCATCTATATATATTTTTGTCTTTCATGCTTTAATTTCTAATTTCTAATCTTGGTGTCGTCAAATTCTCAAACAATGTGATTTTTTTATAATGTTTATTAGTAGTTCAGACTAGACTTTTGGATTATATAATGAACTAGTCAAGTTAGAGTTATTAAAATATCATTATCGCCAGCTCATAACACGATAATCGAAGTTTAATTAGCATATTATATTTTTTTCTATGCAGTTATATATTAGTGCGTAGTTTAATATTAAAATTAGTGTTCAAAATTCAGATATGAGATATTCAGATATGGATTATAATTTATTAAATAAACAAAGTCAACTTCTAGATGACACGATAATCGCATGTTAGTTATCATATTATAAATATTTTTCTAGGCATTTATATATAGGCTATTATGTGCTCAACTTTAATATCAAAATTAGAGGTGTTCACATGTCTAAGATAAAATACCAGATATTATTCATACAGATCGAGGTTGTAAATTTGTAAAGATGATTTTAGTTTTTACCAACTACAGGCATATAAACAAGTGTATCTATCTCTCGTGTAATATAGTGTTAGTAAGAAACCAATTATCGTCAAAAAACCAAGCCGGCACCGGTGGTAAACCCATGAATTTATTATTTTTAGAAAGTAGATGGTTTGATAATAATATAGATTGTAATTACAGAAACATTTTTATGTATTTATTATTTTTAATTTTTATGTTATTTTTATAATTATTTGTATTCTGTTTTTTTTGTTATTTACCATTTTGCAATTTAAAACTAATGGCTTGGTTATTAGTATTTAAATAATTAATATTAAACAACTAACTTTATTTACAGTAAAAACCCTATAAAACAAAATAAATTAAATTTTAAATTCATATATGTAGAAATACTTACATATAATACAAATAATGGATAATATTACAAATAAAATAACAAATATATTATATCTAAATAATTTTCTGACTAAAAGTAGATAAAATTACATAAATGGTGGTTTGCCCAAAGTGCACAATTAGTCCCAGGACTTTGAAAATTATAAAATTAGTGCAAAATTTTAATTTATTAATCGTAAGTTTGGTCCTTAAATTTAAAAATTACAAAATAATTCAAATTTTAAATAGGTGTTGCATTTTTGTTCCCTAAAATTAAATTCAAAAGTTAGTTCAAACATTATAAAATACGTAAAAACTAATAAATTTAATGGCCGGGACCAAACATACAATGGGTGAACAAAAGTTTAGATTCATTTTGTAATTTTTAAGTTTAGGACTAAACCTTTAATCTAGTTAAACCACAAAGACTATTTATATATATATTTATATATATTTATATATATATATATATATACACACACATGCTCGCGCTAGTGTTACTTGATAAACAGAAGCATGGCATCAACAATCCCAAAGATTGCTCCCTTTCAAATCCCTCTTTCAGCCGTACTAAAAGCCACCAAAAACTTTGATCATGATAACATCATCTCACAAGGTGATTTTGGACCCGCATACAAAGGACAACTCTTGCGCGGCAGGAAGCTGACGAAGATTGTCGCGAGGAGGTTAGATCGTAAGCGTGGCCTAGGAGAGGCCGAGTTCTGGACTGAAGTTTCAGTGCTTTCGGAACTCAAGCATACAAATCTAGTCTCTATGATTGGATATTGTGACGAGAATGGCGAGAAGATCATCATAACCACATATCAGGCCAATGGAAGTCTGGCGCAATTTCTAAAAAGCCCGAATTTCACATGGACCCAAAGATTGAAGGTATGCGTAGGGGTGGCTCGCGCATTGAGTTACCTTCATTCTCCTGATAAGAAACGCGATTATGTTATTATACATCGTAACGTTAATAGCTACACAATCTTATTAGACGAGAACTGGGAAGCTAAGTTATCTGGCTTTGAAATTTCTGTCAGACAATCAATACACCAAAAGGGTCGGGTTTTCCTTTCTGAACCTATTGGGGCAATGGGGTACATGGATCCAGCAATTGAAAAGACGAGAGGTGTGACATACAAGTCAGACATCTACTCATTCGGTGTCGTTTTATTCGAGATATTGTGTGGGAGGAAAGCATTTATTCAGAAGGAGGCTGATGGTTGGTTTCTAGCTCTATGGGCCATACATCATTACGAGAACAAAACATTGCAGGATGTAATCGATGCCGCTTTTCGGAATCGGATGTCTCTGCAATCATTCACGAGATACTCTAAAGTAGCATATTCTTGCATACAGAAGGACCCAGTAAATCGCCCAGATATGGGCAATATTGTTACTCAACTAGAGAACACAGTGGAACTTGAGCTGCGATTTATAAATCTGGTAACAACTTTTATTATTGTTTTCATGTTTATCTGTCTATTGCTTTATTTCTCACTATTTTAGAAACCTGTTTAACACAAGGGTCGTAGGAGAATATTAAACTAACGGTTGGTTATCATCAATAAATAATTAAAAATTATAATTATATTTTTCAGATAAAGTACTACTGAAAGTACATATATTTAACTATCTTGAATAACAAATACATTTATTTTTTTAAACTTTCGTCTTTAAAAAGCTTTTGTTTAATAAATATTATTTTTTAAATATTTTTTAAGCAATGTTATATTTAAAAAAAATATTTGTGTTCAAAAACTTCATATTATTCGTAAATTTATTTTATTTTACAAAATCTTTTTTAATAAAAAACATGTTATTTGTTGATTAAAAAAATTAATTTGAAATTTTAAAATATATATAATATCATTACCATTTAATATCATTATCAATTGTTGACTTTCTATTATATTAACACTTGATAAAAAAAGTTATGAGAAAACGACACATTATTTTGTTTTATCGTACTAGATTAAGTTACTATCTTATGTAATATACGAGTTGCATAAATAAATATTAAATAATTAGTAATAAAAAATTATGAAACTATAAAACAATATATTGAGATATAATATTATTTAAACTACTAACTAAATATTAAATAATTAGTAATGAAAATAACATTGGCTCTAATCGAAGGTATTTGGGCATACAAAAAGGCTAACCGTGACTCTCACATACCAAATGTTAGAGATAAAAACAAAAGAAAACATCACTTAACACAGTTTGCCAACAAGTATAAGCTATAATTGTTTCCGTACATATTTGCAGGAAAAGAATTTGAACCACCTGAAGGTTCGTTTCAAGGATATCCAATCAGCCACAAAAAAATTTTCAAAGACATTTGAGATCGGAGATGATGGATTTTGTATATTGTACAGAGTAGAGCTCGACCGTTTTGACAAAGAAAAAATTCCCTTCATAGATGAGAAGAATAAAGTCGAAACACCCAAGAGTCACAACACTGTAATTATAAAACGCATTTATCCTAGAGATGAGGAGCCAATGGAAGATTTCTTTCTTACGGAAATTGAAATGCTCACTAGTGTTAAGCATCGCGGCATAATAACTCTACTTGGATTTTGCGTTGAAGGTCCTGAGATGATAATTGTCACCGAGAATGTTTCTAATGGATACGTTGGTGATTTTTTAGGTAACGTCAATGGCATGAGGATTTTGACATGGGAAAAACGTTTGAAAATTTGCATTGACGTCGCACACGCATTAAATTACATTCACTCTAAGATGGAAGACCAAAAGATTATTATTAATCGGGATGTTAAGAGTGACAACATTGGATTAGACGATGATTGGGGGGCTAAGATTGTTAACTTTGGGTTCTCCTTGTTCCTCCCTCCAAATCAAGAAGACAAAGCTCTCTATCTCAATACCATTGTTGGTACAATACCATTCTACATAGATCCAGAATATTTTGACACTGGAAAGTTAAAAATAGAATCAGATGTTTATAGTTTCGGAGTAATTTTGCTTGAAATTCTATGTGGGAGGAGAGCCAACGACCCGATTTATGACAAGGAGAGTGACAAAGGGCTGGCGTTTGTCGCAAGACAACGCTTCTCCACCGGAACATTAAAGAAGATGATAGATCCTATGTTAAAGGAAGAAACCGATGAAAACAATTTTGTTGTCAATGGAGGACCGACCAAAGATTCTTTCGATGCATTTATTAGAATTGCATGCAAGTGTGTAGCAGAAACTCAAAGCCAACGTCCAACAATGGAAGTCGTCATCAAAAATCTTGAGAAAGCCTTAATCTATCATCAAGTAAGTTTTATAATTTATACAAGTAAAAAATAATCTTCTTTTATAATTTTCTCTTTTTATGGTTTATTTAAAGGACAACTAGTCCATGAGCTTGAAAAAGTATTACAACTTTAGTTGACTAATGAAAATATTCACGCCAGTCCCTCCTGTTTCCCTTTCACCATTAATCTCTCATATTAAAAGTGTATTAATTTACTTCATTTCACCATTAAGCTCTCCTGTTTGCATACGATCATTGTCCGCACGTTGTTCATATTATGATACATGATTTGCTTGTTATGATCTTACAATATGCTCATTATACATTATATTATTTATATTTATAACCTTGTGACTTTTAAAATACCAGAAGAGTGTACGCACAATGCGCTCAGATGACATTTTACATCTACACGTGTTTTTAATATTTTGTTATTCTTGTAATACTTTTATAAAAATATATTATATTTTTTCTAAGCTAAAATTTTGAAAAACCAATAAAATGGGTTCTAAGTGACTACTTGTATATTTACGCATTAATTTATTGTACATTACAAGTTATAGATCGGTTTAGCAAAGAGTTTACACTAAACATTAAAAGATATAATTGTAGTTTTTAAACGTGATTAAATCAAAAGATATAACTGAAATCTTAAACATATTAAGTTTTTTTTATAGATAATATAAATTTTTATTTAAGTGTTAATAAATATAAGGTTATTATGTAAATAATTGTAAGGGGTAATATGTAAATAATGTTATAAATACCATTATACATCAAAAGTAGTTGTATTTTATGCATTGAATTAAATAATTATTTTTAATTTTATGATATGTTAAAATATTCTTATTATATGTTTTATATATTATGTATAGATGGGTAACAATATGTGTAATCAGATAAAATCAGAAAAACCATTTATGTAATTTTCTCAGACGTTATTTTCCATCTTCAACCATAAAAATTAATTAATATCACTGCTTATATTTTTTAACACTAATGGTACCTCTTATTGCTGCTTAAAGGATAAACGAGTACCACCCCCTGCGAAATTTGTGGGACTGCGGTTGACTCATAAAAATATTGCTCATGTAAGTCCCTCCTAATTTATCTTTTTATTTCTTTTATACTTTTATGAGAAAATTACAAAAATAATTCCCGATCATATTGTAAGTTTAGTTCTCATATTTTAAAATTTACAAATTTAATCCAAACATTTGAAAGTTTGTTGCAAAGTAGTCCCCATTGTTAATGTCCGTTACTTTTTAACAATCTGAAGACTAAATATGTATTATGATCAAACCATAGGGACTAATTGTGCAATTTACTCAAAAAATAAAAATAAAATATAAATATAAATTAAAAGAAATTGAAATCAAACATAAGAAACTAAAATCAACATCAATAGTAAATTTCAATAATTTAAAAAAATAAAATAAAAGTCAAAAGATCAAATCAAATTCAAAATTAAATAAAAGTAAAAATAAAACGTATGTAAATAGAAAAAAAAACGAGAAGTATTGAAAAATAAGTATGTGATTAAAGTAAAAAAATTAAATAAAAACCAAATAAAAATTAAAAATACAATCGAATAAACATTTGTAAAATTCAAAATAAATATTAAAAAATCATATTAAAGTAAAAAAACAAAAAATAAACGATTCGAATGCATTTTTGGATTCATAAGCATACTTAATTTTTAAACATTTATTATATTTTTTAATGATTATTGAATTTCTTTATTAACATTTATTTTAATCTTTTAAATTTTTATATGATTTTTTAAGTTTTTTGAGAAAATTACGCAATTGGTCCTATGGTTTGACCATATTGCATATTTAGTCCCTAGATTGTTAAAACTATCTGACACTAACAGTGGTAACTAAATTTGCAACAAACTTTCAAAAGTTTGATCTAAATTTGTAATTTTTAAAATCTAAGGTCCAAACTTACAATATGATCAGAGAACATCACTGTTTTTGCAATTTTCTCTACTTTTATTGTTTTCTCATATCAGTTTTTAGACTTAATTACATGGGTGATCCCTGTGGTTAGGCCCGATTTCACTTTTGATCCTTAACTCTTTGAAATTACAAGGTTGATCCAATGTTTTGCACAAACGTAACAACGATGATCTCTGAAACGGATGGGCGTTAACTTTGACTGTTAAGTACTTGTGAAATAAAAAAAATACCTTTTTCATTTTTCTTCTTCTCCATCTACACTACTTCTCCTATCACCATTGAAGTCTCTACTTTCAACCACCACCCACACCCACCACCACCCACCACCCACCACCACCACCCTCACCTTCAACCATCACTACCCTCAACCTTCACCTTCAACCACCACCACCACCTTCAACCTTTAACCACCATCACCACCTTCAACCTTCAACCATCACCACCACCTTCAACCACCAACAACACCTTTAACCTTCAACCACCACCACCACCTTCAACCACTACCCTCAACCTTCAACCACCACCACCAGAAACCTTCAACCACCACCACCACCTTCAACCTTCTACCACCACCACCTACAACCTTCAACCACCACCACTACAACCTTCAACCACCACCACCTACAACCTTCAACCACCAACACCACCTTCAACTACCATCACCGGCACTTTCACCATCATCACCAATAGCACCATACCACCCACGTAACACCAACAGTAGGATTTCACTCATCTTGATTTGAGGTTTTCGTTTCTAGGGTTTCTAAGTTTTTCTTCGATTCATACTACGGAGGTCCCAACGAAATCCCTCTGCAAGGAAGCACTCGTGATAATAGAGGCGACTGTGGTGGTGAAGGCGACGGTGATGGTGGTGGATGAAGGTGGTGGCCGGTGGGGTGGGAAGATGATGATCAGGTAGGGAAGGGTATTTTAATCATTTAAAAAATTTTAACTTTTAAAGTTAATGTCCATTCATTTCAGGGACCATCGTTGTTACATTTGTATAAAGTGTTGGACCAACCTTGTAATTTCAGAGAGTTAGGGACAAAAAGTGAAATCGGGCCTAACCACAAGGACCACCCATGTAATTAAATCCAATTTTTATTTGTGTGTAATATTTAGTTTTCCGTTTCTATCCTTGGTGTCACATTTTTCTCCAAACCCAAAACTCTTTATTAACCCCGACCTAAAAATGTGTTTTCTTGGCTAGTTATGCTTGCAATTGGAGTCTAGAAATGTTGACCAAGGTTCATTCAATTGTTTTAATAGGTTCTTTAGGTTTAGGCATTTTCAAAATTGGATTAAAATTCGAAGCGATTCAATTACAAATAAACACAACCCAACTCGACAATAAAACTTTGAATTCGGTTTTATTCAAATTCATTTGAATTGAATAATAAATAAATAAGTAAATAAATATATTAAGTTAATTTAATTTTTAGAGGTAGGGTTATTTTGATAACCATCATTTTCTTTGAAAACTCTTAAACCAATATAAACAACATATTTCTTATCAGATGCAAGTCACATGTTATTTCTTACTTTTTAAAAAGTGTTCGTAACTTTTTTCACATCATTTTTTCTATGAAAGAGGGAAACTAGGGTAATATTTTTGTGTTTTTATTTTTTCATTTATATGTTATTTTTTGTTTTATAAATTTTTTTATTATGGTTGTGTTAATTACCATTTTTTTATTGAAAACCACTTACTCACATTGATTTCTATAATTCTCACAAAAAAGAGTTCTTGTTTGATCCGTCCCCCAATTTTTGGTTGGACATTTTTAAATAATTATATCATGCATTTATATAAAAATTTATATCATATATATAGAAAATAAATTAAATATCATATGTATAAAAATAGGTTATAAATACATAAACTAAAAAATAATAAAAAAAGTATATCAGTTTATTCGAATCGGTTTGGTCGTGGACTATTAAATAGAAGAATTTGATTTGAAAGCCGAATTCAATAATTCAGTTTATTCAAAAACTGTTTCAGTTATTTGAAATTTGAAATCGTTATTTGAGTTCAGCTCGGATTGATTTTCAAAAATTTCTAAGTCCAGTTTGAATAATGAAACCACTATTAGAGTCACTCATGATATGCAAGATTCTACCAGTATATTGTTGAGTTTCCTAACAAAATACCAAGGATGCATCAATAGGGTTGTGGATAGTTTTGTCGTCAATAATTTGTAGTTTTAGTACTAATCTTTGTTAATTTCTTTTTTCTTGAAGGAGGAAAAAGTACAACCCCCAAATAGGGAGCAAGTTGTCAATAAACTTGAGAAGGCACAGGGATTTCCATTGACGTGTGAAGTTCATGTAAGACCCTTTGTTTCCTTTCAGAATTCCCTCTTTTCAATTTAATTATCTAGTTTTAGGAGGCAATATATATATATATAAATAGGTTTAGATGAAATGAGATCTTATAAAAATCATATAAGTATCCATGAAATGTTTAAAGGTTTGTATAATCTATGTCTCAAATAACCAGTGTACAACCCATACATAGAGATTAACATGAATGTTAATGCAAGAACCTAAAGGGTTAAGCCTAATGGGATTAACCTTAACTATATATCTATGAAATCCCCGTGGTTTGGACGAAACGAAGACTTACTTGTCACTAGAATGAAAATAGATAAAGAAAGATGACAAAAAGTCTTGGTGAAGACGACAACATATTGAGATGATGATGGAACATGAACCACCGAAACCTGTCAAATCGCCACTTTCTCACCAACATTGTAAATGTCCATTATAATATGTATGATGTGCTGATGTTGAAACGGGGTAAGTAGATATACAAAAAACACAAACATTGTAACAATAGATGATGGAGGCATGAAGTAACGTACATCCGTTTTCATAGAAAGAATTTGTTGTATACTTGTCGAGGGAAATTCGTCAACCAATTGTAAAAACAATCGCAATAGTCTTTTTTGGTTGGGGGTCAGCAACTTCTGCACAAGAACAAGAGAAAATAGTATGTCATTTGAAATACCAACACAACAAGATATCACCCTGGAAAACACAATATCTGGTAGTGGATCGACGAGTATTGGACAACCTCCCCAATTACCGTTTAGATAAGCTATGAAACTAACAGTGGAAACCATATATTATTTGAAGCCCATGCTCTAAGCTTCTACTGATGTAATGATGAATACATTTGTGAGCATTGAAGTATGACTCTCGAGAATAATGGATATATAGACAAATTTGTTTAACTATATATGAGATGTCTGTTTAAGTAAATGTTAGTATAGTAAGTCAACAGAAAGACTTTGACTTCAATCATAAGTCGTAAGACCAACTTTAGAATTAGTGTCAAAGTAGGAAGTCACATTACAGTTAGAGAACTTTGAACTACCTAAAATGTCTTTAGCATATTGTTTTATAAAGAGAAGTTTTCCTTTAGTGTTATGAAAAAAGCAATCCCTAAGATGTAGTGTAGGGCCTAAGTCATTCTTGGCAAACTCGATGCTCAGATAAGTAATAATGTGATGTATCAACTAAAGAGAACAGTCGCTAATAATAACCTCATTGATATTAAGTAAGAAAATTGTATTTCAACCATTCACATTGGTTGTTCTAAAAGCTAATAGTACTTATATATGCAGCAACCATTCGTACTAAGCAACAGGCGTGTTTAAGTCCATATAAAGACTTCGGATAGAGAAATATGTGATTTGGATGACTAGAATCTACAAACAATGGAGGTTGGTGCACATAGAATGTCTTGTTAAATGAGCCATGAACACGTGCATTCTTAGCATCCAATTATAATAAGCCAAAAACGAGATACTGCATAGCTAAGGACAATATGGATGGTCGTCAGGCTTTGTACCAAGCTATAGAATGTCCTATTTAATCATTCCAGAATATATTGTTTCTTGGTATGGGTCCCGTAAAGGAGTTGTGGATACGGCTATCCGAACATCAGATGCAAGACATCTCACGCGTTGACTTGTTGAAGTGGTGCAACACATTGTTGTATGTTGAACAGATTGTGGCACCGTTTTCCTTTAGAAATATTAGGGGAGACCATAGGATATGCATTACTTGGAAAAAATAGAATCATGAAAACCAGAAGAATGAGTGGGATAATCAAGCTGCAATAAATTCTTACACCAGTGGTTGACTTTACAAAAAGCTCCGGTCTTAACGCCCCTACTACTGTTGCGCAGCCTTTCCTTGGACTTTACACATTGTTTTTCATTTAACCACAATGGAGGATCCACCCCACTAGGAAGGCGGCCATGGGTCATAACGCATTGCACCAAGAGTCGTTGCACCAAGTGCTAAAGCGTGGGTATTTTGTATCCATTGAGCAAAGACGGGTTGTAATTGTATGGCGGTATCTGAACCAGTCCTACAAGTGGGTTGATCCACCGCAATTATTGTTATATATATATATAGTCATGACCCGGAAAGGTACTAGGAATGGGTCAGGCCACCTTGTTCAGGCGAAAGCCCAGGTCATTGGTTCTTCCTGTAGCAATTATAAGGATGATGAGCAAAGTCTTCAACTTGAGTAGGAGGTTGAGTCTGCATTAGAATGATTAGTCATTATTGGAATAATGGATAACAACCATGTCTTGTTACTATAGTTTAAAGAGTGTAGGAAGGAAGAGATGAGATTCTCTTTGTCAGTTGTTATCTTCTCCAAGACTTTAGAGGAGATTGTTATAAAGTTATTATTTAGGACTTGCTTGTTTGTAGATTTATCTATTGCTTTACTTACAGATGGTCTCTAGTTTATTCTATATAAGGATGTACTCTTTGTTGGATAAGCTAGTTTATTCTATATAAGGATGTACTCTTTGTTGGATAAGCTTTCTGTTTTGATCAATGCTTGTTCGCCCATGGATAGGGAAGTCTGTAAGAATGGTGTCATGTGTAACAGTTGTGGATCAAATATTGTTCTTACAAATGGTGTTAATGGCACTCTCTATGCATCATCTTCTAGAATAACATCATATTTTGATTGTTTTTACTCTTCAAATCTACAAGTTATGGCTTTAGAAATTTTATTTTGGCTTTTTATTGGACATGGCTTCTTATTGTTTGTGAGGTTGGGTAGTCATGAATTATGTCAAGGAGTTTATTATGAAATTCAAGTATCTTCGACATGACTGCATATATGATGCATTCAAGACTATGCATCATGTTTATTAAGGCTTCCAGGGTCTTTGATAGACTATCTTGTTGGGTCATGATGGTTTTAAAGGCATGATTCTAGGCTATATCATTTTTGTTTTAGCAATTCAGTATGGCTTTAGCAGGAGTCATTAAATTTGAGGCATAGTTAGGACCTAAAATGGTAAGTGCTTTTATCTTCCAATTGTGTCTAGTCTATTGTTAGACATTCTCAAAAGTTATCAGTGGCAGGAACTAAACTTGATAGTTAAATGATGAGGTAACTATGGTGATGGTAAAGCATTCTCTAGGTTAGTTAGGAGAGTTCTTGGAGGTGAAGGTTTTGTTGGCTTTAGCTTTGATTTTGGTTTTAATTTTGGTTTTGGTCTTTAGTCACCATTTAGGACATAGTAATTAAATTTTCTTGATGGTTCAATCACCAAGAAGACCAAAACTTAGATCACTGACTTCATATGTCTCTGTATAGAGCTTTGGGATCAAATTTTCTTCCTAGGGACATCATCATACTCCACCTGGTATGTTTCATCTAAGCAATCATAACATTTCAAAACATGTCACACAGATGGTGTCTACCTTGGAGCTTGTATTCGTTGCATCATATGGATCAAAGAGAAAACATATTTTTGTAACTGTTTTGCAAATTTATCCTTAACAAGCCCATGTTGGTGATAGACAAAGCCAGGGTTGTTGTGATCTGGACTAGTGCTTGGTGCATCTATTCTTAAGTAGTTATCCATTTTTTCAAGAAGAAGCTTGGCAAGCTTTTTTTTTTATAGATGCTTAGGAACATAGGTGCAGGTTTGCACCAAATTTAAAACAACTTTTATGAATAGTGTATTGCCAAAGTTGTCTCGACCGGAGAAATGGAAAATAGCCTAGAAAGTATTTAGTTGTGGTGTACCATTGATCAGGGTTGTTGAGGGTCTTTAAAGTTGGGATATAAGGCGACAAAGATTATTTCATTGAAAAGATATAAGGCTTCAAAAATTTTTGAATTCGAATATGCGATCCAAAAAACCAAAATTATAGATGCGAACTATTTGAATCAATTTGGATATCCGGATTTTCATATTCAGATTCGAATAGTGATCTTAGAAAATTTCAATAGTTTGAATATCCAACATGCTGAATTAATTAAAAACATTATATCAACATCATCATGTGATTACGACTTTGTGAGTGCCAAAACTAGGGTTCTTCATCTTCGTCGTTCCTTCCCAACCTTTTACAACACCCGACTCGCCAACCTTAAGGTTTCATCACGTCATCCTTTCATCTTCATCGAGTCTTAACCTCATCTAGTGTGCGAAATCCATCACCACATCCTTTTCAATTTGAGCTAAATTAGGTTCATTTGTATTTTTTTGTTTTTATTTGAGTGTATTTCAGTTTAATGTTTTGATTTTTGGTTCAGACTTTGCTCAAGTGTTAGTGTTTTGACTTTTGGTTGGAACTTTCTCAATATGTTTTGTGTGTTTTAACTTTTAATTGTTGATTTTCATTTTTAATATGTTTTTCATGTTGGAAATGTGTTTTGTTTGTCTAGTTGCAACATGAGAAAGAAAAATTAAATTGGATATCTGATTTCAAATATCTAAATTTCATTTACGGATTTGAATAGTAAAATGAGCTGTCCAATTTTGAAAATCCCTATGAAACACACTTGACCTAAATGATCATTAATAATTTAGATCATACGTATTTAAAACATGACACTTTGATCCAGAGAAAATTGTAATAATAGTTCCTGTGGTTTGACTATTTTGCAAGTTTGGTCCTTACGATTTAAAATTTACAAATTTAGTCCAAATATTTGGGAGTTTGTTGCAAATTTAGTTCTTATCATTAGTGTCCGTTAGTTTTTAATGATATAGGGACTAAAGTTACAATATGATTAAACCATAGGGACTACTTTTGTAATTTTCTCTAAAACATTAAAAAATTAAAAAATTAAAATAAAAGTTAAACAATTAAAATAAACGTCAATAATAAATTTGAATAATCATTAAAAGATAAAATAAATGTTTAAAACTCAAATAAAATTTAAAAGTGAATATAAGTGATGATAGAAGTCATGTAGAAATAGAAAAAAAAAAAGAAAAAGAGAAAACAAGAAGTATTGAAAAATAAGTATTATCAAAGTAAAAAACAAATAAAAACAAACTAAAATTTAAAAATAAAATCGAATAAACATCTATAAAATTCAAAATAAATATTGAAAAAATCAAATTAAAGTTATAAAACAAAAACCGTTTGATTTCGTGCTTTTGTTTTCTGGATTTATATATTCACAAGGTTTTTGATTATTTGATTTAAGCATGACATATGAAATTCACAAAAATAATAATAAATTAATTAAAATTAAACATACCTCTCTTTTTCTCCTTTTCTATTTTTAGATAGCCTTTTATTTGTACTTTTATTTATTTTTTAACTTTAATTTGTTTATTTACCTTTATTTTATTATCTTAACAATTATTAAATTTCAAGACTCTATACTAATATGAACAAAAAAGTTAAGTTAAACTTCCAATGCTCCCTATTAAACTAAACTTAGTTTAAAGAAGATCTTCAATTTCGTTCATGATCCGATTATCAAAGTAGTGTTGGTTCATCATTGGTCATCCTCGTATAAGTTTAGATTAACCACCTCCTCTTTCTCCAATTTGAACGCTCATGTTTAAAGTGTCTGAGTTCGTTGGACTTGTAACAACTTATGTGATTCTTACTTTGTTGGACTTGGCCACCATATTAATTTATATTTCCATGACTTTCATTTTCTACCTTGGCCATGTCCAAAGTTTTCTTGATTTGAAATTCCATGACCATAACGTTCACATCTGTGATCCTTAACTTTCTCATTTCCATCTTTTGGTGAATAAAAGCTTACTTTGTATATCTTAATCCTTAATCGGCTACTAGGTGTGTTCTTCATAGTTTTTTAATATCTCAATTGCTTCTTGAAAAAACATGGTTTTAATATCAAATATTATTCAATTGAAACAGAAATTTAAATGAACTTTGTTGGTTAAGATCCTATAAACTTCCGGACTAGTCTTTTATCATCAATTTTGGATCCAAGATGAACTTATCAAGGGATATAATCTTTTATTTTCAAGGATTTAAATTCTGATTTTGGTGTTTGTAGTCTAGTCTCTTTGATTCTATAAGCACCCACAAATGTAGCTTCTAAGTCTTCTGAAATATTTTTGGCATTCATATGATGAGCAGCTTGAAGTACAAGTTCTTTAGGAGTAGCTTGAAAGAGATAAGCGATGGCCATGTATTTGTCTTTACATGAATTTCTTATATTGGTTCAAGTGCTTCCGGCTTCTTATGTTTAATTGCTTCTTCTAATGTTCAAAACTTAAAACAATTAATCAAGTTTTTTTCTTTAAGATATACACTTAATGTTTAATTGGACACAACCTTCAATAGATTCAAATGAGATTCTTATCAATGAAGAGGTACAACCATTGATGTTTGATGATTGCAAAAGTGACCATTGCCTCCTTTTTCTTTGCCTTTGATCAATTAAGAACAAATCAGATACCAATTGCTGGTAGTTCATAGGTGAAATTAAAGTAGAAAATAAAGACTTAAGTAATTATTTTATTTGCATTGAATGTTTAACAACTACTATACTTTACAAACTAGTGCTTTCAATCAAAGTGTCACATGAATATAAAACACCTGTTGACCTAAATGACCCTTTCTATTTAGACCCCACAATTTTACAATATGACACTTTGTTTGGTTCGGCCTATAATCAATATTTACAACAATGATAAACTGACCTTTAGACTAACATATATAAATATGTTTAGTAAAAACTTCTAGTGGGCAACTAGGATATAGTTTCAAACGTCTGTGTTTATTTTCTAAAAGGATCAACAAAACATTAACCGTATAATTTCATTCTTATTTTCCTAGCAAGTATAACCTTTTAAGTCACTTGCCACATATTTGCAGGGAAACAACTTGAAGATTCCTCTTAATCGTATAAAACGGGCAACAGATGATTTTTCAAACACGTATAAAATCGGGTTTACGGAATATCATACTTTGTACAGAGCACGACTAGGCCATTTTGATGTAGAAAATCCATCATCTATAGAAGGGAAGAATAAACGAAATCCAGCAAAGAGACATAACAATGTAATTATAAAACGCATCCTTGCTAGAAATGACGAGCATGGAGAACAAGCGTTTCATACAGAAATCAAAATGCTTATAAATGTTAAGCATTGTAACATAGTTAAACTAGTTGGATTTTGTGATGAAGGTTCTGAGATGATCCTTGTTGTTGACAACGTTTCCAATGGATATCTTGGTGATTATTTGGAAAACATTAATGGCATGCGTCGTACTTTAACATGGGAAAAACGTTTGAAAATTTGTATTGACGTTGCTCATGCGTTGAATTACCTTCACTCTGAGATGGAAGACCAAAAGATGATAATAAACCGTGATATAAGAAGCCACAACATTGGGTTGGACGAGAATTGGAGGGCAAAGATTTCTGACTTTAGCCTCTCCGTGTTCCTACCACCAAATCAACAAGACGGAACTTTATATCTAAATACTATTGCTGGCACTGAAACCTACATTGATCCAGATTATAAGAACACTGCTAAACTCAAAAGAGAATCAGATGTTTATAGCTTTGGAGTGGTTTTGTTTGAAATTCTATGTGGGAGGACCTCCTTTGACTCAATTTACCATATGTCGGGTGACAAAGGGCTGGCATATGCGGCAAGACGAAGCTACAAAATGAAAACACTAGTGGACATGATAGATCCTTTAATAAAAGAAGAAATGGGAGAAAACACTTTTATTCTAAATAGAGGACCAAACAAGGATTCTTTACACACATTCATTGAAATTGCATATCAATGTGTGGCGGAAACTCAAGACCAACGTCCTAGAATGAACGTAGTCGTGAAGGAACTTGAGAAAGCTTTATCTTTTCAAGTAAGTCAACGGTCGAAAATATAAACTTTATGGTTTTTCATTTTTGATTTCAGGCCATCACCATTTTGAACACCAACCAAGCAACATCATTAGTTACGCAATTTTTTCAATCATGATTTGAAGTCTTCCATTGCTATAATGTATAACAATTTTATATATATGCATTCACTGGTCTTTAGATACTTTTCCAAACACCATATATATTAATCATTGATTTGTATTTTAACAAGTTATCGTTATCTATCTCATGCTTGACAGGAAAACAACAAGGATAATCCTAAAATTCGACTTGAAGATATAAAACTGGCCACACGAAACTTTCATGTTGAAAATTGCATTGGTAGAGGAGGATTCGGGAAAGTATATAAAGGAAAGCTTCGAGATGGTCCTAGATTTAAAGACATTGTTGCAAAGCGATTGGATAAGAGGTCTGATCAAGGGGAACAGCAATTCTTGAGTGAGCTTCAAATTCTTTTGGAGTATAAGCATGAAAATATCATAGGTCTTGTAGGCTATTGTCTCGAAGAGGATGAAAAAATCATTGTTTATGAGTATGAATCTAGAAGAAGTCTTAATCGGTACTTAAATGATACTTCTGATCTTACTTGGATGAAACGACTTAACATATGCATTGAGGTTGCAAGCGCATTGGATTTCCTTCATGGTGGAGTTGGGAAACAAGCAAAGGTGGTACATAGAGACATCAAAACATCAAACATCCTACTAAATGATGACTGGAAAGCAAAACTTTCTGATTTTGGGCTTTCCTTAATAAGTCCAATAACTCGAGAATCAGACTATATCATCGATCGGGCGTGTGGCACAAAGGGTTACGTGGACCCACTTTATAGAAAATCAGGATTCTTATCCATAGAATCAGATATTTATTCATTTGGTGTGGTTATGTTCGAGATCTTGTGTGGAAGATCAACTTTTACAATCAAAGAAAATGAGGGCTGCCATCTCTCGGATTTCATTAAAAAAAGCTTTGAAGAAGGAAAGCATGATGAGGTGGTGTTCAAGCAAATAAGAGAACAAATCGTGCCAAAATCATTGACTACATTTCAAAAGATTGCCTATCAGTGCTTACATCACAAAAGAGAAAATCGACCGACGACAAAAGAAATTGTAACGGAACTCAAAAAAGCATTGGAATTTCAAGTAAGTAATTATTTTATTTTTCAAAAAACAAGCGTCTCCCCTTAAATGCATTTTTCAAAGGATCTCTTCTTTATATAGTTGCATACATGGTAACACATAGTTACATATACGTAACCTATGACGAGGTTTCCATTTATAATCCTATTCTTATGTATGTATATATATATATACACCTACATACATATATATACATACATAAAAAGTGTAAAAAGTATATGATGTTTCTACTTTCATATTTGCTTTTTTTTAATTTTTTCTTGCATGTCAGTGTCAAATTAAATTTAAGACAATGTTTAAGAAACCGAGTAGTTTTTACAGCAAAATCCCCTTTCCAGCATAATATATAAGTTAGCTAATATAATATCATACACTGATTAAAAAAAATAAAATATTTATTTTTATGGTGTAATGCAATATATATATATAGATATATATATATTAACATATGAAAATTTTACGGTTATTTAAAAATAATGGTGAAAGTTGGTTTAAAATTCTAGAATTGTAATCACATGATTTGATTGACATATGTGTAAAAGATAATTAAGATAGTAAAATTCATAAATACAACTATTCCCCCTTAAACTTTTAAAAATTAATATAAAAATACAATATCATCATCTGAAACTTATTATAATACAGTGTGGGTTTGTTTGTATATGTACACATTGTACAAAATTATCTTAGTGTATAATTTGTCATTTTATCTTTTAATTATCTTTATATTTATGTTATATATACTTTGTTTTATGTCATGTTTGAATGTTTATAAAATAATTAATAACTATAGAAATAGTCTGTAGATACTTGTATAGGTTTTCGGACTCATTTAGTCTTATTAAACAGAAGATTGCATCAACATGGACCAAGTTGGCGCCCTTACAAATCCCACTTAAAGACATAGTAAAGGCCACCAATAAATTTCATCATGATAACATCATCTGTCATAATACTTTTGGTGCGACATATAAAGGACGACTCTTGTGGTTTGGAAAGTTGATAAAGATTGCTGCAAAGACGTATGAATGTAAGCATGGGGAAGGAGACCTCGAGTTCTTCAAGGAAATTTCAGTGCTTTCTGATCTCAAGCATACGAATATAGTCACTCTTATTGGGTATTGTGATGAGAAAGATAAGATGATCATAGTAACCACATATGAGGCCAATGGAAGTCTAAGGCAGTATCTAAAAAGTGGGAACCTCACATGGACTCAAGGATTGAGGATATGTGTAGGCTTGGCTCGTGCAGTGAGTTACCTCCACCGTGAAGAAGGACGTGATTATGTTATTATACATTGCAACATCAATAGTGACACAATTTTATTAGACGAGAGCTGGGATGTCAAGTTATCCGTTTTGAAATGCACATCAAACAATTAGTATGCAATAAGGACCAAGTGTGCTTTTGTAAACATATTGGCTCAAAGGGGTATATGGACCCAGAAATTGAAAAGACCAGAGGTGTGACCCACAAGGCTGATATCTACTCATTAGGTGTCATTTTATTTGAAATATTATGTGGGGGGAGTGCATTTATTCAGAATGAGGATAGTAGGTTTATAGCTCCATTGGCCATGTATCATTATGAAAACGAAACACTGCCTGATATAATATATCGTAATCTGTGGAATCAAATGTCTCTAGAAGCACTCTCTGAATACTCAAAATTAGCATATTCTTGCCTAAAGAAAAAAAGAACACAACGCCCACATGCAGACGATATTGTTGATGCACTTGAGAAAGCATTGGAATCTCAACTGCAACATGAAAATAAGGTAACGCCTTTTTCCTGTTTTTGTTATCACTTTTTTTAGCTATTAATCATTGCTGCTTAAATCATAGGGATGATAAAAAGAATCCAAGTTCTTCGGAAAACCCCAAATCGTGAAACATATAATATGGGTAAAGGGATATATTTAGGTTTAGAACTAAACCAGACTATTAGGTTTTCAACAAGCTATACTATGGTATTAGTTGCCCATTTCATTACCCAGAATCATTCTACATCATCAATCTTGAATATATTAGTATAGATGGAGTTCAAACAAAAGAAATAGTTTTAGGGTCTACCTTTCAGGTTTAGGTTTGATGAGTTGTTCTAACACCACTACAATGAGTATAATTAGAGTTTGTCTGAGCTATTTCATGAGTAAATGTAAATCAATGTGTGTTTGTGTATATAGATAGAGGTATGAATCAGATGAAAACCGTAATATAGTTTTACATATACGTCACATATAATTTACTTAAACGTAACAATTTTTCTTTTGACATAGTGTTACGTATATGTAATACTCTTCATTTTCGTACCTATCTTCAAAATATATATTATAGATACTTAGATACCCTTTAACATTTAAAGAGAACAAAGAAATTATAAAAAATGTCATTGGTTTCTCTGGTTTTCTCTGTTTTTTGTATAATTGTTAGTTTTCTTAGAAATCTGACCCTATCTTTATATATATATATATATATATAATATATATATATATATATATATATATATATATATATATAAGAAAGATAATAAATGAAACACTCTAGGCAAATCCCACATCATGATGAATGTTTGGTTCAAATGGAACACCCATGCTTGATGATGATTTCAAGGATGAGAAGGAACCTAAAGGTGAACCTCAAAGTCCAGAGACAAATCTGGTTGAGGAGGACTGTCTAGTGACAGATCTGATCAAGGAGGACTATACGGTGACAAATCTGATCAAGGAGGACTGTATCTGTGACATTCCCATGTCTGAAGTCGTAAGAGTTATGGAAAGCTGTGATCTTGAATTATCGGATGAGAAGTAGGCAGGAGATAATCAAAGTATTATATGCAAATATGAAGTCTTATGCAAGTACAAGCTGGAGTTGTTTAAATATAGTGTTCAAAATGTCAATTCTAGTCATCTGCGTATGCCAATAAAGCTCACAGACCTATCTATAAAGGTGAAGGAACAAACCACCACTTATGAAGTTATTATGGTGTTGTTGCCTGGGAATGAAATTGTACATGAAAATTTGAGGTGTGGGGAAATCGACCTTCAATCACAATTCATTTTGGTTCATCAATGGGTTTATGAAGGGGGGCAGCCTACAATTGAATGGCTTATTGCTTGGCATAACAATCCCCTTTTTTTCGACTTGAGGATAAGTCAGTTCTTCGGGCGGGCAGTATTGATACGATTCTAATGGGTTAGGACTCGGGTCAACCTAGTTTGGTCTGTCTAGCACGTATTAAAGTCTAGTTTTGACCCATTCAACCTTAGTCAAGACAGTTAGCTGTTGGGAAGGCTAGTGGGTAATTGAACAGCTAATGTTTAGGGGGTAATTGCAGCAGTTACTTATGCTATTTAGGTTTATTTAAATCTAGTGTTCTAGCTATAGGTTTTTGTCTTGGTTATTTGAATTATTTATGACTTGTAATCGGAGAATTGCCCTTCTCGAATCGGGCTGACTATCTATCTATTATCTTTTTATTCCATTAGAATTCTTGAGTTCTATCACAAACCTTATCGACGATGATGAGTCTGTGGGGTTGTCAAGAGGGTCACCTTAGGCAAATCTCACATCCATAGATGGGATGGTGGGGCAAACCTCATTGAGGGCAATGAGTCCAAAAGATGGGGTGTTTGTAACACTCTAGGCAAATTTCATATCGGTCAGGGACAAGAGAAATTCATGGTTTTCAAGAAATGTCTGGTCTTTAATATCATCAATGCGTTTTGGGTGTATTGATTGTGGATGAGAGGAGAAATCCACAGTTAAGCGTGCTTAGATGCCAGCAATCCATGGATTGGTAACCTCCCTGGAAAGTTTTCACCCAGACAACCAAAAGCAAATCTATGAGTTGCTCGTATGCACAACAGACAATCTTGGTAGTGTGAGGAGCCGGATATTACAACGAATGTTAACTCTTTTTTATTGTGATAATTATGTTAACTTCATCAAAATCAAGCAAATCATTTTTTTTTGTGCTAGAATAAAGTCATTATATATATGCAATGTTATGTCGTTTTATGTATATATGTAAATTCACAAGTGTAAAAAAGTTATGATAGGTGTAAATTACACTTACACCTTTAAGTATTTGCAAGTTGTAAGTAACTTACGTTTGTTTTAACTTTTTTACATTTGTGAATTTACTTATGCATATAAAAGAACATAACATTGTATATGCGTAATATACTATTACAACAACAAAAATTAATGATTTTGATTAATATATATGAGTTAACAAGGTTATCATAATACAGTAGTGTTAACATTCGCACTGCACCCAATATATATATAGTTATGTACATAAGTATATATATTATATATATATATATATGAAAAGTTTACGTTATAAATTGTTGCTTTTGTGCGAAGTGTAAAAAATAATCTTAACCCTAGATCTAACTGTTCACATTAGAAATTTAAATAATCATGCAAGGAAAGGGTTGGAGGGTTAGATTAGAAATTAGCCTACAATTATTAACTTTTTCTCAAATTTCCCCAATTTTTTTAACGCATATAACTTTTTATACAACTTTATTTTTTAAAACAATTACACTATAAAATCGAGTATTTTATTCTTTTTAATTTAAGTATTGTATTCCTATATTTTTTAAAAAATCAATATTTTTTAAAAAATGTTGTTTTGCTTTGCGTATAATTTGTGATTATTAACTGCATAATTATGAAAGTAACATGCGTAATTATGAAAATAACTTAAGTAATTATTAATATATCTAGCATAATAATTATTTATAACTTCTGTTATTTTTACTTGGATGATTATGAATATAACTACGTAATTATTAATATAACAATACTATACTTTGTATGTGTAATTATGGTGCGGATGAAATTACCCCTCTTAAAAAAGACACGTGTCACGCCTTGTTGACTTCGTATGTTTCGTATAAAAATTACACTTTGTATAGTATAGTATATATATATGTGTGTGTGTGTATGTGTGTGTGTGTGTGTTGTGTGTGTGTATGTGTGTGTGTCTATGTAGAGATAGTTTACTATACAAAGTTAAAAAATTATGCGAAGTGTGCGAAGTAATTCCAACCATTGATTTATGAGATGTACATTTTAGATAACATGTGAAATAATTACGCATAGAATGAATGTTAGATGCATAAATTCGGAAATAACCTACAATTGTTGAATATTTAAATTCCCCCAGTTATTTAAACATGTATAGCTTTTGAATACGACATTATTTTTTTAAAAACTAGACCATAAAATCGAGCATTTTAATATTCTTTTTAATTTAAATATAGTATTGCTACACTTATCTTCAAAAAAAAATCAACATTTTTAAAAGATGTTTATGTATTGTGTATAACTCGTGATTATTAACAGTGTAATTATGAACATAACTTGCGTAATTACCATATAACTTGTGTAATTATAACTATAATTTGCGTAATTATTTTTTATAACGTGAGTAATTTTACTTTGTTTGATAATAGAAATAATTTGCGTAATTATTAATATAATATACGTAGTTATATACCTTTTTATGTGTAATTATGGGGCCAACGAAACTACCCTACATCAAAAAACACGTGTTATGTCCTAGTGACTTCGTATACTTCATACGAAAGTTACACTTTATATAGTACACGACCTTATATATATGTGTATTTATGTGTGTGTGTGTGTGTATATATATAATGTATATAATTCTCAACGCAAGATAATGTATAACGATAAGAATAAAAGTAATAAGATATTAAAGGTGTTACGGACTTGAAATTATTAAAAGTAGCGATCGTTAAAAGTGTAGTTTACAATTGAGTAAATTACTATTTTTATCCCTAAGGTTTGATGAAAATCACGGATTCAGTCCAATAGTTTATTTATTACTCTGACAGTCCAATAGTTTCAAGTTTTGTTTCAATTTCACCCAAGTCACTAATTCCCCTACCACCACCACTCAAATAACCACAACCACCACCGTTGCTCACCGCCACCAGCTGAAACCCGTCAACCACCACCAAATCCGGCCACACCTCTCTTAACCCATCTCTCCTTCCCTTTCTCTCCCTTCCTACCCAAGTCAGACAAACGATTTGCACGTCAGTATCGCTGCGGGCCTCCACCAGAGTTTCCTCTGGCTTCGCCCCGCTCAGGCATAGTTCACCATCTCTCCCTTCCTATTTGACCACAACCACACCATTAAGAGAGAGAAATAGGGGGTGGAGGTTAGAGTGGCGGCACGAGATGGCGATCGGAGTGGCGGCACGAGGTGGCGGTCGGAGTGGCTTGGAGGTGGAGGTGGCGATGGTGGTCAGAGGTAGCCTAGGGGTTGGGGTGGCAGCTTATGGTTCTTGATTTCTAGAGGAGAGAGAGAGAAAGAGAGATGGGTTGGGGTTCGGGGCTCTTGAACCATGATGATAGTGGTTTTGTTGGGTATGATAATGGTAGTGATGGGTGGTGGTGAACTTGTTAGAAATGATAATGGTGGTGGTGGTGGTGGATGGGATATGGTTTAGGTTTAGGCAATGTTGTAAAAATCGTTAGGTGCTAATCGGGTGGCGAGGTAGGGACTAGGGATTAATCGGGATTAATTGGGATTAATCAGAATTAATCGGATTGGTTTTTCATATATAATTTTTAGTTTTATATATAAATACACACATTTTAGAATGTAATTTTAATAAAAAAAGTTCAGTTTTATATATAAATATACATATTTCGCCGGATTTTCTAAGTTTTTCCCGGAATTTTTGAAAGTCGCCAGAATCTCGCTAGAACTCGCTGGAACCCTACCGGAAAGTCGCCGGAATCACCAATTTTTGGCCGATTAAGACCGCCTAGGTCCGATTTTGACCGATTACCGATTAGGGGCTCCGATTATGTGAAATCGCCTCCGATTGGCGATTAGTCGCCGATTAATCGGCGCCTAGCGCCGATTTTTGCAACAATGGGTTTAGGTGATGAAGATGACAAGATGATGATTATTTGAAAAGATTTTTTATTATTTTATATTTAATAATAAGGGTAATATTGTAAATTTACACTAACTTAATAGAAATATTATAATGGTGTTAGTGACCTGGGTAAAATTAAAACAAAACTTGAAACTATTGGATCGTCAGTGTAATAAATAAACTATTGGACTGAACTCGTGATTTTCGTCAAACCTCAAGTACGAAAACAATACTTTTAAAAATCTGATTATTGGTGATTCGCATCCTAAAAATTAAATTTTTAACTACATACGATCATAAAAAGATTATCTCGTATCCGATCTCATACCCGATCTCCTTTCAAGTGGATTGAGTACTCGACAAGTATTATACCGAATACGAGACATATATTTGTAATTGAGTATGCCGCTGAGGTTCCCAAAACTCGACCCACATTAGATTCACGTGCTGGTCACATTAATTTTTTTTCCTTTTTTAATATGTTATGTGACACACATTGAGAATATTTACAATTTTGTTATATTTTATGTATTTGATCACTATATATCGTAGTGATAATATTTTAATCGGTGTAAACATAATCTTTTTTGGGTGTGCGTTTAAATTTATTTTTGTCTAGTCAAGTGAAATCACAAGCTCATATGTTTTCAAAGGTTCGTTGGCTAACTTGTACCAATAACAGTATGAAAAAATGATTTTTATTAAGTGATTAAAAGTTCGTCTTATGATTAAAAATGTGAAAGATTTAAAGGCAGTGAAAAAGAATTTCTTTTAAGTAAAAACTTCAAGTTCTTCTCCTTTTATTTTCTGTTTCATTTTCATTATTCTAGAATATATAACTTGCAACTCTTTTCTTTTCCTCGTGTCACATATTGCAGATTAAAAACTTGGAACACTTGAAGATTGATCAACTCAGAGTTATGAAGTCCATCAAACAATTTTTCAGTGTGATAAGCAACTGGGGTTATCAGATACTATACTTTGTACTGCTAATGTTGATATGGAAATACTTCTTTCATAGAAGGGAAGAATGATGGCGAACTACGTACCCATGCAAGAGATGCAACGCAGAAA
This sequence comes from Flaveria trinervia, assembly GCA_025506515.1. Classification (NCBI taxonomy): domain Eukaryota; kingdom Viridiplantae; phylum Streptophyta; class Magnoliopsida; order Asterales; family Asteraceae; genus Flaveria; species Flaveria trinervia. Next base: position 105,173,210 of record CM046448.1, on the reverse strand, counting down.
TATAAAATGCTAAGCAAGGATAATAATATAACATGTGTTTAACTTTGATAATAATAAAAATATATAACTTGTGTTATTTTTTGTCAATAACTTTGATATTAATAAAAATAATAATTTACATATGAATGTAAGTTAATGTTGTTGATATTTAATAATTTTATATAGTTTATTATTCATGTCTAATACACACGTATATAAAACAACTCAAGTATCATTAAATGGTTTTTTTGTAGGTATCAAATAAAAATCATATTTATAAATGAAAACTATAAAAATCATTCTTATCTAATCATATTTGTTCCTTTTAAACTTTTTTCTTTTTTATTAAAAAGGCTAAAAAGTTAATGTGACATCCTTTTAATTTTTTGTAATTATCTATTTCCTTTGAATTCCTTTATTACCTTTACAACTAAATTTTTAATTTTTATCTTTCTTTCACCTCTCAAGAATTCAACCATCATGATTATAATTAGGGCATTCTACCATCACCACCATCAACATACCAACACCGTCATCTCATACCACCATCAACATACCAACACCGTCATCTCATACCACCATCAACATCGCATACCACCACCGTCATCTCTGTAACACCCGGATATTTATTATTTTGAAGCCGGTGAAGAAAGAAAAGAAAATAAAGTCCAAAAGTAGAGGGACCAAACTCGCCAACGAAGAAAAGTTGGGAAATGTGGTGATATATGTAGGGAGAGGGCAGCCCACTCTCCCCACACTCACATTTCAGCTCACAAAGAGAAGAATAGAGAGAAAGAGGAGAAAAAGAGGAAAAAGTGTTGGTTCGGGTCGATTCGGGTCGCCAAAATCGTCGTGAAGCAAGCTGAATCGAAGCTCTTGTCATTGTGCTCGTTTAGGTGAGTTCTAGGACCCCTCTTTTACTTGTTTTCAAATGATTTTGGGGCTGGAATACATCTGAAAACTCTTTTTCGCGTTTTGGGTGAAAACTCGTATGTATGCGTGTGTGTATGTGTATGATGCGATTGTGACTTGATTTCTTGCTTGGTTGTGCTTGAATGATGTTATGGCATGCATCCCTAAGAGTTAGGATGGTCGATTTAGGCTTAAAATGGGTTTAGATGAGTTTGGAGGCCGAAAACCCTCGGCTGCAGTCGGGTTGAACTGCACTCTGCACCAGTTAGGGCTAGGCGACCGACTGGAGGCCGAATGGAGGCCATACGGACGATTAGGGTGCGATTGGGGTCCATTCGCACGATTGGGGTTCATTCGCACGACTGGAGGGCCAGTCGCGTGGGTGTCATGCGACTGAAGGTCCATTCGCACGACTGAAGGTCCAGCCGCATAGGTGTTCATCCGCATTGTCCATTCGCACGACTGGATGTTCATTCGCATAGGTGTTCATCCGTATTAGTTCAATCGCATGATGTTCAGTCGCATGGAGGCCATGCGACTGAGGGGTGTCCATACGCCCGAATAGGGCTGTTGAACCCGAGGAAGGTGTAGAGTAACTTCTGACTTTCGGGGGAAAGTGCAGATGTAAGTGTTGATGTAAAGGTTCCCATAAGAGTTTTTAAGATGACGATCGAGGCCTTAGAAAGCATGTTGGGCATGATGATGATGATGATGTTGCACGTTATGTATGTATGATGTTGCCCTGTATGATTTGATGTTGATGCATGTTTATGTTCCTTAATGTGATGTATAGTATCTTTCCTGTGGCTTTACTTGTTATGATGAATGAACGAAGTATTATGTAACGTAAGTGAAAGATAAAGGAAGAAGAACATGATGAACGAATGAAACGTCTTGCACACATCGGATACGGGGTCCCTCTTGGTGATTGACCCCAAATGTAGAACCTCTACCGCTCACCCCTAGTACTGTGGCATACGTTTAGCTGTCATTCGTTGACTTCGGCCCAGTAGCTAAGACTGACGGTTACTCCTAGTACCGCGGCATACGTTTAGCTGTCATTCGTTGACTTCGGCCCGGTAGCTACGACTAACCGGGGTGTAGCACATGGTATTGGTTCGGGATGATGTCCGATGCGCAAGTAAGGTAATGAAAGAAGGAATGAACGAATGAAGGAAGATAATAATGATACTATCTATGTGTACGTATGATGTGTGATCACGTAAAAGTACGAACGGTTTTATCCGAAAGTAAAGTATGTTTTATTTATAAAACTAGAACTCACTCAGCAACGCTGACTTTGATGTGTTTCCAGTTGGCAGGTAATGATTGCTGAGGATGGCACGGGCGACTACTCAGCTCTTTTGGGATGGCATTCTTTTGATTAATGTTTTTGCATTGTAATGCGAACAAACTATTTTTTTGTAAATGAATGTTGTATTAGTTTGCAAAAGCATTTACAAGGAAATGAAAGTTTGTTTTAGTTTTCCGCTGCGATTTATTAAATACAAATGTAACGATATGTTTTATGTGTGATGAGAACCCAGCTGTAAGCATCCTGGGAACGGGGCCTTACAATCTCATACCACCATCAACATACCAACACCGTCATCTCATACCACCATCAACATCGCATACCACCACGTTTTCCATCTTTGTGCGCCACCATATAAACCACTATGTTATCGTCTACAGGTCACAACCGCCTTCGAACACCACTGACACCACCCTTTTTCTGTCATCAATGGTTCATGTATGTCGAACACCACCTTCAAACACCATCAATTGCCTTTAAACAACACCGGGACCATCGTTACTAGTTTGATCAAGCCTGCAAATCATTCTTGAAAGCAACAATCGAGAGGAATATGGTAAACATGTGCCATGTTAGTTATGTTACATACATGTATTTAGAAGATGATGGAAAAAGAAGACGGAAAGCATAAGCAAGAACATGAAAAAGATATTGGACTTACATGTATTTACACACATATGAGATCTTAATTCTTCTTCTTGGTTTTTACATTCTTAGTTCTTAGATGTATGTAACTCATACGTATACGTAAGCAACAAATTTTCACTTTTACTACATATGAGCTCTTAATTATTTTTCTTGGTCTTTTCAAATTGTGTTTACGTATACGTAACACAAGGTTTTATATACATATCACATTATTACATATACATAACAAGATGTTACATATTAAAATTGATAGTTGTTTAACATGGTTACATATATGTAACTACATTTATGCTGATGTGGTTATGTTCTGACTCTTTCAATCATCTAATATACACTGATATATATACGTAATGCAGTGTTACATATAGTTATTTCAATCAAACTTATCATATGGGTAGAATATATTTTGATTTTTACATATACGTAAAGAATATATTTAGCAAGATCTATTAACGTGATTTAAATGCTCATAAGATTTGAGATTCGATTTGGTGAACTTAAATTTTGATTAGTTACGTATATGTATCACAGTACTTCGTATACATAACAAACTTATACGTATACAAAACATAGTGTAGTATATGAAAACTATTAAATCCATTACAAAAAAAGAAATATAATTTTAGTCTAATGTGCAAAAGTAAATTTATATTAAAATAATAAATATAAGAGAGGGGGAAAATAATGATATTTGAAATTTTATTTTGATAGTAGTTTGTTTCTAAATTTAAAAAAAATTATTTTTTTCCTATTCTACCCTTAATTAACTAATAATAACTCCTTAATTTTCCATCTAGTTACAATTATGTCACTAATCAATCATAACCATTGATCAAATATATCAAGAGCTATAAAATGGTTTTCTTGATTTTCATTTATAGCTACACCTAATTATAGAACGGTTAATGCAAGAAATGTAGTTTTTATTGGAACTCTCAGCTATATATATATTGTGTGTGTACATGTGTGTGTATGTATATATATATATGTGTGCGCGCGCGTGCGCGCGTGTATACATAGGGTGTGGAATGAATATTAACACTCCTTTATTGTAATAACTTGTTAACTTCATCAAGTCAAGTAAAAATATTATTTTTTATAAAAATAACATTATTGAACATATACATCATTAGGTTGCTTTATGTATATGTGTAAGTTTACAAGTGTAAAAAATGATGACAAGTGTAAGTTACTTACACTTGGCAAATTTACCAGCTGTAAGTAACATTTGTATGTTAAAACATGAATGATTGATAGTTTTATGCTTAAACATCTAAATTTGTTTGTTAAAGCTCTTGGTTGGTGTTGTTTCGCTTGCAATCATCTTAAGGTGAGTTATAGACCCCTTCTTTTGTATGTTTTTTATGACTTGAGGTTAATATACGTATATTAATGATTGTTTACACAAAGTATGATAGTTTTTGATGATATAGAACATGTTTTCACGTAAATATAGTCCAAAAATAGATAATACGAGGCTGAAGTTTCTATAAGAAGTGATATTTTTACATGAGCTGATAGGTTCTCGCATAAGGTAGATATTATTTGATACTTCTCGTGAGAAATGTAGTTTACACATGGTAAAGTTCTTGCGAGAAATATAGTTCTTGCATAGTGGATTTTTCACACGAACCGTAGTTCTTGTATAGTAGGCTCCCATACGTCACCATTGAATGCATGGCTCTTTTAAAGTATGTGCATAACTACCCTTGCATAGTATATAGATAAAGATAGTATAAATGGTGTTTGATAGCTAAAGGAAGAAAGAATGTTATATAAATTACTATTGTTGAAATAAAGTGAAAGAGAAAGAATTAGTAACAAGCCTAGTAAAGTTCACATGTAAAACGTTAAAGACCTGAACAATAATGCAAGATTAGTTATCACGTTAAAGCACAACTGAAACATTAAAGTATGCTAAAAAAATTGCAAGCATAGAGGTCCTGACGTATTTCAAGCCTCGACATTGCAGTCTTGCGTAATGTTAAGCAACAAAAGTCTTGTATGTGTTACAAGCTAGACAGAAGTCTTGCATAATGGCAAGAAAAAATAAAGTCTGTATTTTAACACAAGCAATGGTTAAAGTAGTTCTTCACGAGTGTAGACTACGATAGAGTAAAGATAAAGTCACGACAGGGTAAAAGCCAAAGTATGGCTAAAGAATGAACATGGTAAAGGTTAAAGAAGTACAAAGATAAAGTTGGAAAAGTCTAAAGTACAGTATTCAAATAAAGTATGATTTAAAGTTAAAGTTTAATATAAAGCATGATAAAGAAAGTTAGTTAAATGATAAAGTTTGGTTAAAGTGTTTTGTTAAAGTAAAATTAAAGTTCACTCAACGTTACTGATTTTTGTATGCATATTAATTTACAGATTTATTATGTGAATAAGTTGTGAGCTTGGCATATGGTCAACATAGCATCCTCACATAGTTTTCCTATAGTTAGTTAAAGTTATATTCGTTTGATGTAATCATTTATGATAGTCCAAATTTAAGTTCGTTGCTTACAGACAATATGATTTTTTGAGTTTAAAAACTTGTTTTTCTGATGTTCAAACCCAAGTGTAAGGCTACTTGGTAATAGAGCCTTACATGCATAAAATGAAAATTAAGGTTGGTGATATTTGCTATCTTATATTGTTATTATTCATATTTAATATACACATATATAAGCTAGCTTAAGTATCACCTGTCACACCCTCAAAATCCACATGCGGAGTTTTACCGCGAGGCGTGTGAACAAACCAGGATCACAGTCAATAGTTACTCAGAACGACTCTAAATGCCATAATTTAAACAAATCAACCAAAATACCAATTTTAAACAATGCGGAAGCGTTTTTGAAAACAACCCAAGTCAATAAAGTATAACTATGGCAAAACAAGTGCCAACCCAAAAAGTAAACTATAATTGTTAAAATGTCAAATTGTCTTGAAGCATCGTGTCTTAAAATGCAGTGAACCGTGTAGTGCTCCTATGGCAAGCAAGTTAAGGACCTGAGAAAAGCATACTAAAATGTCAACACAAAGGTTGGTGAGTTCAAGTGTTTGAGTTCAATAAACATGTAAACAGTTGTGATATATATAAGCAGTGCATGGTAATAGATAGCTAGTCTAATATCAGTAAATATTAATACATAGTGATTTTGCAATTGAAGCTGACTATGATAGTTGTTGCCTCCTGTCACGACTTACCATGTCGTGACAATGTTCAATAGGACAAATTGCACCCGGTTGACCTCGAGTCACACAGGTGGGGCTCGTCAGACCCAGTAGTACTACCCAAGTTTCCCCGCTATTAAATACTAACAATTCAAAAGTGTGAGGACTTTTCCCATGGTAAACACCACTATATTAATATTATACACAACTTAAATAGTAAAAGCGTTCGTATAAATACCAGTATGCTATCTCCCCCAAAAGAGATTAAGTAAAGAGTGGGGCATGAACTCACCTGATGTATGCAAAGGTACTTAGGGTTTATTTTGAGAAACGAGAGGATAGCCAACCTTCACAGGTTACCTAGATCATGTGAGTACATAAGTACGTGTAAATAAAAGACATGTGAAACCCTAATCATACCAAAACCAAAGACTCAAGCTTCCAGAAAAAATAGACACGTTTGACGTAGTTGACCCGTTTGACCCGTTGGTGACATTATGAGTTATAATTCAAATAAAGCCAATGAGCACATACAACATACATGATTAACATTCAAATAGTATCATACGTATGCTATATCAACCAGGTGTATCACTTAGATCATCATACAATCAAGTACTACACAAGTCATGCGAATCTAGAACATTAACATATCCACTAGTTATAATACAACTAACATGTCACACAAGGTTCAACCATTCATCACATGCCATGTGAAGCCACTCACGACTTCACATCCTAAACCCTGCCAATCCTACTAAGTAGGGGCCTCAGATCCGCACGCGTGTATAATGATCATAACCATATTCTTTAAGCATATGCATTGCATTCACAACATCACAACAATCAATTACCAGACCCAAGCATGATGTCCTACTACTACACAACATCCAAACCATACATGATCACCAAGTCCAAATATCACCCATGATTATCCAAGCATGCCATACAACTAATTTAACACGTTCTATCACACTAGAATCTATCCTTGAACATAATAGCAGGTTCCTATCATCCCAAACATGATCATAACATCATACTTCAACGTTTACACAAATAAAGTTTCCCTTTTGGGAAAGAATATCCCAAAATCTATCAAACATCCAAAGTATACATGAATTCATCAATAATATACCAATTCAAGCTCATACTAATATCTAAACATGATCAACAACACTTAAACACCTCAATCTAACAATCTTCATAAACAAAAGTTTCTACTTTTGGCAAGCTATGATCAACATCATCAAATTAAAGATTTCTAGCATTCATAACAACAATCTAGTATCTAATCATCATCATGAACTCATCCATAACATCAATCCATCACTAGATCACTACTACATGCAAAATAAAGTTACTATTCTTAGTAACCTATGAACAATGCATCAAAATCCCAACTTTCTTGCATAATCAACGTATTCTAACATTCATACAACCTATTAATCATCAAACATTCATCAAACAATCATCCATCATGCATAATCACAACAATTTCGAATTAGGGTTTGCTTCATAACCAAAGTTCATGATCAATCCACTAAAAACATAGAATTCTTGCATAATCGACGTTAACTAACATGTATACAATCTAACTAACATGTTAACATCATCAAACAACATCCAATTCGACTTAATAAGGATCAATTTCGAATCTAAGGTTCGGCCATAATGAAGAACATCACAAAACATGAAAAATCTAACCTTTAAACTTGTAATTGCTTGAAATCGATGCTTCCTAAGTGTTATATGACTTGTAATCGAACCAAAATCACACGAAAATGCTTGTTCTTGGCTGATTTTCGAAGATGGGAGGGGTTAGAACCTTGATCGCGGCCGAAGGTGGGGTTTTGGAGGCTAGGGTTTGTTTTATTAATATTTTATTTACATATTACCCTTTTAACCCTTGTAATTTGTATTTTATAAAAACTAAGCTTTAAACTCTTTGTAAAGTGTTTTTAACTTCATAATATAAAGATATAAACTTATGAAGTTCATTATATATCTTATCTTTATAAAACACAAGACATACGAATAAATAGACACGTTTCCGCGTTACGCAATAAATTCTTTAAGTAACCGTTTATAAATGTGTAAACACATAAACATAACCCAATATTCACATAATCACTTAGATTCACAACAAATTAACATTGTTCATTATTATTAGGTCACCAACGTTCAACGACAACTAGTGTGTGCTCACGACACGTGTATACAAGACTTAACGGAACTAACGGAGTTTGGTAACGGAAATTTACCGGATGTCACATTATCCCCATGTTGAAAGAATTTTCGTCCCGAAAATTGTGTTACATGGTGAGAGTGTTCCATCACTGGTTTCCATCACTGGTCTACTGCATTGGCACACAGAAATCGAAATCGTGTGAGTTTTGGATGAGTTGTCACATCATCCCCATGTTGAAAGAAATTTTGTCCTGAAATTTAAATCAATACCTTCGTCTGCTGGCATCGTTCCTTCGAATAGTTGAGGGTACTTAAGCTTCATTTGATCTTCCCGTTCCCATGTGAATTCCGGTCCACGTCGCGAATTCCAACGGATTTTAACAATAGGTATCTTGCTTTGCTTAAGTGTTTTCGCCTCACGGTCCATCACCTCCACTGGTTCCTCAATAAAACGCAATTGTTCATCCACCTGAATTTCTTCTAGTGGTACGACCGTCGTTTCATCAGTTATGCACTTCTTCAAGTTTGACACGTGAAATACATCATGAATTCCGCTTAGCGAATCAGGTAGGGCTAATCGATAGGCTACTGGACCTACTCTTTCCACTATCTCAAATGGTCCAACGTACCTCGGATTTAGTTTCCCTCGTTTACCAAACCGAACTACGCCTTTCCATGGTGAGACTTTCAACAAAACCTTGTCACCAACCTGAAACTCTAAGGGTTTCCGTCTCTTGTCAGCATAACTCTTTTGCCTGTCTCGCGCTGCAGCCATACGGTTCCGTATCTGTATAATTTTCTCAGTCGTCTCATGAATTAACTCGGGACCTGTTATCTGACTATCACCAATTTCCGCCCAGCAAACCGGTGATCGACATTTTCTCCCGTACAACGCCTCGAAAGGTGCTGCCTGTATACTAGTGTGATAACTGTTGTTATAAGAAAACTCCACCAATGGCAGGTGAATTTCCCAGTTATTCCCGAAGTCAATTACACAAGCACGTAGCATATCCTCCAACGTCTGTATAGTACGCTCACTCTAACCATCCGTCTGTGGATGATATGTAGTACTCATATCCAAACGTGTACCCAAGGATTTCTGCAATGATTGCCAGAAATGTGACGTGAAACGAGCGTCACGGTCGGAGATAATTGAGATCGGTACCCCATGTCTCGAAACGATCTCCTTGAGGTACAGGCGAGTTAGCTTCTGCATCTTTTCGGTTTCCTTTATTGCAAGGAAATGAGCAGACTTTGTCAATCGATCCACAATAACCCATATCGTGTCACAACCAGTACTAGTCCGGGGTAGCTTAGTAATAAAATCCATGGAGATTGTTCCCATTTCCACATTGGAATCTCGGGTTGTTGTAATAGTCTGGATGGTTTTTGATATTCCACTTTTACCTTCGAGCAGGTCAAACACTTGCTCACATACATAGCTACATCCGCTTTCATGTTAGGCCACCAATAGTGAGCTTTTAGGTCATGATACATCTTATCGGATCCAGGATGTATAGATACTTAGATTGTGTGCCTCGCTCATAACTAAATCTCTCAGATTTCCATGAACAGGCACCCAAAGTCTATCCATGAAATACCGAATTCCATCCTCTTTCATCACTAGCTGCTTATCCATTCCCCTTAACAATTCAGAACCAATATTTTCCACCTTTAAAGCTTCTATTATGCCTCCTTAACTTGTTCGGGCAGTTGGGTACTGATAGTAAGCTGTAAAGCTCGCACCCGTCGGGGTTTAGCTGTTTCCTTCCTGCTTAAAGCATCGGCAACTACGTTCGCCTTTCCCGGATGATACTTAATTGCGCAATCATAATCATTTAGTAGTTCCACCCAACGTCGCTGCCTCATATTCAATTCTTTTTGCTCAAAGATATGTTGAAGACTCTTGTGATCGGTGTAGATTGTGCACTTGGTACCGTACAAATAATGTCTCCAGATCTTTAAGGCAAAAACTACTGCACCCAATTCTAAGTCATGGGTAGTATAGTTCTTCTCATGAACCTTTAGTTGTCTCGAGGCGTAAGCTATCACCTTGTCTCGTTGCATCAAGACACAACCCAATCCTTGAATGGATGCATCGCAATACACCACAAAGTCATCTGTTCCCTCTGGTAATGCTAATATCGGGGCAGTACAGAGTTTTTGTTTTAATAATTGGAAAGCTGACTCTTGACTCTCAGCCCATTTGTATGTCGTTCCTTTGTGAGTCAAGGCTGTGAGAGGTTGTGCGATCTTAGAAAATCCTTCTATGAATCGGCGGTAATATCCTGCTAATCCAAGAAATTGCCTTATCTCGCTTGGTGTTTTGGGTGTAGTCCAATTCTTTATCGCGTCAATTTTGGCAGGATCAACGTGTATTCCTTTCTCATTAACAATATGACCTAGGAATTGTACCTCTCTTATCCAAAAGTCACACTTTGAGAATTTAGCATACAGCTGCTCATTTTTCAATAGTTCCAAGATTATTCGTAAGTGCTCTTCATGCTCCTCCTTGGTCCTAGAGTATATCAGTATATCATCGATGAACACAATGACAAACTGATCAAGATAAGGTTTGCACACGCGGTTCATGAGGTCCATGAACACAGCAGGTGCATTAGTTAACCCAAAAGGCATGACCAAGAACTCATAATGACCATAACGAGTACGAAATGCAGTCTTGGGAATGTCCTCTTCTCGAACTCTGAGTTGATGATAACCAGATCTCAAGTCAATCTTCGAGTAATAGCTTGATCCTTGAAGCTGATCGAACAAGTCGTCGATACGAGGTAAAGGGTATCGGTTCTTGACTGTTACTTTGTTTAACTCTCGATAATCGATGCACATCCGAATGTGCCATCCTTCTTCTTAACAAAGAGTACAGGAGCTCCCCAAGGTGATGTACTAGGTCGAATAAAGCCTTTATCCAGAAACTCCTGAAGTTGTGATGACAACTCCTGTAGTTCGTTTGGTGCTAATCGATAGGGTGCTCTAGCAATCGGAGCTGCGCCGGGAGTCAACTCAATCTGGAATTCCACTTGCGGTGCGGTGGTAATCCAGGAAGATCTTCTGGGAACACCTCCGGAAAGTCGCGTACTACGAGAATATCCTCCTGTCACACCCCAACCTTGACGGCGGAAACGTCGAGGAGTGAGAGTTAAGATCGTTCATAGCCACATAACGCTATAAATAAACCAAATAAAATTTAAGCATAAGTTTTAATTTGTCACATTACAATCATAAGTTTCAAAGGAAATAAAACATAACATAGATTGCAATATATCATTCTATCTTATTTATTAATCTAGGTCCATTCCTAGATGTGCAATCTTCAAAGTGTAGAAAATCAAGCTTGGGCATTTCCTGAAACATGTTAAAATAAAGAGTCAACAATAATGTTGGTGAGCAATCCATAGTTTTCAATACATAAGTATATAAAAGATGGCAATTCAAGTCATAAGTTAGTGAATAAAGTGATTAGGGATGTTATGAACAATGCAACAATCAAACCTCGACAAAAATTTTACAAGTCTCAAACGTTAAAAGTATAAACGATCAGCTAAGTGTACTCGGATCAACCAAGCAGGCTTGTCTTACCCATAGATCTATGACTTCACTGGGCTAGCAATAGTTAATGATTGTACATATAATGCCATAACATGGTAATCACAAAAAGTCCAACTAACCACGACTTACATGAGGAATTGCCATAACGTTTTACAAGTCTTAAAAATGTGTGCAAGTGTAACGATAATAGGATAACATGTTCCATCCCAAAATAATGTGAAAAAAGGTAAAAAAAAGGGCAAGGAATACTCACATGATCAAATATATGTAAATGACGTTTAATAAGAAATATAATAAGCAACGTTCCAACGTAGTTCTTCACAACGAACCTAAGTAAAAATATTCACAAGATTTAAGTTTTAGATTAACGTTTAAACATGATTTAGGGCTTTTAAGAGAAAATTTGGGCTTCCATGATATATATATATTTCTAACAAAAGAATTGATTTAATAAATTGCCATAAGGTCATAATCTTGAATCGTTTAATATGGTTGATAAGACAAAATATAAAGTGTAGATATCTTTTTATTTATAAAAATTATAAATAAAGTGTGAGTCAAAAACGATGTCTATTTTATAAAAAAAAATTAGTTTATATACATTATTTGAACAAACATCTATTTAGTAGATTAAAACTATATTTTAAGTTTAACTTATAAGAAATAATTTAAATATATTATTTGAACTAATAATGGTTTTAATAAGTTAGTCAACATTAAAATTTATATATATATTTTTTTTTAATAAGAAATTTAACAATTATATCATTTGTTTTTATATAAGTATACAAGTATTATAAGAACATAAATTCTTAGAAATTGGTTAAATGACTTCAAAATAATTTAAGTTCACCAGATTAATTTTTTTTATGAATTTTTAGAATTTTTCTATTTTTTTTAAAAGGCTGAAAAGCCAAAAATAAAATGAATTGGAGGTCGCCGGGTTCGAACCCGGGACCTCTAATTCGAAATGTGAGTGGGGAACCAGTGAACCAAGGCATCCAGCCGCGTTTAAGTCTCTGATTTAATAAACTAAATACAGTGACAACGAATTTCCCCCAAATCACACGAACCCTAGTTTGATCATGACCACAATCGAAGATCAAATCAAGGTTGTTAACGATTTAAATCATGGGGCTTTTGATCCCCACAAGATTTCGAGTATATTCATTCATTTAATTACCCGATTCAAACACGAATTGATGAAGAACGACCAAGGAATCAGTCGCGACCAAGCTTGATTCGGTTTGATGCACAAGTGGCGATGATAATCAAATTAAATGCGCAGATAGTTTCTAGCGACCTCGAGGATGAAAAACCCCGTATCAATTTCGAGTTTTGAGGCTTGGAAGATGGAGTTTGAATAGTAGCAGATTCGCGATGAGGGGGGTAATCGTATAGCTCTGTTTGTGTGATTTCAGATGTAATTAGGGGGTGTGGACGATTAATCGTGATTAGATAGCCGTTTGGGTTCATTCAATTGAATTATTACAGAGTTTTAATGCCTAAACGGCTATAAGATTAATGGGTTTCGGTTACTCGATCGATTTGGGTTTGTAACCAGTGTTTAAACGCGTTTAAAGTGTGCATTCAGGTTCGAATCATGTAAACGAACCGGTTTGGATCGGTTTGAGTGTGAAAACCGCGTGTTTTGCGGCGTTTTGACGCTCGCCGGAGCCATAGCCGGCGGTAGCCGGAAATTTGGCCGGAAAAGCGGGGTTAGGGAGGGTATTGGTTTGGGTTTCGGATTTTTACAACTCTGGTCCCTCAACTTTCAAACCTTATTATTTTATGCCCAAAACTTCTTTTAAAGTTTCAAAATTATCAAATTAACCTCTTAACTTGCTTAAACCCAAGTTATAAACATCTTTTAACATTAATAACTTCTATAAAATTGTTATTATTATTATTATTATTATTATTGTTATTAGTATTAATAATAGCATAATTATTACTCTTACAAAATTTATTATTGTTATTATTTTTATGATTAATATTATGTTTAATTTATTAGATAAATTATAATCTTTTTGCCTTACAGATTTAGTGACCAACCAGGAGATAAACACAATTAGCCCAAAGGTTTCAAGAAAAGTATTAATGGTCCATACAAGAATAAACGAGGTTAACTATTAGTTGACCAAAAATACAAGATGTTACAGTCTCCCCAACTTAAAAGAATTTCGTCCCGAAATTTAGAAATAAGCTAAGAGAATAAATGCGGGTATCTCTCCCTCATATGATCCTCACGTTCCCAAGTGAACTCAGCTCCACATTTGTTTTTCCAACGAACTTTAACGATAGGTGTGGTAGTTGTTCGGGTCTTCTTCAGGGTACGATCCATAATCTCAACAGGCTTCTCAACAAAGTGCAATGACTCGTCAACTTGAATTTCCTCTAGTGGAACATGCAAGTTTTCATCAGCCAAGCACTTCCTCAAGTTTGAAACATGAAAGACAGGATGAACTCCGCTAAGTTCAGCAGGTAACCCCAGTTTGTAAGCCACTTTCCCAATTCTTTTCAAAATCTTGAAAGGTCCTACGAAACGTGGGGCTAACTTACCCTTCTTCCCAAAACGTACAACACCCTTCCATGGAGAGACTTTAAGAAGAACCATGTCGTCGACTTGAAACTCCAATGGTTTGCGTCTTTTATCGGCATAACTCTTTTGGCGACTTCTAGCCACTTCAAGATTATTTCGAATTTTGGAAACTTTGTCAGTCGTTTCCTGAATGAGTTCCGGACCAGTGATAAGATTTTCCCCAATGTCAGTCCAACAGATAGGAGAACGACATTTACGACCATACAACGCCTCGAATGGTGCCATCTTAATACTTGAGTGATAACTATTGTTATACGAAAATTCCGCGAGCGGTAAATGCGTATCCCAATCACCACCAAAATCAAGGACACAAAGACGTAGCAGATCTTCAAGGGTTTGGATTGTTCGTTCGGTTTGACCATCGGTTTGAGGATGGTAAGCCGTACTTAAATCCAGTTGAGTTCCCAGAAGTTCTTGCATCGAAGACCAGAAGTGCGAAGTGAAACGGGCATCTCGATCGGAAATGATGTGTAAGGGCACACCATGACGACTCACAATTTCATCAATATAGATTCGGGCTAGCCTTGAAACTTGGTACGTTTCTCGTATGGGTATGAAATGTGCTGTCTTGGTCAAACGGTCAATGATGACCCAAATACTATCATGACCACGAGGTGTACGAGGTAACTTGGTTATGAAATCCATGGATATATGTTCCCATTTCCACATAGGGATTTCGGGTTGCTCAAGTAAACCACTTGGTCGTTGATGTTCGGCTTTGACCCTTGCACACGTGAGACACTTGGAAACATAAGACGCGATATCTTTCTTCATCCCAGGCCACCAATATTGACCACGCAAGTCCATGTACATCTTATCGGAGCCGGGATGAATGGAATATCGGGTTTGATGAGCTTCATTCATAATGAAGTGTCGAAGATTATCACGATTTGGGATCCAAAGTCGATTCAAGAAGTACCACATGCCGTTCGGTTTTGTCTCCAATTGTGACCGTACGTTAGTCATCAAATCTTCATCTTTTCCTTCGTCGGTTAGTGCTACTTGTTGAGCCTCGCGAATGCACATCTCGAGGTCACTATCGATCCTTATGTTTTGAAGCATGATAGTAGCCTCATTGACATCCATATGAATCTCGGTATCAAATTCTCCTAGCGTATCAAACCATTGCCTTCGATCTCGAATTTCTTGGAGCGAGACAGTCTTGTTGTGGACCTTGCGACTTAGTGCGTCGGCTACAACATTCGCCTTTCCAGGATGATAGCGAATGTCGCAGTCGTAGTCACTAATCAACTCAATCCAACGTCTTTGTCTCATGTTGAGATCCTTTTGATTGAACACGTGTTGGAGACTCTTATGATCGGTGTAGACTATACATTGCGTCCCATATAAGTAGTGTCGCCAAATCTTCAATGCAAAAACCACAGCACCAAGTTCAAGATCATGCGTTGTGTAATTAACTTCATGAACCTTCAATTGTCTCGACGCGTATGCTATAACTTTGCCTCGTTGCATGAGAACACAACCAAGACCTTGATTAGAAGCATCACAATATACAGTAAAGTCGTCGTTTCCATCGGGTAGTGTGAGAATAGGAGCATTACACAACTTGCGTTTCAATGTCTCAAAAGCCTCTTCTTGCTCGGGTCCCCATTCAAAAAGTCGATTCTTTTGGGTTAGCGCCGTTAATGGTTTAGCAATCTTCGAGAAATTTGCTATGAACCTACGGTAGTATCCCGCTAAACCCAGAAAAGAACGAACCTCGGTTGGAGTTGTGGGAACACACCAATTCTTCACAGCTTCAATTTTAGCAGGATCCACGTGAATTCCTTGGCTATTCACCACATGCCCTAGGAATTGAACTTCTTCCAACCAAAACTCACATTTGAAAGCTTAGCGTATAATTGCTCCTTCTTCAAAAGTTCAAGTACTTGTCGCAAGTGTGTCTCGTGTTCGATTTTTGTCTTGGAATAAATAAGGATGTCATCGATAAACACGATCACGAATTTATCCAAATACAGTTTACATACTCGATTCATGAGATCCATGAACACAGCAGGTGCATTGGTCAGGCCAAAAGGCATGACCATGAACTCGTAGTGTCCATATCGAGTACGGAAAGCGGTCTTTGGAATGTCATCATCATGAACACGTAATTGATGATACCCAGAACGTAGATCGATCTTCGAGAATTGAGTTGCTCCTTGAAGTTGGTCGAAGAGATCATCGATTCGAGGAAGAGGGTATCGGTTTTTGATAGTAAGTTTGTTGAGTTCCCGGTAGTCGATGCACATACGAAATGAACCATCCTTCTTCTTCACAAACAGTACAGGTGCACCCCACGGTGATGAACTAGGGTGAATGAAACCCTTATCGGTCAACTCTTGCAATTGACTAGCTAATTCTTGCATTTCAGACGGTGCAAGACGATAAGGTGACTTAGCCACAGGGTTTGCGCCAGGGATTAAGTCAATCTTGAACTCAACTTCTCGCACAGGAGGTAATCCTTTAAGATCCTCGGGAAAAACCTCGGGAAAGTCTCGCACAACAGGAATGTCTTTCAACTCCTTACCCTTGGCTTTCGTATTAACTACATATGCCATGAAAGCCATGTAGTTTTTACTTAAGCACTTGCGAGCCTTGATACAAGACATGAGTTTGAGTCTTTGGGATAATGTCTCCCCAAAGACCTTCAAAGTATCTCCAGTCGGTAAAGGGATTCGGATACACTTCTCAAAACATAGAATTTCCGCACGATGTTTGGCTAACCAATCCATACCAATGATAACATCAAAGCTTCCCAATTGCATAGGAATAAGGTCGACGAAGAACTCGTGTTCATTAAGGTTTAAAGTGCAGTCGTGTATTACGACGTCCACGACAATAGATTTTCCGTCGGCGATTTCGACAGTGAAAGATCTTTCTAGATTGACGCGCGGTTTAGAAAGTAAAGCCTCGAATTCCAGGGACACGAAACTCCTATCGGCACCCGAATCAAACAATACAGATGCATAATGTTTATTTACGAGATACATACCTGTTGGGTAACAACCTATTATTGGTATGATGAACATAGATAGGAAATTTCACAAGACAAGAAAAGACTAGAAGAAATTCAACGGCGTACCATTCACCACGTCGTTGTTGGCTTGTGCTTGATTGGCGTTGATGTTGAAAGCCCTTCCACGAGCCGGTGGCACAGCTCCCGCATTGCGAGGACATTGAGGGCGAATATGACCAGCCTCGCCACAGTTGTAGCAGGTTCTGTTGGTAAGCATGGCAGTGTTGTTTGGCGCACGAAGACAAGTAGCCACTAAATGACCATACTTTCCACACAGAGAGCAGACTCGACATGGAATGTTGCTTGCATGGTGGTACTTGCACGTGTTACACATAGGATGTGGACCAGCATAAACCTTAGCCATGGGGGCTTGATTCGCAACCACCATTTGTTTTTGAGGAGCATTAGGAGCGGTCACGGCGTAGTTGCGTGTCGGGATAAACTTACGCTTCTTGTTTTGGGAAGATGACTCGGCCCTTACCTCCTTTGTTGCCTCGGGTGTCACCTTCACCATAGCCTTGGAGCCCTTTGCCGACATCGTGCCAGCTCTTATATGATTCTCGGTGAGCTGTGCAGTAATAGTAATTGCTTCCTCTAAAGTTGTGGGCCTACTACCCACCACAGCATCTTGAATTTGAGGTGGCACTCCCTTGATAAACTTCTCGATGTTACGGGGCACGGTGTCCACCATGTGTGGTAGAAGCATACTCAACTCATGATGTCGGGTGGAATAAGCCAAGTGATTCCCACCATCTTGTTTAAGGTTCCAGAATTCCTCCTCCAGCTTTTGTAACTCGCTTCTTGGGCAGAACTTTTGGATCATAATATCTTTGAATTCCTCCCAGGGCATCGCCATTGCAATCTCAGCTCCCCGGTTTCTTTTTTCACTATTCCACCAAGTTAGCGCTCGTTGTTGAAGAACACTTGTGGCATAGCGAACCTTGAGCTCATCGGGGCACTCGCTAATAATAAATGTGTTCTCCATGCCTTCAAACCACTCGAGAAGTCCAGTGGCTCCTTCTTTTCCACTAAAGCTTGTGGGTTTGCACGAATTAAAATGTTTGAAGGTGCAAGTACGGTTGTTCCCTTGTGGATTGTTCTCATTTTGATTGTTGCTATTGTCTCCATTAGCACCACTATTGTTCCCATTGATGTTGTTGTTGCTATTAGCCATTAGTGTGCTATTGAGTTCAGCCACCATAGTTGGGAGAACGGCAGCCATTTGTCGTGCAATCATGGCAGCCAGCTTACGGTCGGAACTTCCACGCTTTCCATGGTGACGAGACATGCTGGATATACAAAATGAGTTAGTTACAGGAGCGGGGATAACAGGGGATAGTAGTTTAACAAAGATAAGCTAAGAGTTTTTAAGGTACACGGGATGTTTTCATTTGGTAACGCATTACCATTTGAAAACGTTGACACGTCAAGGTGAATTGACCCATTTACCTTAGAAACTTGTGTATGTTGACCATAGTTTATCACTCATCCCAGAAATCCCCAGGTAAGCATAACTAGTCCCGTAGGATTTATGCGATATGCTTGCCTTAGCCCGAGGGCCTTTTGCCAGGAGAACCAGGATACAGGTGTCTATGTGTCACACAATATTTCTTAGGTTCATAGAATCAAACCTTGATGAGATTTATACAGATTAGACGGAACGTCTAAAGATCAAGTCATAACATAAACATAAGATTCCACGTGTCGACGAGAATAAGTTTAAGAGAGTTCCTGTTCGGGGGAGTCAAAGGGTCAAAGTTAAGTTTAGGGAGACAAATAACAATGTTTAGGCAATCCTATGCTAAGGCATCAAATTGCACATAAGAGGCATAGCATTATGTGGCTTGAAAAGTATATAATTTACAAGATAGGAATATAATTCTATAAGGTTCATGCATACTATAGCCTAGGTCACCATTTCTAATAACCTAGATCCCTATAGTTATGGGCTCTGATACCAATCTGTCACACCCCAACCTTGACGGCGGAAACGTCGAGGAGTGAGAGTTAAGATCGTTCATAGCCACATAACGCTATAATAAACCAAATAAAATTTAAGCATAAGTTTTAATTTGTCACATTACAATCATAAGTTTCAAAGGAAATAAAAACATAACATAGATTGCAATATATCATTCTATCTTATTTATTAATCTAGGTCCATTCCTAGATGTGCAATCTTCAAAGTGTAGAAAATCAAGCTTGGGCATTTCCTGAAACATGTTAAAAATAAAGAGTCAACAATAATGTTGGTGAGCAATCCATAGTTTTCAATACATAAGTATATAAAAGATGGCAATTCAAGTCATAAGTTAGTGAATAAAGTGATTAGGGATGTTATGAACAATGCAACAATCAAACCTCGACAAAAATTTTACAAGTCTCAAACGTTAAAAGTATAAACGATCAGCTAAGTGTACTCGGATCAACCAAGCAGGCTTGTCTTACCCATAGATCTATGACTTCACTGGGCTAGCAATAGTTAATGATTGTACATATAATGCCATAACATGGTAATCACAAAAAGTCCAACTAACCACGACTTACATGAGGAATTGCCATAACGTTTTACAAGTCTTAAAAATGTGTGCAAGTGTAACGATAATAGGATAACATGTTCCATCCCAAAATAATGTGAAAAAAGGTAAAAAAAAGGGCAAGGAATACTCACATGATCAAATATATGTAAATGACGTTTAATAAGAAATATAATAAGCAACGTTCCAACGTAGTTCTTCACAACGAACCTAAGTAAAAATATTCACAAGATTTAAGTTTTAGATTAACGTTTAAACATGATTTAGGGCTTTTAAGAGAAAAATTTGGGCTTCCATGATATATATATATTTCTAACAAAAGAATTGATTTAATAAATTGCCATAAGGTCATAATCTTGAATCGTTTAATATGGTTGATAAGACAAAATATAAAGTGTAGATATCTTTTTATTTATAAAAATTATAAATAAAGTGTGAGTCAAAAACGATGTCTATTTTATAAAAAAAAAATTAGTTTATATACATTATTTGAACAAACATCTATTTAGTAGATTAAAACTATATTTTAAGTTTAACTTATAAGAAATAATTTAAATATATTATTTGGACTAATAATGGTTTTAATAAGTTAGTCAACATTAAAATTATATATATATATTTTTTTTTAATAAGAAATTAACAAATTATATCATTTGTTTTTATATAAGTATACAAGTATTATAAGAACATAAATTCTTAGAAATGGGTTAAATGACTTCAAAATAATTTAAGTTCACCAGATTAATTTTTTATGAATTTTTAGAATTTTTCTATTTTTTTTAAAAGGCTGAAAAGCCAAAAATAAAATGAATTGGAGGTCGCCGGGTTCGAACCCGGGACCTCTAATTCGAAATGTGAGTGGGGAACCAGTGAACCAAGGCATCCAGCCGCGTTTAAGTCTCTGATTTAATAAACTAAATACAGTGACAACGAATTTCCCCCAAATCACACGAACCCTAGTTTGATCATGACCACAATCGAAGATCAAATCAAGGTTGTTAACGATTTAAATCATGGGGCTTTTGATCCCCACAAGATTTCGAGTATATTCATTCATTTAATTACCCGATTCAAACACGAATTGATGAAGAACGACCAAGGAATCAGTCGCGACCAAGCTTGATTCGGTTTGATGCACAAGTGGCGATGATAATCAAATTAAATGCGCAGATAGTTTCTAGCGACCTCGAGGATGAAAAACCCCGTATCAATTTCGAGTTTTGAGGCTTGGAAGATGGAGTTTGAATAGTAGCAGATTCGCGATGAGGGGGGTAATCGTATAGCTCTGTTTGTGTGATTTCAGATGTAATTAGGGGGTGTGGACGATTAATCGTGATTAGATAGCCGTTTGGGTTCATTCAATTGAATTATTACAGAGTTTTAATGCCTAAACGGCTATAAGCTTAATGGGTTTCGGTTACTCGATCGATTTGGGTTTGTAACCGGTGTTTAAACGCGTTTAAAGTGTGCATTCAGGTTCGAATCATGTAAACGAACCGGTTTGGATCGGTTTGTGTGTGAAAACCGCGTGTTTTGCGGCGTTTTGACGCTCGCCGGAGCCATAGCCGGCGGTAGCCGGAAATTTGGCCGGAAAAGCGGGGTTAGGGAGGGTATTGGTTTGGGTTTTGGATTTTTACAACTCTGGTCCCTCAATCTTTCAACCCTTATTATTTTATGCCCAAAACTTCTTTTAAAGTTTCAAAATTATCAAATTAACCTCTTAACTTGCTTAAACCCAAGTTATAACATCTTTTAACATTAATAACTTCTATAAAATTGTTATTATTATTATTATTATTATTATTATTGTTATTAGTATTAATAATAGCATAATTATTACTCTTACAAAATTTATTATGTTATTATTTTTATGATTATATTATGTTTAATTTATTAGATAAATTATAATCTTTTTGCCTTACAGATTTAGTGACCAA
Source organism: Flaveria trinervia (assembly GCA_025506515.1). NCBI lineage: Eukaryota > Viridiplantae > Streptophyta > Magnoliopsida > Asterales > Asteraceae > Flaveria > Flaveria trinervia. The sequence continues at coordinate 105,151,345 of CM046448.1, read as the reverse complement.
CCAGGAGATAAACACAATTAGCCAAAGGTTTCAAGAAAAGTATTAATGGTCCATACAAGAATAAACGAGGTTAACTATTAGTTGACCAAAAATACAAGATGTTACACCTCCATTCTCTTTTCTTCCTTTTGCTTATCGGTTACAAGTGCTAGGATAGCCACGCGGCCCTTTGGTAACAACTTTTGAGCTTTCATATACGAGATGATGCCTATCACAGCACCACTCCTATCACCTTTGACGCTAAGAACTTGATCACCAACCGGGATCCGTATAATCTTCTCATGACATATGACTTCCGCTTGCTTGCTAGAGAGCCAATCCATGCCTATCACAACATCAAAACTCCCCAGCGTAACAGGCATGAGATCTATAGCGAACGTATGACCAGCAAGTTCTATCCTACAGTCTTTAAGGATATGCGTTACATGGATTGTTTACCGTCGGCTAATTCCACAGTGTACTTAGATTCTAAAGCAGAGGGTATATCACTTAAAAGACTACAGAATTTTAAGGACACAAAACTCCTATCGGCTCCAGTATCAAATAGTACCGTAGCAAAACAACCATTAACAGGGAATCTACCAGTAACAGTTGTGGGATCATTTAGAGCCTCACCTAAGCCAATGACGAAGGCTCTCCCTTGGCTCCATCTCTATTGCCGCCATTTCCAGTGCCATTTCCACCATTGTTGTTATTATTGCCATTGTTGTTATTGTTCCATGATTGTTGGTGTTGTTGTTGTTGTTGTTGCCATTTCCATTCTTCTTAGTTGTGGGCAGTTTCGCTTGTAATGCCCTTCTTTCCCACACTCAAAACAACCCTTGGGAGTTTCTTGAGATTGTTGTGGCCTCTTCATTAGTTCACCACGGCAATCCTTCGCAGCGTGTCCAATCTTTCCACAACGTTGACACTTGAAGCTATCACACCGTCCCACATGATGGTAGTTACATCGTGGGCATTTGGGATGTCTGCCGCCGTAACCGCTGGGTCCTTGGTTATTTGGGGCAGTTTGGTTGAAATTGCGGTTATTATCGAACCGCCGCTGCTGCTGCTGATCTGGCTGTTGCTGCTGATCTGGCTGTTGCTGCTGTTGGGATTGTTGTTGACCGCCAGACGATGATGATGATGATTTGTTATTGTTGTTGCTGGGAGCATCCCACTTCCTTTTGTTGTCGGGCACGCTCACCACAGCGCCCCGTTTGGGTAACCGCCCTTGCTCTACCGCCTGATCAGTAAGTTTATGGGCAATTTGGATGGCCTGCTGAATCGTAGTCGGTTAGAAGTTGTTACCTTACTTTGGATTTCAGGCACCAATCCTCGTATGTAGTGCTCGATTCTCTTATGTGTCTCATTAACCATTCCTGGACACAATGTAGCCAGCTCATGAGTACGGGTCGTGTAAGCCTCAATTTCTGAACCTTCATCTTAAGCTGCCAGAATTCCATCTCCAACTTTTGCACCTCATTTCGAGGACAGTACTCCTCGATCATCATATCATTGAACTCATTCCAGGGGAGTCCATTTGCCATCGCTTGTCCAAGCATCTGGACTTGCGCGTTCCACCAAGACAGGGCAGCACCCTCCAAAGTCCCGGTGGCATACTTTACTTGATCCGCCGGTGGACAGTTACATTTAGAGAAAACGGACTCAGTCTTCTCAAACCAGCGTACAAGCCCTACAACACCCTCTGTACCGTTGTAGGTGTGTGGTTTACAGTCCATGAAGGACTTGTATGTACACACTGGTGGTCCTGTTTTAACACAACACACATTAATCAAACATCCCCTACAGTTATAAAGGATATCAGATTTGTTTTTCTGTCATTGTTTACCTGCTGGCTGACCCGCGTGGGCAGCAGCCACTGCCGCCTGAACATGCTCATTAATTAGAGCAGCCAATTCTGCAGGAGTCATGTTAATAGCACCACCACCCTGTTCTCCGATGCCACGTCCACGTCCGCGTCCACGACCTCGCCCACGTCCACGTCCCCGAGCGTCCATTCTTTTTCACTTTATATTCACAATACAATAATGAGTAACATCATACACATTTAACTCATTGAAGCGTAGTAAACAGTAAATGAAAGAAATAACGTATCATCACAACCACAACATTTATAACAAAAATAATAACCAAAGTAAATAAATTGCAATAAGTCACAATGTATTTAGCAATGTCAAAATTGAAGTTTTGTCGTTCGTGTGGGGAAACAACCCTTCCCACATAGGTTTCAAAAGAAAACACTACGTAGTCTAAGTTATATAAAGAAGTCAATCGACAACATCTGACCCATCACTATCATCCTCCATCTCCTCCGGTTCCTCTTCCTCGGGTCCCTCCTCGGGATCCTCCTCATCCTCAGGGTCTGCTGCAGGAGCAGGAGCTATAGCAATCTGAAGTGCCACTAGTTGAGCTTCTAAAATGTCAATCCTATTATCGGCTATGGCGTCCCGCTGTTCACGAGCAGTCACGCGTCCTTGGAGTGCCATAACACCATCTTGCATATGGTGACAACCGTTCAGCGTCTTCCCGTGTTCTTCCTTGAGTTCGTCCAATTGATGTCTCAGGTTGTACACCTCTTGCTGTAGTGTACAGACATCACCCGTGAGTCGTCTTACACGATGCTGTTCAGTATCCAGTGCAGCCATTAGTGCAGCGATCAGTTGCTCGTTGGACTGCGCCGTTCGTGGGAGTGAAAGCATGGGTTGATTGGCATTGTTCCTAGTCCTTGGCTTTAGGACAGGTACGCGCTCCCTAAACATGATGTGGTCAACAAACCTAGGATAAGAACGCCAGTCTCGCGGAGGGTCACGCTTCATCAATGCGAATGGTTGATCCCAGTCAATCTCCTCTCGGGGATGAGCCAGTCGGGGCCAATCGAATCCATCATCAGGTACAGGTGCAGGAGGTGGGGATTCAGATCGTGTAGGTGATTCGGGTCGTTTACCCGGAGCTCTTGAAGACGATGCCATGCTGCAGAGAGTGTGACGTGTATGCCAATGAGTATACACTAAATGGGAGTAAGGCACAGGTAACTAATTAACTGTGTGCGGTTATAGTCTAGTGTGTATGCAACCTAGTTCCCTATAACCAATGGCTCTGATACCAATCTGTCACACCCTCAAAATCCACATGCGGAGTTTTACCGCGAGGCGTGTGAACAAACCAGGATCACAGTCAATAGTTACTCAGAACGACTCTAAATGCCATAATTTAAACAAATCAACCAAAATACCAACTTTAAACAATGCGGAAGCGTTTTTGAAAACAACCCAAGTCAATAAAGTATAACTATGGCAAAACAAGTGCCAACCCAAAAAGTAAACTATAATTGTTAAAATATCAAATTGTCTTGAAGCATCGTGTCTTAAAATGCAGTGAACCGTGTAGTGCTCCTATGGCAAGCAAGTTAAGGACCTGAGAAAAGCATACTAAAATGTCAACACAAAGGTTGGTGAGTTCAAGAGTTTGAGTTCAATAAACATGTAAACAGTTGTGATATATATAAGCAGTGCATGGTAATAGATAGCTAGTCTATTATCAGTAAATATTAATACATAGTGATTTTGCAATTGAAGCTAACTGTGATAATTGTTGCCTCCTGTCACGACTTACCATGTCGTGACAATGTTCAATAGGACAAATTGCACCCGGTTGACCTCGAGTCACACAGGTGGGGCTCGTCAGACCCAGTAGTACTACCCAAGTTTCCCCGCTATTAAATACTAACAATTCAAAAGTGTGAGGACATTTCCCATGGTAAACACCACTATATTAATATTATACACAACTTAAATAGTAAAAGCGTTCGTATAAATACCAGTATGCTATCTCCCCCAAAAGAGATTAAGTAAAGAGTGGGGCATGAACTCACCTGATGTATGCAAAGGTACTTAGGGTTTATTTTGAGAAACGAGAGGATAGCCAACCTTCACAGGTTACCTAGATCATGTGAGTACATAAGTACGTGTAAATAAAAGACATGTGAAACCCTAATCATACCAAAACCAAAGACTCAAGCTTCCAGAAAAAATAGACACGTTTGACGTAGTTGACCCGTTTGACCCGTTGGTGACATTATGAGTTATAATTCAAATAAAGCCAATGAGCACATACAACATACATGATTAACATTCAAATAGTATCATACGTATGCTATATCAACCAGGTGTATCACTTAGATCATCATACAATCAAGTACTACACAAGTCATGCGAATCTAGAACATTAACATATCCACTAGTTATAATACAACTAACATGTCACACAAGGTTCAACCATTCATCACATGCCATGTGAAGCCACTCACGACTTCACATCCTAAACCCTGCCAATCCTACTAAGTGGGGCCTCAGATCCGCACGCGTGTATAATGATCATAACCATATTCTTTAAGCATATGCATTGCATTCACAACATCACAACAATCAATTACCAGACCCAAGCATGATGTCCTACTACTACACAACATCCAAACCATACATGATCACCAAGTCCAAATATCACCCATGATTATCCAAGCATGCCATACAACTAATTTAACACGTTCTATCACACTAGAATCTATCCTTGAACATAATAGCAGGTTCCTATCATCCCAAACATGATCATAACATCATACTTCAACGTTTACACAAATAAAGTTTCCCTTTTGGGAAAGAATATCCTAAAATCTATCAAACATCCAAAGTATACATGAATTCATCAATAATATACCAATTCAAGCTCATACTAATATCTAAACATGATCAACAACACTTAAACACCTCAATCTAACAATCTTCATAAACAAAAGTTTCTACTTTTGGCAAGCTATGATCAACATCATCAAATTAAAGATTTCTAGCATTCATAACAACAATCTAGTATCTAATCATCATCATGAACTCATCCATAACATCAATCCATCACTAGATCACTACTACATGCAAAATAAAGTTACTATTCTTAGTAACCTATGAACAATGCATCAAAATCCCAACTTTCTTGCATAATCAACGTATTCTAACATTCATACAACCTATTAATCATCAAACATTCATCAAACAATCATCCATCATGCATAATCACAACAATTTCGAATTAGGGTTTGCTTCATAACCAAAGTTCATGATCAATCCACTAAAAACATAGAATTCTTGCATAATCGACGTTAACTAACATGTATACAATCTAACTAACATGTTAACATCATCAAACAACATCCAATTCGACTTAATAAGGATCAATTTCGAATCTAAGGTTCGGCCATAATGAAGAACATCACAAAACATGAAAAATCTAACCTTTAAACTTGTAATTGCTTGAAATCGATGCTTCCTAAGTGTTATATGACTTGTAATCGAACCAAAATCACACGAAAATGCTTGTTCTTGGCTGATTTTCAAAGATGGGAGGGGTTAGAACCTTGATCGCGGCCGAAGGTGGGGTTTTGGAGGCTAGGGTTTGTTTTATTAATATTTTATTTACATATTTACCCTTTTAACCCTTGTAATTTGTATTTTATAAAAACTAAGCTTTAAACTCTTTGTAAAGTGTTTTTAACTTCATAATATAAAGATATAAACTTATAAAGTTCATTATATATCTTATCTTTATAAAAACACAAGACATACGAATAAATAGACACGTTTCCGCGTTACGCGATAAATTCTTTAAGTAACCGTTTATAAATGTGTAAACACATAAACATAACCCAATATTCACATAATCACTTAGATTCACAAGAAATTAACATTATTCATTATTATTAGGTCACCAACGTTCAACGACAACTAGTGTGTGCTCACGACACGTGTATACAAGACTTAACGGAACTAACGGAGTTTAGTAACGGAAATTTACCGGATGTCACATCACCAAACTTAATTTAGATTATGTAAATCAATGATAATTTTACTTTCCGAGGTAAAAAGTGATTTTGTAATACTCCTGAGTAGGATACAAGAGAAAATCATATTTTTAAAAAAAACCATGGAAATAAGTTTATAACCCTTGATCATTTGAATAAACGGCTAGAGATTAGTTAGTTGCATCTTGATAAATTACTTAAAATTTATATGTTAGTTTATTGTGTATATGGGCAAATTAGGAAAGAAAAATAATAGTTTTCGAAACTATTAAAATAAATTCTTTGACCAGTCATTTACAAATCGCTGTTATGTTGAAACATTCCAAGTTAAGATCCAAAAAAAATTAAAAACATTCTATATGATTGTAACTTGAAACATGAATATTATTGTTTGTGTTTTACTAGTTATTATGTATATATTGACTGAGTTGAACGAATTATATGTGGGAGTAAACAAAATACACTAAAATTATCATTTAGAATCCAACAGTGTCCATTGAAGTAGGAGAATTTGAGTCGAGAATATTAATTAGGTTAACTTCAACTATTTTTTTCAATATGAAACTTTTAGTATATGGAATTTACATGTATTTATATTAATTGTCAAATCTTGGTGCTGTGAATAGTCATTAACAATATGCAAACCCATTTATTCAAGCACATATATAACATGTTTATGTAAGAATGTATATAAAGAAGCTTACGTATAAATAAACAAATGAACGTATATGTATGTATCTAGTCAAGTTACATGTATGTAACCTAAATACTATTATATTTGCACAAGGGATAAATATATGCAAGTAACGGGTATACGTATGTGTTAAACAAGGTGTGATGTATATTGGTGTTTGTAGCACTGAATACATACGCTTATGGGTGTAAATGAGAAAGTTTGAGATCTTATCTGAAACGATAAATAAAGAAAAGAAATCATGTAAATTAATCTAAAAAGCTTTCAAAAATAATGGTGTAATCAATTACTAAATGTCATTTAACTAAAAACAAATAAAAGAGAATCAAAATATTGTTTTATTGTTCTTGATACATATTGTAAATGTGTTAGATATATGTAGCAAATGTGTTTCATATACATACCATTAACAAAAAAGAAATTGTCAAACAAAATTCTTAAAACTTCATTCTTGTTGCACTGAATACACACTTATGTGTAAAAAAAAGTTTGAGATCTTATTTCAAACAATTAAGAGAGATAATAAATGATATAGAATTATTTAAAAAACTCTCATAAATAATGATGCAATCAATTACTAAAATGCTATTTAATTAATATAAATAAAAAAAATAAAAAAATTATTTGATTGGTTGAATGTGATTTAACCGGTAAGAGTTTGGGTTTGCTTAATGTATTATTAAAGATCAAGAAAATATATTTAAGAATAAAGTTGTGCTTCAACTTTTGTCTATCTTTCCTGAATTCTTCTATTCTAAAATTATATTGATTTTGTGATGATCTACAATGAACAAAGGGAAACAATTTATAGACGATTATATGGTTTACACAAGGAAATGAACTATGATATAATGATCATGGGCTGGAAATGAGGTTGTTAATTGACTAATTATTTTTAAAGGGCGTTGTAAGATGAATTGATTATGATTACAACCATACTCTTTTAAGTATTGCTTTTGTTTAAGCATAAAGTTTCCATCTTTCTTCGATGGTCGCTGTTGCAATCAGTTCGAAAAACGCTATAGCCGGTGAAAGATCTTCAAACAAGTCGGATATCCATTTGAATTTGATCTTTTTAGAAAACCTTTTTCAGATTTCTCTATATTAAGTATTGCCTTCGGAGGTGGTTTCTTGCGATGGCGGTGGTGGCCTTCGGAGGTGGTTTCTTGCGGTGGTGGTTCCCGGCGGCGGCGGTGGCCTTCGGAGGTGGTTTCCGGCGCCGGCCGTGGCCGGTGGTGGTGGCCTTCAGTGGTTTCCGGTGGCGGCGGTGGTGGCGGTGTCCGGCGATAGTGTTCCCGGGTTAGTGGTGGCCGGTGATGGTTGCAGGTGACGAGCAATCTTGGTGGTCGGTGGTGGTTGTTGTGGCGGGTGGTGTTGGTGACTAATGATAGAAGAAGGTATGGAATTAAAATAAAAAGCGGGAGTGAATGAAATGAATTTGAGAGAATGGAATCAACTACGTAATGGTTCATTTCATTACCTCCACCAACCAAACATGTCTTTATTCATTCACCCTCAATGGTTCATTCCATTCCACCCTCATTCCTGCATACCAAACACTACTTTAAAATTACATACAGCTCACACCCAAGATTTAGAATTACATATTGAATATCAAATAAAAATTATTTGATTATATAGTTTAATCAATTAAAATTACTTATATTTATTAAATACTATATAAAAATTGATTGAGTAACAAATGCTATTAGTTAAACCATCACATTTAAGTTAAAATGAGTTTTAGTGAATTAATTAATTTTTGCATGCATAACATCTAGATGACAATTTAACTAAACATTTAATTAAAACTGTTACTGGGTAGTTAAAAGAAGGAAAGTAATGTTTTACTCTTATATCTCTACACAGAATGTTAATCTTTTATAAAACTCGCCTAACTAGTGGGATCTACTATTAAACTTGAGTAAACAATGATTGCGATTTTCATTTACAACCTTTTTTGGTATGTCTGCTAAGTGGTCTTTGATTACACAAATGGTAACCTTCGATTTTTACTTCTCCTTGTGACAAGATTTTCACCGACCAGTGCGAAGTAACCTAACGTTAACTTTGATTCCCCTTATCTCCTGTCCAATCTACATCAACATGTACTTGGACGCTTAAACGTCCATTTGATTTGAATAGAACTCCACGACCAGTAACTCATCTACATCAACATGTACTTGGACGTTTAAACGTCCATTTGATTTTAATAGAACTCCATGACCAGTTACTCCTTTAAAATGCCTGATAAATCTCCAAACAGCAACCATTTGCGCCACTTAAGGTTGACGGTTAAACCCACAACATAGGCTATACCAGATCGAGATCAAGTTTGTGAGAGAGATCAAACTTCCCACCAATTCAAAAAACTAATGATACAAAAAAAAAGAATAAGTTTCAGATTCTTCTTAGGACAGGTTAATAGCTTTTGGTTTGTCTTGATTCTGATTTATTCACTTGGGCAAATCTCATTTTTTAACCATTCATATCTAACTTAAAAAATAAAAACACAAAATAAAAAGACTACACTCAACATTTTGAAACAAAAGAATATTCTTTAAAATTCAAGATGTGAATGTGAATATATCAATAGAATCATACTCACAAAATTAAAAATTTAAGATCAGGAGGGAGTATATAAGTTAAAAATTTATGAAAATTTCTATATTATGACAAAAACAAGATGCCAAAATCACCACAAAGCGTTAAAATGAAAATGAAATTATCCATCCAACTTCATAACAAAATAATAAGCATTGTTTAAACATGGCAAAGGTCTAAAACTTCCATAAAAAGTAGGCTACAAGACTATGCTGCTATGCATCAGTCACCTTACTTCTCAGATGAATTTGGCCCCCTCTTCTTACCAAAGCCAACAACTGCAAAATCAAATATAATGTAGGTAAAAATCCAACCTAAACTTCATACATGCACCGGTCAAGTAATGATATAACATATATTATCTAAAACTGTAACATCCTATATCAATGAAGTCCGGTTTTAACATTAGTACTAAAAACTGTTCACATGCATAAGGTGTATCCGTTTATGATCACATGTGGTTACAACTTACAAGTACATGTTGGGATTCTTATTACCCAAGCCCAGACCTTAAACTTACCTCAAGAACCAAGAAGACATATCAAAAGCTGAACTACTGTAACAATTATATATTTTGATGATTTCAAGTTTTCAACAACTTCAAAACACTATTTCTTATACTTTTAAGGATCATATAACATATGTTAATGTATTCGTTTGGACATACATATAAATATAAACATAAGATTGGTTTCAGGGTACCACCTAAACATTACCCGCAAAAAAATTATCATCAATCCCATACATAGTCTCATATTAAAAGAATTGACACCAATAAACGTGTATGAGAATGGTTTTCCTGTCCTCCTAGTAATGAGATACCTAATCCGCTACAAGTAAAATCAATATCACTATAAGGGGTACAAATTCTTTAGACATTTAAAAGAGATAATTGCGTCCATGTTTGTAAACAGATTTGTTTTGAATTGAACCAAAACAATAAAAGATTTCAAGTTTTAACAACATTTCAATCAAAAATAATCAGCTTTTTTAAACAATAATTACAAGATGGATTATAGCTCTGTTGCAGGTTGTTTAAATGTCCACTAAACTGATCAATGCATCCATAACGATCAAAAATCTCGATTTCTGATAATGTAATATCAATATGATCAAAACTAAAGAAAATTTTGAATGAAGCATCGACTGCTGAGACGTAAAGATTATGCAGGCATTAGTCAAATGACAATCTAACCATCTTATATTAATCCTAATCCATAAAATCCGAATTATCACATTCCAGAGTACGTTTAAAACTAGAAAAAAACACAAATTTTAACAATTTTCCCTTTAATCCAGTGTTGAATCTTAGGTGGTGAAATTGTGTGCATAAACACGCAAACACATGAACTCACAGGGAGTGAACGGAGAACTTACCGGCGGTGACGAAACGGCGGTTGTATTGAATGCGCTTGTGAGCACGGCCACGTGGCTGCTTCTTCTTATCTTGCTTAGCGACCTTAGGCGTTTGACCTCTCACCTTTCCAGCACGAGCCAACGATCCATGAACCTTACCTGCAAACAAATTCAAAAGCAAATAACACCCTTCATTTCTCCATTCGAAGATCCAAATTGTAGCAAAAATGCGAATGAAAAACAAGAAAAGTTCATAATTTGATGAATTTACAAGTGATTGAACTTACCCATGTTGAATTTGACGATCGAATGCCTACTGTTCTTCGGTTCGGCGGGGTTAGGGCAACTGGATTGTGAGAAGAATAGATCTAGGGTTTGTGATTTGGGGGAAATCAATCGTATATAATTGGTGTCAATTAACAGGCCCTTTGGGCTATATCTATGGGTTTAGTTATGGGCTTATTCAATTATAGCCCTTTGGGCTATAATTGGTGTCAATTAACAGGCTCTTTGGGCTATATCTATGGGATTGTGAGAAGAATAGATCTAGGGTTTGTGATTTGGCCCTAGTACCGTAAATGGATAAATCGTACCCATTAAACTAGAAATTAAGCTACAACAGTGAATTTTTTATTTTTATACATATTATTATACTAATAAAACACTATATTTTATTTCTCCTCTTCAGTTAAAAAATATATTCTATACATTTATTATTATTTTTTTCTCTCGTTCACTCACAACCACTTTAAAACATCTTATTTGTCGCACCAACCACCTACAATAACTATTTATCTCAATAATACTTTAAAGCCCATATTTATAAGAGTTAGAAATTTTATAAAGAAGTTTATAGGATTCATTAAGAAAATAATAATTCATGCTGGTGAAAGAAATCACACATTTAATAATTGACGCCATACAACATTGTTGTTGAATAACCACTATTGATCAGTTGTGTTTTTAAATTTTTGTAAATGAGGACGATATAGTTTAGTTGTTTGATCATGTATCTCACCTTTAATCTTTTGATTTCGCATGTTTCTTGATTTTGACCAAAATATTTACGACCGATGCATGGTCCAATCATGAACCTACAATAAACCCTATGTTGTCTATTATTGAAACACATACGTATCTTGAAATAAAATTTTACTTGTTCTACTTAAGTACTCGGAGCTCCAATTATAGAAACATACAAGTATCTAGAAATAACATTTAACTTATATGTTTGGTTTTCTTATATCACCTTTTATACTTAAATTGTATGCCCCAATTAGAGATCACGATTCACTTACGATTATTTTTATTATATTATGCGTTAATAGTAGCTCTAGCAGTTTAAAATATTTGTAAATTTTCAAATGATTGTAAACATCAAAACCAGCTTTCATAATTTTTATAAATATTTGGTTATATAGAAGTAAACTTTTTAAAATTACTTTTTATAATTAACATATAACTTGTTACGCATTCTCCCTCATTAATTCATTAATTAACTAAATGATTAACAATATTTTATTGACTCACGATATAATTGGATTTATGAACTAAAATTAGTTTGAAAGCGCTTAAGTCCACTGTGAGTCTGAGACCAATAACCAAACCTATTGTAATTCGAGGGTTATGAAAATCTAAAATTAAAACATTGTTACAGATTGATGTTTAGACTTTAGACTATATATTGAAAGAATCGAAAATTTTGTCTCGCTGTATAAAATTAAAATGCGATTTATAACATATTTATAGAAACTGTTATTAGCAGCTAACATCAAATCCATTGTCGTCCAGCGGTTAGGATATCTGGCTTTCACCCAGGAGACCCGGGTTCGATTCCCGGCAATGGAACTTTTTTATTATTTTCTTAATATTTATAAATTTTGTGGTGAAGATTATGTCCATAATTTGATATGTTCTTGATCTGTGATTTTTTCATATGAAATATTTGATATTTGAAGAAGCTGGTGGGTACCAAGTAGCAACTTCTTTGAGTTGATTTTCTTTTTCTTTCATACACACTGATTCATACAAAGATGCACATGGTTATTAGAAGGAAAATGATCAAAATAACTAAAGATGTATCAATGATGCTGCAAGTGAATATATAAATTAGTTTTGGGTATGATTGTTCATCAAAGATGTTGGCACACTTATTTAAATATGCACGTCAATTGTTTGATAAAATGACTAAGTGAACTGACTTTGATTAAATCGCTCCTATCAATGTATATAAAGGCAGGAAGGGATGAGGACATGAGGTGTCCCCTCTGGTACCGGCAGGAACACCATTTTCCAGTTAAATGACATTTTCTGATGGAGAGAGCTTGCCGGGAAGCAGGAGATTTTTTCAGAATTAAAACCGCAAGATTCAAAGCCATAATTTTAGAAAGAACAAAATTTTTAGTAGAAGATCCTTGTGGCCCAAAGCATAGGCGGAATCAAGGAGGGTAGGAGGGTACACTAACTTTCATTCATTTGAACTTGTTGACCTGAGTATTTTTTAATAAAAAACTTGAGTTAGACTCTTAGTTATAGTTAGTAGAAAAATAATCTTTATAAAAAAATACTCATGGGAAGGTATAACATACTACACCAATTCATATTCCCCTCTAATCATAATATTATTATTTTCATGTATTTTTGTTATTTGTAATGGATATTTTCATGTTGTGTTCTAATAATTGTTTGACTGGGCCAAAACTCGATATTTTTGAAAAAAGATTGTACTTTTAATGTTTTTGTTTGTTTTATAACCTTGTGATGTTTCAAAGATTTGCATTTTTACGGATAACCCATTGTTTATTTCATTCAATGTATGTATTTGATTACATGGGAAATAATTGACGGGTGGGACCGGTTAGGTAATTGGTAAAGACGGGTTCGATCGAGAAAGGCTAGTTATGGCGTTGAGTGAAACCGTTTGGGTTAAACACCTGATAATGTGTAATTATGTCTTTTAATAAAATATGACTAGTGTCGATAAACTGATCAAAGATTAAAAAAAAACTATATATATACATGTTTTATTTACCTCACGCTAGCTAAGGCAAACCAAAGTGTCGAACCACAATGAGTTAGTGGATGGTGTTTAGTTCGAATTGTTTGTTTTGAATATGTTAAGAAAAAATTTTGATTTGACTTGTTGATTGAAAATTAAAAGAATTAACTTGTTTGTAACTAAATAAAAGATGATCACACCCGGTTTAGATGTAGAAACATAATGTATAACTTGAATTAATTATCAATGCTAGCAAATTACATAGACAAAATTCTCATTAATTCTCGCATTTAAGTTAAGCTTGTTTCAAGTTTGTAACAAGCTAAGAAGCGTAAGAGTGGATCAACTTAGAGGTTGTTTTGCAACTTCTGAATGATTAAGTGTTGAACTAATAAGAGGTTTGAACCATTAAGTGTTGAATCATTAATATGTTTGAACCATTAAGAGTTTATATATCATTTAACTATTCAAATGCAAATGTCTGATCATTCAGATAAGAGGTCTTAATCATTCAACATTAGAGCTTTTAATCATTCAGCAATAGTATAATGTTGAACCATTCAGATGCAAATGTCTAAATCATTCAGACATTTGCTCGCGAAACAAATAGTCTGAACCATTAAATGTTAAACCATTTAGACTTCTGAACCATTAAGAGGCTGATTAAAAGACTGCCAAACAACCTCTTAGTTTACATTTTTACATCATGACCCGATTCTAGTGGTTGGAGACTTAGGCATAAACACAAAAACCTAAGAATCTTGAATTAACAAATATAACAAATCTATATTGAATTCTCATAAAATCACTCATATTCTATATAAGTAGTTAAGTGAGTGTAAAACAATAATTAAACGTGACATATTAGTCCAAAGCCTCCCACAAGCGTCATGAGTCAAAAATGACAAGCGAACGTAGAGAAGTCAAATCCAAACTAGATACATATATGCATAGTAACATAGATACACAACTATTTTTCATCTTAAAACCAATTGTTTATTAAAAACTATAAGAATTGTATTAACTCTGTTGTTATTTATTATATAAATTGACTTGAAATGCATGTGACTTTCAATATGTTTAACCTTTTTTACGATATTGTTAGCATTTTGTCTATGTACATATGAGCATATAAATTTAAATACACATACATATATGTTATTATTATATTATTTAAAAACTATTCAAGCAAGATGAGAAAAGGGTCAAAGAAAAACATAGGAAGGGACAAATAAGAGTGGTTTTGAAATAAACCTTCGCAATACAAATTAGATTCATTGTTAAGAAAATCAAGAAGCACAATTTATGCATACTTAGGTTACAAATAAATAATTACATAAAGACATTAACCAAGTATCTTTAATCTAGTAGTACGAGAGTGTCCAATGAACGTTTTCATTTAAAAGATTAAAGATTCAACTCAGATGATGGATAAATATATATGTTTAACTTAAAGTTAAAACGTAAGATTTATTGACGTGTTTTTACTTTTCTGTTAAAAAATGAAAATCACATTATATTCATGTTAGGCAATAAAGAAACACATGTTAATGTATCTTTGGAGGAGAAGATAATAAATTATAATTAAAAAAAAAACTAAATAAGGACAAAGCCACCAAGCTCTCACTTCCTGACTCTCTACTCACTTTATCTTCTTTGTTCAACCTTTTATGACTTATAAGTTGACAATTAAGACCAAAATAAAATACCAATAAGTGGAGTGCAAGCTGTTACTAAAACAAATTATAACTTATGAAAATCATAAAAGTTAACACTTTTTAATATGTTTAAATTAAGGTATACTTTTATATCCATGAAATAGGTAATTGTTTTACGCATCTACTTTATTTCATATATGATGAGAATTGTTTTTACAATATCTTAACCAGACACACATTTAACTCTTTTTCTTTATACAAACTTTTGTTGAGGATATATTAAGTATAAACTTCAAGTAGACACGTAAAAGTTAGTTCGCATATTTCATAACTATAATGTTGAAACTTTATCTTCAAAGACAATTTTGTACCTATATTTAAAATTAATTAGTTTAATTTTTTTAACCAGTTAATTTAAGAATCATTGATAATTGATAATTAATTAATCTAGTAACACTTTCTTATTTTCGTATGGCTTGTATAATGATAAGAGTAGGGAGGTATATACTTGCAAAAGCAACTCAGCAGAATTATATTTAATATGATTGATTGATTTTAGATGTAAGGAAAATAAATATGAAAATTTAACGTTTAAAATATATAAAGAATAATATTGACCACTAGAAATTGGTTGCCTGCTTTCCTTTTGTCATTTTCATCTACTTGCTTTCCGTTTGTCCTTTAACATATGTTATCCCCGTTTCATCTACTTGTCTTCATTTTGTTCTTTAGCAAATATTGTATATAAAACATCATATTATATATTATGAAAAGTGGAAAAAAGTTACAGTTTAAAATTATATATAATAATGCAAACTATCTTTTATGGTTAATGACTTTATGTTAACCGCCCAAACCAACATTCATACATGATTTGTCCGGTGGCGGTTTAAACCACATCTTAAGGGACGCGGGGACGAAATAAACCAATTTACGAGAAGGCGAACTCTATATTTATTTAAAAAAATTCATTACGGAATCGAAAATTTATAATAACGAGCCAAAAATTAACACTATTGACGAAAAATACTTCGCTTATGATTTTGTCCCTGAAATTACAATTTAGTTGGAGGGTTGTTACTCCATTTCTAATACAGTTTAACGATACTAATACTAAATATACTGATAATATGAGTTTAAAATAATTTTAATACGTGCAAAATCTTAGACACGTATATTTGATAGTGACGGTTGGAGGATAACAAAAAATGGTCGAGTTAGAAATAATGGTAAGATAACATGAATAAACGTATAAATGACATAGTATATGACTAAAATAAATTGAGTAAACTATATAAGTTTAAACGTGTATAGTAACGTAAAAGAAGTTTCTTATTAAAGTGGTGATGACTTCTAGAGGGTTTTATAATATAAAAGTAAAATCACATGGGCTAAAGTATTTATATTATATTAGAAATCACATGTGTAAATGTTTATTAAGCTCAGTTGGTTAGAGGGTAGAACTAAAAAACTGTTTATAGCATTCGTAGTAGAATTTTTAAAAATATATGAGTGTATTTTATGTATTATAAATAATGGTTTTGAGTGGTTTTGAGTGGTTTTGAGTGAACTAAAGATAAACTATTATTGTTTATCGGTATGGTTGGGAATCCCTATTAAATTCTTATAATCATTTTAATATTTTTAAAATAATGATGAGTGAAGTAAGAAAAAAATAATAATATAAAAAGTATTTTATTGATAAAGATATAAGAATCCAAAAGAAATGGCATACTAAGGAGTACCTGAACAATGAAGTAGTAGCTTCTTTCCGAAAATAGCAAATAATTATTGATAGGAAAATGAGTAAGAAATTAGTAGTTTAGGATAAAAGAATATATTTTACATAAAAATCTTATTAGTCTTTGTTTTTATTAAGGAAAAATGTGCTACCTTGATTCGCAGAAAATGTGTTATTTTAATTGGGTTAGCATATTCGATTTTTAGCAAGGACAACATCCATAACTTCTTCAGGAGCAAACCCATTACTGATAATTTTTTTAAATCAACTCTAAACATTTTGATCAAAGTAAGATTTAAACTCATAACTTTTCCATATTTACATGTCAGGAGTAATTATAACTCTCACAGAGTTGAGTAGCACCTTGTTGTGACAAAACAAACAAGTATTCACATCCAAAAGAATAAGGGACCAATTTAGATTTCAACAACTTACCTTGATACAATGTTCTTTTCGTACCTGAGCTCATAGAAAAGTGAAAGTAGTGAAGCAAAAAATACTTTGATAGGAAAAAGGTAAATAATAAGAAGTTTAGGTAAGAAGAAATTAAATTTTAACATAAAATTTTATCAGTTATTTTTAGTCTTCGTTTCCTAAAACTTACACAAACTCATCTGGCACTCCATTACTTGTCGGGTTTAATGGTTTTCCTAGAAATCCTCGTTTATGACTGTAGAGATTAATGAAGAGGCTGATGCAACCTAAACATTTTTGGTCTCTCTTGCATGCTGTACAAGTGCATTGAAGTGGAATGCTTCGGAAATTTCACATGTGCAACAGAAATACTCTAAGTGTGAAATCTTCCGAAGCCAAGACCAACATCTTCCGAAGCCAAAGATGAAGTCTTCCGAAGCCTCAGAGACAAAGTCTTCCGAAGCTTCAAGTTCATGAAGACATATTTCTTCCGAAGACTTTTAAGATATGTTTTATCTGATGTACTGTTCCATAAAGCTGGACATATTTCCGCTGCAACTCTGCAAGTCACCAACTAATATGGTTTGGTGAAAAGGTCCATGCTTTTGGTAACTGTACATTGAGGTCTTGAGTCTGTAACTATCTATTTTATGTACTTTATCCTTTTTGTAATAGATAAGGATGTGAGCTATGGCATGCCATAGTCACTAGTCAAAAGGCAATCTGCCTTTTGACTTTACAATTGATTTTGTGTGTGTCTAGTCAATTGTATCCAGCTGGCTTTCAAAGTATAGCCGGCTGTAGGATGTTGTATAAGTATCTCATGTTCTTGTATCTTTCATTTATGCTTTGTAACACTTGTAATAGAACACAAAGAAAGCAATATACGGCATTCTTGAAAACCATATATTTGTGTTCTTTGTGTTCTGTCTCTTACATTACTTGTGTTCTTAGTGTCTTATATTGGTTAATCCAGTTTACTATTTGATTAAAGCTTGGTTAATCTCCTCTTTGTGTTGTTGTGTTGTAACTCACACCTTTCAACGATCCTGCAATGACCTTATGTGGTTAAACTTACATATTAGGATTCCAATCACCTAAAAACATAATTTTAAATTTACACTTAAAACTAAGTTGAAATATAAAAAACTCTATAAAATAAAATAAAAATTAAAATCTCTAACAATTATAAAATACAGTTTGTTATATCAAAATATATAATATAATAATATTTATTTATTATTTATGTTGTGGTACACGAGTACCAATAATTGAAAAGTATCAACTCGTATCTAAATACTTAATTATCCCACCATTATGTAAAACACCGATAGTCTTAATTCTGAAAATGTGAAAAAGTGTTTTAGTACTTTAACCCTACTTAAAAGTATTAAGTCCGACAAAATAAGTATCTATTTACACACGATAAAATCTGTTTAATAAAAAATGTATTATGAAAAAACAACTTATAGAACTAAAAACATCCCCTTTAATGAAACTGCAAAATTATTACCTCTCATAGTCTGTCCCACAAAATTGAATCCAATTAAAACAACACGCGACTGTTATTAAAACAATTATATAAAAAATATCACACGTTGTTATCACCATTGGCACAAGAAGCCAACTTTCAATTGTGTATAAATCAACCATTGATGTCACCAACCACCAATGAAACAACAACTGAATATTCAATCAATCTCTCTCTCTGATTCCTCTGACTGTGTGAGAGAGAAAGTGGTGTGTGTGTGTGTGTGAGAGAGGAAAAAAAGAAACATGAGATCACAGAGCATTCAAACTCCATTTTTGAGCTCTGAAGAAGACAACAAAAGCAACAAGAAGAGATGGAGAACTGCTATTTGGTTCTTTGTTTCACTCACAGCTCTACTTTGTAAGTTTTTCTTTCAGTTTTTGTATCATTTAACGAGTTGACTCGTTTTATTATCTGCTGGGGTGTGTTTAAAAACAGAGGTTTGATGTTTCATCAAAGAAGAATTAAGAACAATGAGTGAGTTGACTCGTTTTATGACATGGGATTTGTTTGAAACACAGAGATTTGATGTTTCAACATAGAAGATAGAGCACTTAACGAGTTGACTCGCTCTGGTGCTAGTTAAATTCGGTTTACTTTTTATGTTTGATATTGATGATAAAAACAATTTTCTTTTAACATTAAAGATTTATTTGCCTCTAAAAGTTTACTTTTATAGGTTATTTCAGTTTGGATTTTAAAGTTTTAAAATTGTATCAATTTCAATTTAAAAATATAAAAATATTGGATTGAAACCGAAACGAATCATGAAACTTTGATTGAAAGTGAAATTTTTAAACATTTAGAGCAAAATATTTATTCTCTCAAAACTAAGAGATCGAAATTAAACTTAATTTTATCTTAAAGAAAGAGCTATTTAACACTTGGTGAGTTGACTCGTTTTTATTATACGGGCTATGTTTGAAAGTCGAAGCACTTAGAGCATTCACAATCTATTTTTTATCTTTATTTTTATAATTATGTTAAAAAAAATTATTTTTTTTTCTCTTTTTCAATAAAATAAATATATTGTTGTACTTTTATTATTACATTTTATTTTTTTTCACTCGTAACCACTAATAATCATTTTCTATAATACAGAGAACGTAATATCACAGATTTATAAAAAAAGAAGTGTGAATGCTTTGAGTTTCATAAAATAAGAAAGAACACTTAGTGAGTTGACTCATTTTATTATATGATCTTAAGCTTGAGTTTGACTCATCTAACACGACACTTGAAAATAATTGTTTTGGCAGTAATCTTCGTTACAACAGGAGACAACTCAAGTCCAGTGAGTTTAAGTGGTTGGATTGGGCATAATGTGTGGGTACAAGTAGGTGATGCATGGAAGTCACATAAAGCAAACAATAAGGTACAATCCAGTGATGCAGTGGAGTCATGGGAGGCCGTGGTGGCAGCTGATGACGCCCGGTGTTCGGAGATCGGCGTGTCGGTTCTTAAAGCCGGTGGTCATGCGGTTGATGCCGCGGTGGCGGTGGCGTTGTGTGAGGGTGTTGTGAATCCAATGGCTAGCGGTATTGGTGGTGGAGGGTTCATGGTGGTTCGATCAGCAGATACATCACAAACACAAGCATTTGATTTTAGGGAAACAGCTCCTGCGGCTGCTTCAAAGGTTAATTACTTTTTCGGTGTTTTAAAAACAACACTAGTTATTAAACGACCATTTTTGTGCAGTTGTCTCAAATTTATATCTTATAATTTAAGTAAGAAAATTTGTGAAAAAAAACCACTAGTTAAAAAATAGTTAGTCCAACCGTGCCGATTTAACCATGTAAACTAAACAAGTTAGGTCTGGTTACGGTCTGACCAACCGGTCCGGTTTCAACGTTATTGTTTTTGTCTCTTTATTAAAATTCAAACATAAGCAACCCGTAACAGTTTTTTTTATTTCGTAAGGAGTTATATAATGTATAAATAGCAACTTTTATTTAATATGAATTTTTATAATGATTAAATTATTATATAATAAAAGGACTTATATCGTTTTACAAGCCATGCAAAATAAATCATTAATATAATCACATGACATACAACTCATACAAAACGTTTTTAAAAGCCAGTCCTTTTTTGTAACATTCCCAAGAGAAAATAGCTCCGTACCTAATTTATATTCGCTCAAATAAAATATATATCGATTAAAATTATATTTAATAGATAAATTTTTAATTAATAAAAATAAGTAGAAAGATCTCTATTGGGTCAATGAACTCAAAACGTTATGTTCTTGAATATTAACCGAAACAAACCGACAGGTTAATATTACCAAAATATTGTTTTCACAAATAAAAAAATAATGGTTTGTTTTAGAGGCTGTTTGTTTTAGAGGCTGTTTTACAAATACAAAGTTGACTAAGAGACTGTCAAACAGCCCATTAGTCTGTTATCTGATATCTATCTAGTGTGTATAATTAATCCGTTGGTTGTTGTTAACACAGAACATGTATCAAAACAACCTTATGGACAAATATATCGGAGCACTCGCGGTGGGTGTTCCAGGCGAGATAGCCGGTCTTTACAAAGCATGGTTACAACACGGCCGATTGCCATGGAAAACACTGTTCGAGCCCGCTATTCATCTAGCCAAAGACGGGTTTACCGTCGCCCCTTATCTTGCCGATTCAATCTCTCTTTGTGCCTCGATAATCAAAAAGGACCTGGGCCTACAAAAAGTGTATGCTCCAAATGGAGAATTATTACAGGTCGGTGAGACGTGTTATAACCACGAGCTCGGTTTGAGTTTAGAAGCTATAGCGGAAAATGGACCCGAGGCCTTTTATAATGGCCCTATCGGGGAGAAACTGGTTAGCGATGTTCGCTCCGAAGGTGGGATCTTGACAATGGACGACCTAAGGAATTATGAGGTGAAAGTTACCGATGCACTTGCAGTGAACACAATGGGGTTCACTATTTTCGGGATGCCATCCCCGTCAAGTGGTACCCTCGGGATGGCATTGGTAAGTTTTTTTCTTATTTTCTTTTAAAGAGTACCTTGTGAATGCAAATGCAGTACTGGATTATTATTAAATTCAGTACTGCATTCACGTTCCTTATGGATCTATATTTTTCTTTAATTATGACAGATATTGAATATCTTAAACGGCTACAAGAACACGAATGAGGCGAAAGGAAAGTTAGGCCTACACCGATTCATCGAAGCATTAAAACATATGTTTGCTATTAGGATGAACTTGGGTGACCCGGAATTTGTTGATATAAGCAAGACCGCATCGGATATGCTTTCGCCTTCGTTCGCAAAGAAGATTCAAGCTAGAATTTTCGACAACATGACTTTCCCACCTGAATACTACCTCCCAGGGTACATTCATATTTATTTTTTTTAGTAATAATCAAGATAGTTGTCTAAAAAACTAACTTGTGTGTATCAGGTATAGTCAGATTCAAGATCATGGCACAAGTCATTTTTGCATCGTTGACGCGGATAGAAATGCCATATCGATGACAACCACTGTGAACTACCCGTTTGGTGGCGGTATGCAGTCTCCCGCCACTGGGATTCTGCTGAACAACGAAATGGCAGACTTCTCAGTACCTACAGAAATATCCTCCGACAGCCTTCCGCCTGCGCCTGCGAACTTTATCGAGCCAAACAAGAGGCCATTGTCTTGCATGACTCCAATCATTGTAGTCAAGGTAAAACTCAAGAAACCATTCCTGTATTTGACTTGTTAGTCAACCAAGAAACTTTTTAAACTTAAATCTATTACAACTGCTTATGTTATATGAAAAATGTTTATGAACATCATGATTGTATTACATTTAATGCTGCAAAAACTGAAAACTGAATGAAATTCTTTTGAGATTTAGAACAGTTTTGTTGGTTCAAAAAAGTCAAAGGCTGACTCTTGATAACTTCTTTGACAGGATGGTCAATTGGCTGGAGTAATTGGAGGAAGTGGTGGGATGTACATTATTCCAGCAGTTATACAAGTTTTCCTTAACTATTTTGTTCTAGAAATGGAACCTTCAAAAGCTGTCGAGTCACCACGAGTCTACCACGAGGTACTTTTTTGTTTTCGTTTTGGCTGATACTAAAAAAATGACCCGTTTCAGCCCGAACTCATTATGACCCGTTACCCAACACACCGACAATATTGGGAAACTTTCTTTCTTAAAATGTGTCTTTTTTTGTTGTGTGTGTGTTATTCAGTTGATTCCCAATGTGGTATACTATGAAAACTGGACCGTGATTGATGGTGAGCACATTGAGCTTCCCGACGAGCGTAAGGAGTTCTTGGAGGAAAGAGGTCATGTATTGGAGCCGAAGGCGGGGGGTGCGGTTAGCCAACTTATCGTTCAGACGTTGAAGAAACCGATCGTAAACAGAAGGTTGTCTTATAACAATAAACAAGTTTTGAAAGGGATGCTTACTGGTGTAAGTGATCCAAGAAAAGATGGGAAACCTGCTGGTTATTGATTTTGCAATAACATATGGTTGTAGTATTTTTGTATTTCATAATGTATAATATGGAAATGTCTGTAGCATGATTTACCAACATTCCTATATGAAATTTTTCTCAACTTATATACACTAGATTATTGTCTTGTGTGTTACACATTTACACTAGCATCTTTCAGAAAAATATAAAATGATATACAAATTATGTAATCAATCATTCGATCATATACATTAATATATAAATGTTCAACAAAAATAATCTAAAATGTCAATAAAACAAACATCGTTTCATATATAACAATATATTAAAACTAAATTCAATCAACAAAAGCTAAAAAAAATAGATTTATTTTAAACCTAGACCCTAAACTAAAAAAAAACATTAGATCTCATCAGAATTCCATAGTTAAGCATGTTTCGACGAGTGTAGTTATAGGATGGATGACCACCTGAGAATTACTCGTGTTGCAATCCTAAAAATAAATAGATAACTCCTATAAACCAAATTGATACCGCTAATTCTAGTGGTAATGATAAAGATAAATAAAATTTTAATTATCCAAATTATTTTTTGTTATACTAGCCATTTGAATAGTTATGTTCTTAATTATTATTTCTTTAACTAATTACAATCCAATTAACATAATTATTATAGATTCATGCTCAATTCACATTAATTTCGACTTGATCTTGTTTGTATGTTTCTTTTTTAACTTTATTATTATAACCAACAGTGAAATCACATAAAAATCAATAATAAGAAAAATCAATGATAGACAATTGATTATTTGGTCACCTACTATAAATCTGGATACCATTATCCAAATGCTCATCTAATGTTGTTAATATTGTTATTCTTTTCTTATATGAACAAAAATAATAACATTTGAACCATTTTAACAATGAGTGATTTCACCTTTGTATATATGGAAAACAGCATTTAGGTGTAAAACGTTTAGCTTAAACGACAATTAAAACAAAAGCATATTATTACCTCTCATCTCTTTTTCCCGCAAAAATTGGATCCGTTAAAGTTATTGTCATCATTCTTAAATTAAATTTTAAACTTTGTCATCATTGTTGTGTATAGTTTAACCTTTGATGTCATCATCTACCTTTAAAGCTATCTCTTTTCTCTTTCAAACTGTGAGAAATATATTGTGTGTGTGCAAGTGAAAGAAACATGAGATCACATAGCATTCAAACTCCACTTTTGAACTCTCAAGAAGATAATAAAAGCAGGAAGAAGATATCAATTTGGTTATTCATTTCACTCACAACTCTAATTTGTAAGATAACATATATTCTTTGTATCAGGGTTGTACATTTGCCGTTCAGAAAAAATATTATTATTGAGTCGACTCGCTTGAAATGTTTTTTTGTTTTTCAGCGATCTTGGTTACAAGAGGAGACAACTTAAGTCCGAGTTTTTTTTACCAATATAGTGTATGTGCAAAACTTATTTATTAAAATAGTGTAGTTGAAAAATATTTACCAAAATAGTGTAATTTTAAAATTTTAATATTTCTCACTCTTATTCCTATTGGTTACTTTACAAGATATTATTTTTAGTGTTTTTTCTATTTTTAAGAATGATATTTTTTAAGTTTTGAAAATGTTTTATAACAATATTTTTTTTTAATGTTTAATCATGATATTGAAACTGAGATATTTTCTATTCATAACTTTTTGAATTCAAAATGATTTTTTTTATATTTTAAAGTTTTTAGAAAGATATGTTCTTCATTTCAGTAACTTGTTTTAGAAATGCGTTTTTAAGTGTTTATCATTATATATAAAAATTCTAGTAGAAAATGTAATTTCCATTTCAAACAATCTTAACAAAAGAAAAAATGTTACAAACTATCTTCAATGTTACAAAGTATCTTCTAACTAAGGAAAAAATATTTTAATAAAGAAAACATTTTCAAAAGTTAAAGCAAAAGAGGTTTTAGAAAAATATATAAACATTATCGTGATATTTTATAGAAGGTTTTTCAAATGGATATAATATTTTAGTAACATCAATTTAACTTTATAAAAAAATTAATTAATTAAAAATGTAGATTCCATTTCAATAAAAAAAACTTCGATAAAATTAAAAAAAACTTTTTTAACTTCGATGAAATTGAAAATAAAAAACTTTTAAGTAATTAAAAAACTTTTTCATCAATCTACGTTTTTAAGTAATTCCTCTTTTTCTTTAACTTTTGAAAATGTTTTCTTTATTAAAATATTTTTTCCTTAGTTAGAAAATAGTTTGTTAACATTTTTTTAAATGGAAATTACATATTTTTAAAGCATTTATAACACAATGATTAAACACTCAGAAACACATTTTTAAAACAAGTTACTGAAATGAAAAGAATATCTTTCTAGTTTCTACAAACTTTAAAATAATAAAAAGTCATTTTGAATTCAAAAAGTTAAAAGAATAGAAAATATTTCAGTTTCAATACCATGATTAAACATTTTAAAAAATTATTCTTATAAAATATTTTGAGAGATTTAATAATAGTCCGGAAAACTAAAAAATTATATTTTAAAATGTTTCTGAAAACTTAAAAATATCATTCCTAAAAAAATCTAAAAAACACTAAAAATGATGTCAAAGTAACCATTAGGAATAAGAGTGAGAAATATTAAATTTTTAAAACTACATTATTTAAGTAAATATTTTTTCAACTACACTATTTGGTAAATAAGTTTTATACCTACACCATTTTGGTAAAAAAACTCACTTAAGTCCCTTAAGTTTGTGGGTACAATTTGGCGATGCGTGGAAGTCAGGTAAGGTACAATCCGGTGATGCAGTGGAGTCATGGGAAGCAGTGGTGGCAGCTGGTGATGCTCGGTGTTCGGAGATTGGTGCTTCGGTTCTTAGAGTTGGTGGTCATGTGGTGGATGTCGCGGTGTCAATGGCGTTGTGCGGTGGTGTGGTGAATCCGATGGCTAGCGGTATTGGTGGTGGAGGGTTCATGGTGGTCCGATCAGTAGATACATCGTAGACGCAAGCATTTGATTTTAGGGAAACTGCTCCCGCAGCTGCATCACAGGTTAATCAATTTCTAGTGATCGTAGTATCAGATGGAAACTGTCTACATAACCAGTTCAATTTAAGTCTTTTTTAAACCATCTGTATTTGAACCGGCTTGTTATTAGTCATACTAGTTGACAATTGAACCGGTAATTGGAGTGTTTTTTCAATTATATTTTTTATTTACCTTGAGTTTCACATTTAAATAAATATTATAATATTAGAAATAAATTATGTATATGTGTTTTTTATTTTTTAAAATACTTATGCTACGCGAGTTAATTTAAATAATACTAATTATTAACTTTCTTATGCATATTGAGTTGTAAATTGTGCATAATTTGGTTGTACATATCTTTTTGGGCGGTTAGTTTTTTGTATTTTTCTGGGCGGTTCGTTCATTTTGGTATTTTTTTTTATTTTTTGGCGGTTTTGGTATTTTTTGGGCGGTTCGGGTATTTTTTAGCGATTTTGGCATTTTTTGGTGTGGTTTATTGGACGATTTAAAATTTTTGGTATTCGATTGTATGTTTTTCGATAAGCCATAACGATAATGAACATGCTAATGCTACATATGAAGAAAAACAACAAAATTCTCACCCCGTAGCTAGAGGAAAAACTAGACCTTTTTGTTTTGGTTTTATTTTTTCTGTTTTTTATTCTTCTTAATATAAGCTTTTTCAATGTTGGTGGACCTGATGGTGGTGTGTTATTGGTGCTACTTGTTATGATTTAACGTACATGTCGCAACGCGAGGAGGGCTTAACACTAGGTTTTTTCTATTTGGCAAACATGAGGGACTCACTACAATATTTTATTAATTAAAAATAATAATAAATTGTTGTTATCCTTCTTTTGTTTGGTTACATTGTTATTTTTGTTCAAATTTTTTTCTTGTATTTGACTTCTCCTAGGTTTGAAAAAATTAACACTTTCATCCAAAAATTTGTAAAATGTTAAATATTAATTGTTAAATAGATACTTATGTAAAATTTAATATAAAAACACAATTCTAATCTATGTTCATGTGTTGTGGATAAAATTTTATTCATGAAATTCATGTTGTTGATAAAAATGACAATATTTTAAAAAACTGAGAGTCAAATGCAAAAGAAAAAAAACCTTTTTAAATGA
Organism: Flaveria trinervia; assembly: GCA_025506515.1. Lineage (NCBI taxonomy): Eukaryota > Viridiplantae > Streptophyta > Magnoliopsida > Asterales > Asteraceae > Flaveria > Flaveria trinervia. The sequence goes on along the minus strand of CM046448.1, from coordinate 105,123,886 downwards.
AATAACAAATATAATTAAACCATATCAAAGGAAACAAAAAACTCACTTTAAAAAAATGGTATAACATATAAATAGTAACTTTTGATTCAATAATAAAGTATAGAGTAAATTATTATTTTCGTCCCTAAGGTTTGAAGAAAATCACGAGTTCCGTCCAATAGTTCATTTATTACACTTACGGCACATATAGATTAAAATATTAAATTAAATTATTAATATAATCATATGCTTGCATGTTTAAACTCTTAAATATCGTTTTAAAAAGCATGCCCTTTTCCATTACATTTTCAAATGCCACAAACAAATCAGAAAAAAAAGCATCTCTTACTAATTATACATTCTTATATACAAAATATAGTATTTATAATCATATGTGTTTTTTTAATAAATGGAAAAATGAATAATAATCTCTCTCGGGTCAACGTGACCCTAAATGTCGTTATAACACATCATTTATTAAATTGATTTCAATTTAGTCTTGATTTCCCATAGAGTTTGTTTAAACATGATTTATGTTTCAGTTTTTATCGAACTGAGACATGATTTGACTCGTTTAACACACATGAAACAATAACTCATATTAATATGTTACAAAACCGGTATAATCCATCCATATCTTTATAATTAACTTGTTGTTATACCAGAACATGTATCAGAACAACCTTAGTGACACATACACCGGGGCACTCGCGATGGGTGTTCCTGGCGAGATAGCTGGTCTTCACAAAGCTTGGTTACAACACGACCGATTGCCATGGAAAACATTGTTCCAACCCGCTATTCGTTTAGCCAAAGACGGGTTTATAGTCGCACCTTATCTTGCCAATTCGATCTCTTATCATGCTGTAGTGGTAGAAAAAGATCCAGGGCTACGAAAAGTGTATGCTCCAAATGGAAAAAAATTACGAGCTGGTGACACATGTTACAACTATCAGCTCGGTTTGAGTTTAGAAGCTATATAAGAAGAGGGACCCAAGGCCTTTTACAATAAAATGTGGTTGTAATCATAATTAACACATTAGTTAATGTGGCGAAATTCTTATAAATATCTACAATTCAAATTCAAATTTGAGGTACTTGAAAATACGAGTGAGCAGGAAATCATAATAACCGAACCGTAACCAAAAAAATAGACGAAACCAAATAGAAAAAACTGAAACCAATTAGAAACCAACGGTTTGGTTTGATGGTTTTTAGAAAACCGATTTTTCGGTTCGGTTTCGGTTTTTCTTGTAACAAAAACAAAAAAAAAAACCGAACTTGTAAATTTAGGGGTGTATTTATACACTTATAGACATGCTTAGCCTATTAGTTACTTACTTAACTTAAGTTACCTAACTTTTTTTCAATATTTAAGTTTTAAGAATAATCTTTAACTTTTTTGTTTGAATTGGTAGATTAAAATGTTTTATTGAATTTTTTGTTGTTGTATTTCATGACTTGCAAACTATTTTAATGTCAAGTAATTTATAAGAATATGTAGATAATATTCAAATATCAACAAAATGATACTAACCCAAAGCTTTTAATTTAAATTAATTACTTTGGACCAATTTTTCATTAAGAACTTGAATCCTAATTGGTAAAACCAAAAAAACCAAAACCAAACCAAAACCGACGTGAAAACCGAAAACCAAAAACTAAAAAAACGAAACTGAATGGTTTTAAAAACCTAGAAACTGAAATATCGGTTTTTAATTTTGGTTTTAGGTTAAAACCCAAACTAAACCGACCATGCACACCCAAAATTGATCCATAACTCCAAAAGAATCTTAAAACATTTTTAACAATTATTTTTTTACTCTTAAAAGTTGTTTTTCAATTTTTATTTCACTTAAGGTCTAGAATTTTAGTTATTTTTACATAAAAATATTCCTATTACATCTTCTATTTTATTTAAGACCATAGTTAATGTGCCGATTAATTTGACAGAAATATAATTAATTTTTGGTTACCAAAAACGCCTATACATGAATGCCATTATATATTATTTAGTGACAAGTTTGATATACAACAGATAGACTTTCTCTTCAATGGGTTCTATCTAAACGTTTATCAGAATGTATCTAGATGGCTTATTTTAGGGGTCAAATGTTAACCAAAATTATATTTCGATTACTAAATCACCTATAAATAAATGTTCTTCTGTATTGATTAGTGACAAGTTTGATAAACTCATATTTTGAATCCAAACGTACCTAGTCTTGATCTGAGGTGTGCAAAAAAAACGGTTTGTGAAAAAGACTGACGAAAAAATTTGTTTGGTTTAAAAAAAAACCGCTTTAGCTTTTGGTAGCCAAACACTCAAAACCGGTTCAAAGGGAAAAAACCGATTAAAACTAAAAGAAAGCCGGTTTATAAAAAAAACCGCTTTGATTTTATAACAAAAATAACGGGCTGATTTAAAAAAACCGAACCGATTTGGAAAAGAAATCCGTTTGTATACCTCTTAGTCTCGATCACTGCTGTCATAGCCGTCACATATGGGTTATACAGTCCAAGCAATTTTAGAGGTCAAATATGACTCTTTGTGCACTCTCAATTCATACATTTCATTTTCATTCAATCTTTGTGTTATATAATAATGACTATAATACAAAACTGTGGAAGTTATGGTTCGTAGGGCAAGAACTAAAAGAATGAGGACAAATAATCACATTAATTTAGTCAGCCAACTTTTAGGACCATAATTTTTATTGGTTGAATGGCTTTATATATAGGATGATGGGTTTTATACACCATCTGATGTGACAAGTCTCTGCAAAAGGTCGTTTATACCACTGTAAACAATCGTTTAGACCTCCTGTAAACGGTCGTTTAGGCCTCTGTAAACGGTTGTTTACTTTTGTGTAAACGGTCGTTTACTTTTTATTTGATTTGACTAGTCGAGCTTCGTTTTGTAGCCATTGAACCGAACCATACTTTCAACTTATACCACCATCTTCACCTCCATTCACCATTATCATCTAACTTCTTCACCTCCATTCACCTCATCTTTCTAATCTTCTTCATCTTCTATTCACGAAATTTACCTTCATCAACATATTCACTATAGCATTATTTTTATTTTTATAATAAAAGTTAGTTTATTATTATTATAATAAGTTTTAGTTTAATATATTTTTTTGTTACTGATTGTAATTATTTTAGGTAATGGATTCAAGTTCACGTCAAGATACAGTGTCGGTTCGTGCTTCGAATCATCCGTGACCTCAGTTTCGTCGAGTTTAGTGTTTTGATGAGTTTTTATACAGTTCAAGAGACCCATCAATCTGATTTTTTGAACGGTTTTACGTAATTTCCAGAAGATTATAATGATAAAATATTTTGGCAAGAAATTGGTGATAACCAATATATACCTAACAATAAAACAAAAGCTACAAGAATAAACGATCCGTTGTATACATATCTTCATCGCATTATTGGTCACACTATAGCTGGACGTAGGATGACTAGTGGTGGGGCGACTAAAAAAGATTTGTTCTTTTATTTTGTTTGATTAAAATGAGGCTTTGTAATCTGGCATATATGCTTGCTTATTATTTTACTCTTGCACGGGTATAAAGAAAAACGCGCATATTTGTGGTGGTGTGTATGTTACTCGACTCGCCGAGTTTTTACACATTCTCACCCCTGAGAACGTGGCAAGTTTAAATAGGCCGGTACTTATGTCCGGATTTGTTGATCGTGAACATGTTATACGGATGGACATGATCACAGATTATCCACAAATTAGGTGGAGGTTTAAACATAATAATCAAATATGGATACCTCCATATCAAGACCCTCCTAATGACCCATATCAATAATTATAATTTTTTTTGGAAAAGTAATGTAATTTTTTAGTTATATATATTGTGATTTAGTTTTATTTGTATTATAATTTATTTATATTTTAGTTATTGTAATAAAGAATTTATTATTGTATAATAATTATTAGGAAATATGCCAGATAAAATCAATAATTGTTTGCAACAAACGAATTATTCAAATTCATTTATTCACGCTATCGTTTACAGAATTTATTGGGAAATGTGCAAGAATTTATATTAATTACTAGAAGATGCTTATAAATTCTGTTTACACAATTCATTGTTCACAATTCACAAGTATTCAATTTATTGTTTTATTTTAATGAAATTGAAACTAAAGTATTTCATTTAACTTTGCAGCTTTGTTTAATTATTTGGATGTTAACTGGTGGCAAAATTACAAAGAGATGTTCATGTCTGCATGAATTGATCAACATCTAAATTTTGAAGAACGAAAACAAACAGAGTAGAAAGCCAACATGCTCTGTTAAAAAAACATTTGAATTCTGACAAGTCAAATTTTAGATAAATTTATAGGAATTTTAAATAACATAATACGTTTACAGGAAACACAAATAAATGCAAGTTTCGAGGAAAGCCGAATTAAAATAAAACATCAACATAAACATAATTTATTTGTTTCTTTGTTATCAAATGTTTCTCATGAAGCTCTGGATATATAGTTGGAGAGCTGACACGAGTTAATGAAATTCAAGACCAATCTCAAAGCTGTGGCTGTCATATTCGTACTAGAAACGTGCTTGTGAAATCGCACGGTATTTAAAAGCTGGCAAACCTATTCCACTACATTCGATAGATATATTTTGGATGAGACTTGACTTTTCACCGGTATCATTAAACAAAGATGAAGAAGATATTCAATGTGATGACGAACTTGAGAGGTTCAAAGAAGCTTACCAGAAACAAAAAAATCTCACGGTGAAAAGGAATTGGTTAGAAAGAATAAAAAGCATAAGGGATCCTATCAACATAAATCTTAACGAGCCTACGATGCAAAAAAATACTCGTGAAAGGCCAACACTCAAATCTCAAAAACAAAACAAACCAGACCCTTCACCTACTCAACCTACCCGAGGTCATACCTACACGACTGATGATTTTGTTAGTTATGATTATATGGGGATGAGCCCCCCGAAACATAGTTCAAACGTACATAACACAACTCAATCTTCTCTATATCACCATCCTTTACTAGCACAGATTCTAAAACTATTCCATCCATATATAACACATATAGAGAACGTAAACAGTGATGGTAACTGTGGGTTTCGTGTAGTTTCCTTTTTCTTAGGATTCGGTGAAGAATATTGGCTGAACATGATGTATGAGCTTTTAAACGAGTTACATAACAATTCTAATTTGTACAAAAATCTTTTCTCCAGCTCATATGTTGAGACAGAACGTACTTTATCATGGCTACAACAGGGTCCAGCTCCTAATCAACACTGAATGATAATGCCTTACACAGAATTATTGATCACAAACATATTTAATGTGATTCTTCAATGCTTATCTCTCACTGAAAGCGCAACTTATTTTCCGTTATGGACAAGTCCGGATGAACTCATGTACCATCAATTCATTACTATTGCACATGTGTATGGTTGCCACTACGTCTTTGTGCGTTTAGATGGTGAATATTCATTGCCTTTTATAACGTTGTTATGGAATTTCACAAAAGTAATAGTGCGGCTGCGTGGGAAAAGATGTACGAGGAAAGACTTCAAATATATAGTTAATATATACTTCAAAATAAAACTGTTACTCATTTCAATATAGATTAGATTAGTATTATTTGTAATTATTCATTTTGTAAAGTTCAAAATTTGTAAACTATATAAGTTTTATTGTTATTTCTAAACTTCAAAAATTATAAAAATTATAAACATTATATGAAAATCTTAAAAACTTAACAATATATAAATTTAATATAATATAACTATAATCGAAAAAAATAATAAAAATCTTAAAAATAGTAAACGGACATTTACTAAGTTACTAACAATATATTCATTTTATAAAGTTAAAAAATTGTAAACTATATAAGTTTTATTGTACATAAAACTTATTAATATATAAATTATATAAAAACTTATAATTAGAAATAAAATGTTAATACATGTACATAAATACTTATTAATATATAAATTATATAATTTAGTATAATTAAATTTAACAATATATAAAAACTTAGTATAATAAAAATATTAAAAATAGAATAAAAATGTTACAAATAAAAACATTCAAAAGATTAATATAATTAGAAATAAAATGTTAATACAAGTACATAAATTTTATTTGTACATATATTAACTTTTTTTCTATTTATACTTATATTTAGTTTATAACTACTATAATTTAAAATTAATAAAAATATTAAAAATCGAATAAAACTTATAACTACTATATTAATTTATACTTATATTCAATTATAACTACTATAATCTAAAATTTAGAACTACTATAATTTAATATAATAAAAACTTAACAATAATAAATTTAATGTAATATAATTATAATTACAAAAGAATAATAAAAACCCTAAAAATAGTAAACGATCGTTTACTATGTGATAAAATGTCGTTTACTTCTTTGTAAACGACCGTTTACTACTCTGTAAACTGTCGTTTACAGTAATGCAAATTGTAGTTTAGTTTTTGACAAACGACCGTTTACTTCTTAACAAACGACCGTTTACTTCTTGACAAACGACCGTTTACTCGAAATAATATAGAATGCGAAATCGATGGTGTATGAAACAATCTTGTCTTATATATAACCTATTTAAAAATGTCAGTGGGATGATAGGATGTCTCACCAACTCTCACGTGTCACCTTTGATTGGTGCACAACTTTAGTTTTTATTTTTATTGATTTTACTAACTTTTCTTAGGTTAAATTCATTTTTTTCCATATCAATAAAAAGAAATGGATGGTTGGCGCAATGGTTAGTTTATTCCATTAAAGATGTGGATTCGAATCGGTATTTTACCTTTTAGTTTTTTTATTTAATTACTTTTATTTTAGATATTATGTTACTAAAAGTAAAGTTGAAGTTGAAGAAAATATTGTTTTACATCTATGTTTCAATCTTTAAAAACAAAATTTCCTTCTGGCATGATATTGTCATCGAGGCAACGCGTGCAACAAAATTCTAAAAGTTAAAGACAATATCGTTTTACATTTAAGTTTTAATTTTTAAAAACATAATTTCCTTCTAGCACGATAATTCACTGAGGCAACGCGTGTAACGAAATTCACAAACACTTTGCAACGTGCGATTAACTATGTTAGTATCATCATACAAGTTAGACTGAGATGCGCGCGGGATAGTCGCGTTAATGTACATAGTACAACACGTGTAACGAAGTACGTAAACGCACAGTCACGATGTAAGGTGTGGCTCGTTATTGCCATCGTATTTTACCTTTTAGTTTTTTTATTTAAATTACTTTTATTTTAGATATTATGTCACTAAAAGTAAAGTTGAAGTTGAAGAAAATATTGTTTTACATGATACAACACGTGTAACAAAGTTCGCAAACGTGTTATTAATCACTTGAATGTCATCGTACGGCCCCGCCGCGAAACACGGGTAACTTTACTCATATCATTTTCTTATATGTATCAGTAACAAAACAACTTGTACCCTAATTCAAATATCCCTTTTTATTTTAATTCTTTAGACGATTAAAATGAATTTTTTTGGCAAAAATTGGGCTTAAGGAGCTTTTATTGAGTTCAAGCTCGAGTACAAAGAATGAGCTTGGAACATATAACGTGTTGAGATTGAGCTCTCTTCGAGCTTTACTATTCTTATATAAAATATAGGCTTATCAGATTAACTGAAAATTGCAAATGATGACAATGTAAGGCTTAACTAAGTTTTTGACTTGTGGGTTTAGTTTATCATAATTTATGTATAAGGAGTTTGGCTATATGTAATAATTATTATACACATTTGACATACGTTCGATTACACATATGTTCGAGCCGAGCTTTAACCAATCTAGAATCCTCCTCTATCCAAGCTCAAGCCTGCATCTTGAAGGCTCATTGACCCATCGAGCCAAACCCGAGCTTAGCCTGAAGTTGTCGAGCCGAGCTCAGTTTGGCTCTTTTGCAGCACTATGAAAGAAGCTTTGAATGTCAAATGGATTCTAGGGAATGTTACCAACCACAAGAACTAATATTATATAAACATGGACTTACAAGAACTAAATGCTTCTTTCAACACATTTCATTATGTTCAATATAAACAAGTGCTGAATCATTTTCGTTAAGCATAGTAGAAATTAAGGAGCAATCTTTTCATGCAAGGTGAGAAACAACGGGACATACCAGTTAAGATGCTTTGTCCATGAGGTGTATTGGGGCTAAAACATTAGCCTTGCTTGTTTCAACAATGCACCCATTCATCACCATTTCTTCAAGCATGAAATGAGCTTTCTCCAAGTGGAACATAATGTCCAATTCGCACTTCAAAACCAAAAATATAAACAAAATGAAATGAAATGCTAGGAAAGGAAAACTTGGCCCAGGTAGACAAAATTGGGTTACTTCAAGGCTTTTTTGAAAATATGTTGGATTTGTTTGGATGAAGCAGCATATCCAGACAGGCCCAGAACAGGGTACACTAATATTTTTGAGACTGCGTAGTGCGTGGTCCCTCCATGGCCCAACACAAAGCGGGAGCTAAGTTAAGCACCTGGACGCACTTTTTACGTCCCATAAGACCATATAATCATCACTATAATTAGTTTAATATTTTTGAGGATGCAATTTATTTATTATAGTAATATAGTTGAAAAAAAATGCATATGTTGTAATGATTGTCATGACAGACAAGAAAATGAAACTTTAGATGCTCACTCAACCCGACCCCAACCTGTCTGGCTCATTTTGAAAAACTATCCATCTCAAACCATTGCCCAACCTGCCCACCATGCCACCTCTACAAAATGCAGACAAAGAACTAGAGGCAATGAGAACTGTGTGCTTCCCAAATCCCAATGTTAGAAAAAATGGTTTGTTGATTTGCTCAAGTTGGAGACATACCACATTGCCAAAATGCCTGTCCATTGTTTCAACTAAGAGATGTATGAATTCCAGTATTGCAAGCTCATTCTTCAAAACATGAAAACCAACAAGATAAGAAACTGAAATTTAACGAAGTTTCATATAACAATAAAAGGGAAAAAAAGTCGGTGAAAGCAAAAACGGAGGAGAGGCAATATACAGAAGGCTGTCCAGCCAACAAGTAACGTCAGTGCAAAAAACAACACATACACATAATGCACTCACATGAACCAGATTAATCACAAAAGTAAATTTTATCATTAAAAAGATTGAAGTGATATTTGTACTTTTTGGAAGTCTACAATTTAAACTAAGTAGAAAATAACCCATTACAACATACATACAAGACTTAAGCACTTCCAATTTCAATAAAAATAACACTAAAGAAGAGCCGGTATGATTTGCACTTAACATGCTGCATACACCACATGTTTATGGATGTACAGTAAACCTTGTTCAAACCAGTTTAAAGTTGCAAATATATATATATATATATATATATAAGGAAGGGATCAAATGAGAACTAGTTTTTTTTGTGAGAACTCTAAGAACCAATCTCAACCACTAGTTCTCAATGACAAAATTGTAAATAACAAAAACATATTTAAAAAATTTATAAATCAAAAAATAACATAAAAATAAAAAAATTAAAAACAAAAAAAATGTTCCCCAACTTTCCATCTTTCATAAAAATAATATATTTTTTTTAAAAAAATAAAAAAATTTCTGTTTTTTTAACGAAATTCTTTTTACACATGTGTAATATCGGATTTACACATTGTGTAAATCCAGTACTACACATGTGTATAACTAGATTTACACATATGTAAACAACGGATGTACGATTTGTTTTAGAAAAGTATATCAATATGGTAGGCGTTGGAAATATAAAAAAATACTGAATTTTATGGTGAATTTTTTTTGAAAAAATGATGTCGTGAAAAAAAGTTACGAACATTTAAAAAAAGGGGGGAAATGACATGTGATTTTCATGTGATAAAAAATGAGTGGCTGAGATTGATTCCTAGAGTTCTTACAAAAAAATGTGGTTCTCAATTGAACCCTCCCTTATTTATATATATATATATATAGGGTAGGGTTATTTTGAGAACTACCTTTTTTTGTGAGAACTCTAGGAACTAATCTAAGCCATTCATTTTTAATCACATGCAAACCACATGCCATTTCCCCCCATTTTTTAAAACGTTCATAACTTTTTTTTACGACATCATTTTTTCAAAAAAATTTCATCATAAAATTCAATATTTTTTTTATCTTTCCAACGCTTACCATATTGATATAATTTTTTTTAAACACTCATTCATCCGTTGTTTACATATGTATAAATCAGGTTATACACATGTGTAATACTGGATTTACACATGTGTAAATCCGGTATTACACATGTGTAAAACGAATTTCGTAAAAAAACGAGATTTTTTTTAATTTTTTATAATTTTTTTTATGAAAGAGGGAAACCAGGGGAACATTTTTGCGTTTTTATTTTTTTTATTTTTATGTTATTTTTTATTTATATTTGTTTTAAATATGTTTTTATTAATTACAAATTTGCCATTAAAAACTAGTGATTGAGATTGATTTTTAGAGTTCTCACAAAAAATGTAAGTTCTCATTTGATCCCTCCCATATATATATATATATATATATATATATATATATATATATATATATATATTGTGAATGTTAAAGAATCTCTGTTTCTTGTATTTTATAATGATCAGGTAATAAAGATATAGGTATAACTATATTGTCATAAACCATTTGAGCAAATGATGGTTGTCTATTTCTTGTAAGAGGAAGGGAAGCAACTAATTGGCATGAGTAGAAGTGTAGAACCATTAAGCAAACACTGAAAACATAACATGCATTCACTTGAACAAGATCGATTGGAAAGTGCAGAAAAACTGCAAGGTATATTAACAGTAATAACAAGCAGTACAATCTTAGTCAAAGAAATTGGTTATTTTCATGCCAAATTTATTATAAATAGATTAATATCAACATATAATGGAAGAGCGGCATAACTCACTTCCTCATTGTCAACTCCCACCATAAAGAACAATGATGCATACCGCCTGTACACAATTTTGTACGTCCGATGCTCAACAAATGAACACTTTTTCAAATTAAACAAAAAATGTTACACTGAACAGACATATAGCTAAAAGTTCATTCCAAATCTTATTCCCAGTTGATAATAGTTCTAAAATCATTTTGTAAGAGGAAAAAAAAGAAACTGGAATTCAACATCAACAAAGGAGAATATGACATAATTGTCCTGAAGATTAGACAATTAACAACAAGAACTACAATTCCTAGGGCAATATGACGTTTTTTTCTAACTTGAAAGAAATGCAAAAGCTTATGCATATTAATTCACATACTTTATCAGGAATTCAGAATAATCCAATGCTAATAGTTGTAATACTCAATCAGTTGACGTTAGTTTCGCACTTATATCATTTGTTCCTGATTAATCCAAAATCCTAAAACACAAATCTGCAAATAGATTTCCTAATAATTTCATAAACATTGTAACAATTCCTTAAATGCTCTGCATGATGCATACACTAGTCAATTAACACGATTTACCACCATTACAACTGAATTTCATGATAGATCTTCAACATAAGCGAATGCGAATCCATACTTCCATAAGGATGAACAGATGCTTCAATTCTGCAGCGGATTTGACATACAGTTATCAGATATAACAAAATCCATATTGATGATGAAGATTACCTGATGTTCGTTACGAGCGAGACATTTGCGAACAATTTCTCCTTCCAAAGTTCGACGTTCTTCTAGGGTTAGGTATTCGTAGTACTGTGCAAGACGAGTCTGACCTTGTTTGTTCACCATTTAAACGAATCGAATCCCCATTATATAGCTTGATGATTCTCAGTTCAATTCTCGATGTTCGATCTGAAAATTGTTGTCGATACAAATTGATCACGAGCACACTCAAAGTTCAATCGAAGATGAAATTTGATTGTATTATGATCGTAAAGCGGTACACTCTACAATGCATAAGAGTTTTGCTAATTAAAGGAGTGTGTTCATTTTCATTGGTAAAATAACAAAAATAAAAGTCTCTTTTAATTTGTTACCGACTATTAAATATTTGTTTGGTTAGCCATGTAAAGTTGTAAACTAGGGGTTTGTTTGCCAGCTTTTTAATAATTCAGATGTATGAATGATATAACATTAAATGGTTTAGACAGTTTGTTTCACGAGTATATGTCTGAATGGTTAGAGATTTACCTATGAATGGTTAAGCATTATACAGATACTGAATTGTTAATAGGTCTAATGTTGAATGGTTAAGACATATTATCTGAATTGGTCAGACATTTGTCTTTGAATAATTAAATTATATACTAGCTTTTAATAGTTCAGACCTCTTAATGATTCAGCATTTAATGATTCAAACCTTTTATTGATTCAGTACTTAATCATTCAGAAGTTGCCATACAGCCCCTAAGTAAGAAACTAGTATTAAGCCTTTTATGTTACAGTGAAAGACGTAAAACCATATCAAGTAGCACCAATGACATATCACTATTACTAACCACCTAAACCGAAAAAACTCATATTGAAAAAGAAATAAAAAACGAAAAATATAACCGAATGAAAAGTAGACACAAAAACATTGAACCACATAGGCGAAATGTAAAACATATAAAGCAAAACGTCTATCTAAGACCAGTGCGCTGCGACGGTGCCGTTGAACGGAAAAAAACGAGCTTAAAAACGTTGAACCACACACGCACACTGCGATGTGTTAATTCGTAAATTTTATACCGAAACGTAAAAGGAAAAATTGTAAAAATATAAATAGTATAGGAGACTAAAGTTGAAAGTAAAAAAATGTTGGGATTAAATTATAAAATACGTACAAATATTTCGTTACATAAAAAAGTTTAAGGGGCTGTTTGATTACACTGACTGGGTAAGATCTGACTGAGTCAGAAGCTGACCTAGTTAGAAGTTCTGACTGGGTATGCATCTGACTGAAACTTGGCTGTTTGATTCAGTATCTGACTGGAACCATAACGATTCAATATTTAAGTAACAAAACCCACCGGAGTCACACCACCTGTCGGAACCACCACCGCAAGGGGGCAGCGGCCTGCGGGTCGGAGGGGGTGGCGGCCTGCGGGTCGCGAGGGGGCTGTGGCTTGCGGGTCAGCCGGTCAACACTTTTTTTTCAAGGTCTGGGTCAGCACTAGAGATCCGATCAGCCGGACTCGAAGCCGAAATCAAACAGGCTGACCCGTTGACCGAGTCAGCCGGGTCAGCCCTAAAACAAACAACCCCTACGATTATAAAAAGAAAAAAAGAAAAAACAAAATGTGGGTACAACTCTATTAAATATAATGTACAACAAATCATGCACAACTAACTTGGTAATTAGTATATATGAATTGTAAAAGAATACCATGCTAAAGATTAACATTGTAGTCATGAAATATATATTAGGTTAATAGGTTGTGTATATAATTTGCTCGGGTACTTATTATATAAAACATTGTTTAAGAATCACGTTGTATGTGAATGAGTATACTCATGTATTGTCTTTTGTTTGTGTATCCTATTTTATTCTAGTACTATTTAATGCATAAGAGTTTTACTAATTAATGTGGAGTTTGGATCGAAAATGACTAACTAAAAATCGATTAAAAGACATAAAGAGAGAGATATTATCATATATAGGTTGTATTATATGAATGAATGTGATAAAAACTTGCAATGATCCTTTAGAATCATAAGATCAATTGACGTTTAGGTGGTTTATAAGATTAACTAGGTCTATTCTTTCCGCTTCACGGCGGGAATAATTTTGTTAAATGCAAATGTATCCGTTCAACGGTTAAGGCTCAGGTGATAAACCTTATTACATCGTCATTGCAAGCGTTTAAGGTTGGGGAAGAAACCTTATTACAGACATAGCAACACAAATAGACTACATGAGTACTCAGGTAAGTCATTCTTATCATCACAGACTCAAAACAAGTTTTAAATCTAAAAATTTCAAAACAAAGCCTCAAATAATGAATTAACCACATATAACTGGTTTTCAGGCGAGGACTTCCTCATTATCATTGAACAAACCAACAAAAGCCAAGCTAAATAGACGTAACAAGTTCAGAGGTGAGGTCATCCTTATCATAATCAAAGAATTGTCCAACCACCGGTACAAAACCCTAAGAGGGTATCATTAGAAAAGTAAAATAAGGAGCACGGTCACACCACAACCATCAAGGCTAAACATAGTTAAGAATCGCCACCAGCTCTACCTCAACCATTAAAAGGAAGCAAAGTGGCAACAAAGTCAACTGCCAAGACAATTGTGATGTGTAGCCATCAAATCGTCACCGCCACAGTGACCCAAGCCACTAAGAACAATAATAGGAAAGTCGGTTCAATTCTAGCCACTGCCACGCAACCGACCACATTTGATCTGGCAAACAAACCCTAACCACCACTACGCAGGCACAATGGCGACAACATCGACGTCACCAACAACAACCTACCTATATACCAGAAGTTACTTCCATGGTAGTGGTTGTGCAGCTATCCAGAAAGATGGTGGTTGCCCTTCCTTAGACAAACCCTAACCACCACCATGTAGACAAGGTAGCGATGGATGCCACATCACTAATGGCGAGGCGGATCAGGTGGTTGACGATTGACCAAAGTTCCTTTTTCTCTCTTTAGAATCAACTAGAGGGCTGAATGGAGGAATCTCCCACTTTGTTTCTCTATAAAGACTTGCACGGAAGGGTGCAAAATGCAAACCACTCAAACCGTTGTGACAAAAAACAGAAACACCACAAACATAATTATTCCTTTAAAGTGCTTTTTAAACATATAAGGAGAATTATTATTTGAGGGGTGGTGTGTAAGATTTATTATTTATCATAACAACAAAGCAAGACTATGCCCATCAAAGTTATAGTGCTTTTAACTAACTATGAAAAAAGGCAAGATAATTTCCTTTAGTTGTGTGCTTGTTTGCATTGGGTCGGTCTTATTGCTATCTTGTAATGTAGATCTTACAGTTATTCATAATCTATGGGTTTAGTACGGTGTACAATCTTTGAATGCCTTGTGTCACCTAGTCACACAAAGATGATAAAAAGAAGACATTATTAGTGTCCAAACTGTTCTTTTTGCACTTTGTCATCACAAAGTGACATCCAACCTATCAAGAAAAGAAATATTTGTTGTATTGAATCAATCACAACCCAAAGAGTTTAACCTTAAGAACACACAAATGTTTTGGTTACAAAGTGTAGGACCAGTAAAGGGTGGTCACTTACAACACAACAACACAAAGAGGAGAGCAACTTAACTTAATCAAACAGTGAACTGGATTAACCACAATAGTCGTGTCACACGCCAACCGATGGTGGAAACATCGGGGCGCGAGAAGTGATAGATTGTTTAAAGACATCATAGAACTAAAGTGACAATAAATTAAGATTAAATTTCATTTCCATTAATCAACAAAACATTACAATGCTTCAAATAAACATACAAAAATTTTGAGAAATACAAGTCTAAAACAAGCATAACAAAATAGTAGATTTGGTGTGTTTCTAAGTCCACCTAATTGAGTTTCTTGATAAAGCTTCAAGCATTTCCTGCAACATGTATAAAATATAGGTCAACATAGAAATATGTTGGTGAGCATACAAGTTTGAATACATAGTATAATAGTGAATAAATCTCAATTCAACATGAGTAAAGTATACTAAAGTTTGTACATTGCTAGCATGCAAAGCCGATAATCAAACCAAAGTGTCCACTAGCGTAATCTTAGCATTAAAAATGACCAAGACCATAAATATTGAATAACTTAACGTAGACCCATCATAATAGGGCGGCTGTGCTAGTCCTATAGCGCTATACATGTTAAGGGAGGTTTAGATTGCTTGCAAGATAATGTATTTTAGAATGTATTCACAAATAGTATAACAAATAAGCATGTTTGTATGAATTGAGTTTTAGAATAATTTTGATTGAATGAATAATTGAGTGTATTTGATAATTGATACATGTTGCAACCCAAATAGTGTTAAAACAAAATGGGTGAAGTATGACTCACGGTTTGGCGATTAGAATCCACAAGAATAGATGATTAAGTTTAAATGATTCACCAAAGTCACCCTAAAAGGTAAATGAAAGTGTGTAAGTTTAGGATTTAAAGTTTGAGATTTTAGCAATTGGAAAGTATAAAAAAATTACAAATATGAGAGTACATGAAAGTATATACTACTTAGACACTTATTTGGACACCATGTATTGTGTGTGTTCTTTATGAGTTTTAGTCACTCATTGGAAGTCCAAAATAAGGAATCATAAGATTAGTATAATGTCTATCTTAAATATAACATTCAACCATGGTTGATTGATATTATGGTTTGGTTTTGACTAAGTATTATGTAGATACAAAATATAAGTCATGCATTAGAGGTATGGTTGTCCACAAACCTCAAGATTGTCACCATTGCACAAAATCTCCACATAAGGGTGATTCAGATGGTCATGAGTATATAAATAAAAATAGTGAAGTAAACTAACTAGTTTGACTAAGTGTTCAAGTGGGGTATGATGGATAAATTAGTTGTAGAACCAAAGTTCAACATCACCATTTCATACCATAACACAAGCCTTTCAACATTGGTTGGAGGCTCGGTTTGGTTTCATCCACTTCTTGATTTGTAGATCTTTTAGTGTTTTGTAAAGATGAAAGAATGGAGTGTAAAAGCCTTAAAATTTCAGAAATATAACTTCAACATAAGCTTTCCAACATTGAAGTTGTTGGTGACTTGGTTTAGTATGTAAAAGGTTAAAAATAAAACAAGAAAACATGTATGAAAGAATCAAGTATAATATTTCCAACTTGGACCTCAAAATAGGGGTTACCATACTTGTGTCACCTTGGTGACTAGTGGTTATGTCCTAGAGGTTATTCCAAGTGGTAGAGAAAATAAAGAAGAAAGTAAGAAAGAAAGTACAAATAAATTAATAAATAAATAAATAAATAAATAAATTAAAACTCACAAGTTGTTCTCGAATATTTTTTGCTAAAAAGATGAAGTTCTTGTATGGATTGAGAGAGTTTAGAGAGAGTTTGGAGTGATGAAAGTGATTAGAGAGGGATTTAAGTTAGTATTTATAGGTGAAAATTATGGTTGGTCATAAATGTAAGTAGTTGGGGAGATGAGTGGAGGGAAAATATAAGTTTTCAATTTTAACCCCTTAACTTATTTTATTTATTAATTTGCACCATAACTAGTAACTAAAAATGAGTATTTTAATATATGAATCATAATAATAAAACTTGTAATTATTTTTCTGAAATATATAAGTCCCGATAAGTTGTTCGGTTTTACGTTGAAATGCGCATTTGTAATTGTTTAAGCGTTGCACAAACATATAATCAACAAGAATTACATAAAAATATTTTCACTATGATCAAATCTTAAGATTACAAGGATTGAACAAGGAGTAATATAACATTAAAAAAAATAAATGTAAAATGCGGAACGTTACAGTCTCCCCTACTTTAGGGAATTTCGACCCGAAATTCATTTAGAAGAAGGTTCTGGGAAAAGATACAGGTACTTGATCTTGAATTGATCTTCACGTTCCCAAGTAAATTCTGGACCACGTGTTCCTTCCCAACGCACCTTAATAATTGGAATACGACTTCGTTTGAGTTGCTTCATTCCACGATCCATGATTTCAACAGGTTTCTCAACAACATGCATGGTATCATCGACACGTATGTCGTCAAGCGAAATTTGAAGTCCTTGATCGGATAGGCACTTTTTGAGATTAGAGACATGAAAAGTTGGGTTAACGTTGCTTAGTTATTGTGGTAGATCAAGTCGGTATGCCACCTACCAATTCTTTCGAGAATCTTGAAAGGACCTACATATCGTGGAGCAAGTTTTCCTTTCTTACCAAAGCGTACTACTCCTTTCCAAGGAGATACCTTGAGAAGTACAAGATCACCAACATTGAATTCCAAGGGCTTACGCCGTTTATCAGCGTAACTCTTTTGTCGGCTTATTGCGGCAAGTAAGTTGTCGCGAACTTGCAAGATTTTATCCGTTGCCTCTTGAATGATTTCAAGACCAGTGACTTGTGCCTCGCCGATATCGTGCCAACAAATAGGTGAACGGCATTTGCGACCATAAAAAGGATTGAACAAGAATTACATAAAAATATTTTCACGATGATCAAATCTTAAGATTACAAGGATTGAACAAGGAGTAATATTACATTTAGAAAAATAAATGTAAAATGTGAAACGTTACAAGATGATACTAAGAACACAAGTAAGTAAGAGACAGAACAAGAGAACAAGATACACAAGTAGATGGTTTTCAAGATTGCAGTATATTGCTTTCTCAAGTTCTATTACAAGTGTTACAAAGCATAAAACAAAGTTACAAGAACATGAGATACTTATACTACATCCTACAGCCAGCCATACTTTGAAGGCCAGCTGGATACAATTGACTAGATACATCACAAAATCAATTATAGAGTCAAAAAGGCAGATTGCCCTTTTGACTTTGTGACTATGACATGTCATAGCTCACATCCTTATCTATTACAAAAAGGATAAAGTACATAAAGTTGGAAGTTACAGATTCAAGACCTCAATGTACAGTTACTAAAAGCATGGACCTTTTCACCAACTGATGTAAGTTGGTGATTTTCAGAGTTGCAGCGGAAAGGGGTCCAACTTTATGGAAAAGTACATCAGATAAAGCATGTTGTTAAAAGTCTTCGGAAGAAATATGTCTTCAAGTGTTGGCTTCGGAAGACGTCTCTAAAGCTTCGGAAGACTTCATCTTTGGATTCGGAAGATATAGGTCTTGGATTCAGAAGATTTCACACTTAGAATATTTCTATTGCTTGTGTGAAACTTCCGAAGCATTCTTCTTTAGTACTTGTGTGCATGCATGCAGAAAGACTTTGGGTGTTTGGTTATTTCAGGCTCTTCATATAATCTCTACAAACTCCCTCTAGGCTGATGCTACCAAAACACTTTTAAGACTTCGGATATCAATAGTCCTCATCAGGATAATGACCAACCCCTTCTTCATGAGATGATCAGGATCCTTCAGACTCTCAAAGTGTCTTCTCATGTCAAAGAGATCATGCAGAGGCAGATTCAACATGTCTTGCCATGTGTAGACATCCTCAATGCCTTGATCTCTAATGACATGCCATCTTTCCGGATTTGTGGTGTATGTCTAGGACAAGATAGGTTTTCCTGATGCTAGAGGAGCTACTTGATTGGGAGTTGATGGAGTATCCTCTGGTTGCACACCCATAGGATGTTTTGACTCATCCTGAGGTTCAAAAAAGGATGCAACCTTCTTCTTCTTTGGCTTTGGCTTTGAAGCCATCCTTTTCTTTCTCTTTATCACTTTTAACTGAGAAGACTGGCCTGCAGAACCTGATTGATCTTCATTGTCTTTCTCAGTTGGGTCTTCCTCTCTCACAGGTTTAGAAGGAGAGGGAGGTTGACCCTGCTGTGGATCGGAAGATGAAGCTTGCTGAGATTTAGCAGGAGGTTGCAGGATCGATGTTTGTCACTAAACACTTATGTTTTTCTCTCAAACTCACCTAGAAAAACACTCTGGTTAAGATAGAATCAGTAAGAGTTGATCACAATATAGAAAGTACTGAAGAACACAGGAAGTAATTTTCAAGGTACTTTTATATATTGCTTCTCAACTCAATATTACAAGACTCTTACAAGCTGTTTTTGAATGAGTTACAAAGAGAAACTATATATAATACTACCTACAGCTGGATATACTTTGATACCAATTGGGATCCTATAGCTAAAGTCTATACTACAAGACTAAAGTTTAAGGTATCTAGGATAAAGTCTTATCTGAGATTTGGTAGTCAGGACATGTCCCTGACTTACCTTTTCTCACCAACTAAAGTTGGTAATTTGTACTATCATGAAAAGGTGAACAGTGGAATAAAGTATGGTCAACTGCATGGCTTTTAGGAAGAAGCCATATAGTATCAGAGGTCTGCAGTGAAATGTCAGAGACCATACTTGTGTTCACTAGTTCATAGCAGTGTCTTCCGAAGGTTAAATGGCTTCGAAAGAGTAAGTACTTCTGAAGCCACTTATACTTCGAAAGAGACTGCTTCTTCCAAGGCTTGGAGACTTCTTCTTTTCAACATACTTCGGAAGTGGTCTTCAGCTTATTCTTCTAAGAATTGAACTTCAGAAGTATACACTTGACTTCGGAAGTAGAGTTCTGTCTTCGGAAGTTAATCTTTCACATTGTCTTCGGAAGAACTCTACAACCTTCGGAAGTTCCATGCTAAGCTTCGAAACCCTTTGCATGCAGCACCAAAAATTATCTAAGTGACTTAGTTTTGGTTGCATTAGCCTTCTTCTTGATCCAACAAACTCCCCCTAGGCTGATGCTATCAAAACTTCACTTGTTTCCGCTTCTCAAAACTTTCAGCACCAAGGAGAGTAAATATTTGTCTGTCTCCTTGTTCTTCCCTGATGTGGTACTGAGAAGTTTGTACAGATCCTTGGTAGACAGGAAATCTAGTCTGTCACCTTGGATAACATGTACCCTCTGTTGTTGCCCTCTGAAAAGAGTTAGTTGATGGGAACTGTAATCATATTCCCATCTAACTATAGGTTCCAATTCTGGACCCTCCACCATCTGTAGAAAGGCAATGCCTTTGATGGGAGGTCTTTCCTTGTCTTCCTGTCTTCTCAATCTAAACTCTTCTTCAATCTTGGCCTTTGCAGTTAGCTCGGCTAGGTGAAGGCTGCTGAGATGATTTCTGATGAGTGCAACAGCTTCAGAGTTGTAGGGGTTGGAGAATGGCTTCTCTGTTAACTCAGCCTGCTGGAGTGTAGCAGAGAGGTTGCATTAAGTCTATTGACTTCGCCATTTTCCCTTTCCACAACAAAGTTGTGAGAAGTTTTATCAAACCTCCACTGGACTATTTTCTTTCTAGGCACAAGAGACTGACTTGGAATCTTGTCCTCTTTCTTGGTGTCCAGCAGAGTCACTAGTTTCCTTCTAAGTTTCTTCTCTTCATCTTTAATGAATCTGAGTTGAGGCCTAGAAGTCTAGCTGCCTGGTCCAGTGTTCCTCTAGGTAAATCAAGAAATTGATCTCTTGTGAGGGAATAAGAGGATCCATCAACATAGGTAATGTTGACAGAATCTTTATCACATGAGACTTCGCTCAGAGTTATGCAGTTGATGAGCTTGGTCTTGATTACCTTGAACTCCTCAAGAGAGAGATGTTGAGAAGGCTGAGGGATGGTGTGGATAATTGTTGGGTAGGTTGAGGCTCAGAGGTTCTGGCAAGTGTTTTGGGTTGAAGGACTGGAAGTTTGGGTGGTTGTGGTGAGGGAGAAGATGTGGGTAATGGTGTGGGTTTAGGGGTGAAAGGCTGAGTTTTAATGGTGAAGGGTGAGGGTGAGGGTTCAGGTTGTGGTGGAGTGGTTGCAGTGAAGGTCATCCCCTTTACCCTTCTATACATCTCTTTCTTCTTTCCCAGCCGGATGTCATCCTTGATTTCACTGATAATCCGTTGGAGTGTCTTCTCAGACATGGGACCCACCTGCCTTCCAGAAAAGCCATGGGCCCGAAGATAGTCGTTTATCCAAGCCTTTTCACTGAGCTTCCTGGTTGCAGTGTCCCTAGCCTTTTCTTCCTTCTTCTTCCTCTCCTTTGCCTTTTTTCTTGCAGCCTTCTTTCTTTCTTTCTTTCTCCATTTGATCCTGCTCTTTGTTGTAGAGCCAGAGGATCATCTCGTTATTGTGTGGAGAAAGTTCTTGAAGATTAAAGCCTCTGGAGAGTAGGAAATTTATCCTGTCTCTCCTCAGCTGCAGTTCAGCCTCCTTCTGTTTTTCTTCTTCTTCTTTCTCCAAGGCCAACCTGGCTTCTTCTTCAAGTTTCAGGCGAGTTGCCTTCTCCAGATTCACCAAATCCTCTAGTGGTAGCAAGAGTGTCTCTTCGTTGGCAGCTCCCATTTGGATAAGCTGGTCAATGATCTCTTCCTTTTTCTTGTTGTTGACATCCTCCTGATTGGCTTCAACTGTTTTGTGCTGGCAGCTAGCAACTTCTCAGTTGGAAGTCTTCCTTTCTTCTTAAGTTTCTTAATCTTTTCCGCTTCCTGAAGCTCTTCCGTAGTCATCTTTCTTTTCCCTTTATCTTTTGAAGGTCCTGACTGTGGTGGTTCTTGGAGAGTGGATTCTGATTGTGAGAGAGGCAGAGATCATGTCTGGGATGGAGGTAGATTCAGAAAGTCCTCGCTGTTCACCTCAGATGCCATTTCAAGGATTGCATCTGTGATGATTAGTTCCTCAGAAATCTTAAACAGTCCTTCCACAGCTTCCATTTTAGCTTCGGAAGATTCAGCTTGTTCTTTCGAGGCTTTAACTTCAGCTACGGAAGTTGGAGGAGATGCAGATTTTGTCCCAACTATTTCAGTTGTTGGGCCATCAGTCCCCATTTCCCCTTCGAAATGAATCTTAGGTTCCATGTGGACCTTAGGTTGACCATATTCTTCCACAGTGGTAGAAGGTGCAGTCAGCCTCTGAAGCTCTTCAGCTCCAAAGTAGAGCATTGCAGCATCTAGGCTTGGCTGATCAAAAGAGGATCTTAATAGAAACTTGCTGAAGATTCTGTAGAGATCACTGAGCATCTTTTATTCAATCTAAAGAATGACTTGAGATGGCTCAGACATAGTAATGATAGGAGTAGATGAAGTTGAAGTTGAAGTGTGGCTCTGTTGTGGGTCCTCAAGTGTTTGTCTCTGAACATTCTCCCCCTTTTTGGTAGCATCATCTTGAGAGCTAGATGAGCTAGAGGAAGAAGTCAATGAGACCTGAAGGAGGTACATGCCTAACAGACCTCTCTGTCTGTTTTTCAGCTAGTTTGGCCTTGAGATTGTCAATCTCAAGTTGCTGAATGGCGAACCTTTCTTCTAAAGTCCTAACCAAAGATTCAAGGTTTGAGACTTTAGATAGAAGGTCGTGAATGAGGAGTTGCATTCTTCCCTCATCTTCTTTTGAAGAATCACGGGGAGATGAGGTAACATACCTGGTATGTTCAGCCTCACCACCAGATGTGGTTTCTTGGCACCCTGGTTTCCCATACTCAATGATGTCTCTATCAGAGTCATCAAAGGGCTCGGTTGCCACAGATTCAGTCTGAGATATGTTACCACTGTCCACAAGGTCCATTGAGGCACCTTCTGTAGTGGCAGCTGAATCTACATGGGTCCCCTCCACATTAGTAGGACTCACCTCAGTTATAGGTTGCTGATGGGGGCTAGAGATAAGGGATTTCTCTGGGCTCTGTTGATCTTGAAGAGGGTGTTGTAGATCAACTTCATTGCCATGGAGAGATGTTATCTCTTCATCAGTTTTGAAAAGAAGGTTAGTAAAAGATAGGGAGGTTAAGCCTACTGACCCGGGACCTTGATCAATGTCTACAGGCATTGAGCCTTTGGTGGGGCTGTCCCTAGTTGGCTGTTCAAAAGAGTGTAGATACTTATTCTGAAGGCTGCTGGTTTGGGTGTCGGGCTCCTGGGTTTGAGACTGAGGAGACTCAAAACCCATATTGAGGTCAAAAGAGAAGGATGGAGAGACCTCAGACTAAGTGGGAGCCCATGTTTCCACTCTAGTCTTTTTGGATTGAACAGGAGGGTCTTGTTCAATCAGAGTAGATTGAACAAGGGTTTGTTTGGGGCGTCTTTGATATGTGATGGTGATGGGTGGAGAAGGCAGTGTTGGCATTATGGTGGTGGTTGCTGGTGTGGGTTCATCACCTGTGGGGTGAACATGGATGTCACCAGGAGTTATGCGCTCAATCATACCTGGAAGCAGAGTGGTGTACCTTCCAGTGAAGTTGGTGGATACCTTCTTCAAGATCTCTAAGATGGTAGGCCGCATGTGGGGGACAGTCAGAGCAGCTGCATAGACAAGCATGCTCTGGTCCAACTCACAGTTGATGACGTGTTGAATAAATCTAGGATACATATAGAATGTCTCCCTTTGTAGATTCCAAATCAGATTGGTGAACACAAATCGTGAGTAATTGAAGCGCAGGCCTCTCACCAGTCCATGAACTAAGCATCCTAGTTCATATGGGATTTGATCCCATCCGCCAGACTTGTTAGACAAGCAGTGAAGAACAACATGCAGGAGGAACTTCCAGTTGTAGGAGAAGTTGAACTTGTATACCTTTGACCTACTTATGTCTCCACCATATCCCATTAGGATGTAGGTGCTGTCCAAATCTGCCTTCGGGAATTCAACAGGAGCTCCTTCATCATGAAGCTCTAGATGCTCCCTGATGAGTTGTTCAGTAATGATCAACTCCTATCCACAAATACTGGACCTCAATACTCGAATCCCATTTAGGGTTTTGGCTTGACCATTTCCCCAAAATTCGGCCATGTGGTTAGAGTAAACAATGGGGTTAACGGTAAGAGCAGTGTAGTAAGGTGATTGGGTGAGAAAGGAGACGATTTCAGAGAAGTCGGCATCCCTTGAAGAATCAAGAAGTGCGACTTGGTTGTGTTGAGGGTTAAGTGCCATTTGGAGAAAGGTGAATGTGAATGATTTGAGCTTGGGTAAAGTTACAGAGGAGAGAAATTTATAGGGCAGTAAAAATTGCAAGTAAGAAGATGAGATTGAACAGTCGAGATTATTTAAAAGAGGGTGGGAAGGCGGTAATGGGGGTTAGGATAAGGTGATGTGATGGTTTAGTGGATGAAATGATAGTGGCGGTAAGGGAAGGGAATGAGTGCTTCTGCCTGATAGAGGCCTGTGGCACTCAGGTAGTTGATCATTTTGATCTTGTCTTCTTCTTTATCTACCTGAGGTTCTTGTTAAATCACATTCTCATGTGTAGGAATTTCTTGAACTGGGGAGAGAGTAGGCACATGCTTGTATAGTCTTTTTTCTTTTATCTTCTTTCATTTGAACTAGTAGCTCAACATCTTCTGCCTCTTTCTTCTCCTTTGACCTTTCCATGTCAACCAGTTCATTCAATTCCTCTAAGGGAAGAGAAATGACATTATCAATGTCATAGTTCCTAGTCTGCAAGTAGTTTATCCTAACTGCCCTTAAACATGTTAAAAATAAAGAGGTTAACTTTGAAAGTTGGTGAGTTCCCATGGTTTAATGTAACACCCCGAAATTTCTACTTAAACGAAAGGAAAAGAAAAGTAAATAGAAAGAATGGAAATTGTGCACAAATGGAGGGGGATAAAGTGTACAAAGTACAAATCTTATTATTTTAAGATATTTAAGGGCATGGTCGCCCATATCAAGCAGAAAGCTGCTTGATCTCGGAAGAAGAAGAAGAGAGAGAGAGAGCTCGGTTCTAGAGAGAGAAAGAGGAAGAAGAAGCTGAAAAAGGTAAGTCTTCTCTTGTTTGAGCTCGGTTTCAATTGAGTATTGAGTTCTTGACCGAAGTTCGGTTGTTTAGAGTTTACTTTCGGGATTCAAAGAGCTGAATCGAAGTGGGTCTTGAACGGGAAGAGTGTTGCTCAAAAGCTGCTAATGGTGAGTTTCTAGAACCCCTCTTTTACTGATTTTTAACTGATTTGGGGCTATTATGCATACCAAGTGATGTTTTCAAGTAAAACCGTGGATTTATAGCTTTAAGTTCAAATGTTGTATGTATGTATGCATGCTATAGTGATGATTATGGGTTAGAGATGATGTTGGCCATGTGGCCAGACGCTTAAGTGTTGGCCATGCGCCCAAGTGGCCAGACGCTTAAGTGTTGGCCATGCGCCCAAGGGTGGGTCATGCGCCTAATTAGTGGCCCATGCGCCCAGCATGTTGGCTCATGCGTCTAAGTGTTGGCCATGCGCCCAAGGGTGGGTCATGCGCTTAAATAGTGCTCATGCGCCCAAGTGAAGAAAAGGCTAAGTGTGGACCATGCGCCTAAATAGTGCCCATGCGTCCCAGAGATTGAAACGGCTAAGTATGGACATGCGCCTAAGCAGTGCCCATGCGCCTAAGCAGTGCCCATGCGCCCAAGTGCTGGAAACGACTAAGTGTTGGTGATGCGCCTGAACAGGGCAGAAACGCCCAAACAGTGCCCATGCGCCCAGACTATTTTATACTTAGAATTTTATGCTCATGCGCCTGGAAGGACCCATGCGCTCACTTTGGACTTGAGGTTTTCTAAGTGGTTTTTAAGGGGTATAATGGGAAGATAGGCCTGGTTATGATGTGATGCTTATGATTGATGTGTGTTATGCATGTATGATGTGCCTGTATTGGTGATGATGTATGTTTATGTTTATGTGTGTTCCTTATTATGTATGTATGTCTTCCTTGGCTTTGCGTTGAACGTTAATGAATGTAATGAAAGTATTATGTAACGTAAAGTGGAAGATAATGAAAAGAGGAACGTAATGAATGAATGCGAGCATAAACGAATGAATGAGAGATAGGATGGATTGCGAAAGAAAGGAAGGAGGTTCACGACTCACTAAGGGTCGTTAGCTCAACTGTGTGTGTATCATAGCGTGCGATCTTGGCTTACTCATAAGGGGACATATACACAGTGGGAGTTCAGTTTTGGTAATTGCTCCGATACGTGCGATGTGGTATTTACTGTGTGCTATGTAGTGTGCGATTTTGTCTGCCTCATGTGGTTTTATGGCATGCGATATTGGCTAACCCATGGGATGGCATGCGATTCTGGCTAAACCCCGAGAGTTCTCACACACACAGGGGGAGTCGGTCTTTGTGACCACTCCGATGGTGCGATGTGGTATTTACTGTGTGCTATGTATTGTGCGATTTTGTCTGCCTCATGTGGTTTTATGGCATGCGATATTGGCTAACCCATGGGATGGCGTGCGATTCTGGCTAAACCCCGAGAGTTCTCACACACACAGGGGGAGTCGGTCTTTGTGACCACTCCGATGGTGCGATTGGTGCGATATGTGCGATGGACGGCATAAGGGTAGCGTGCGATTTTGGCTGCCTCATGTGGTTTTTATAGCGTGCGATCTTGGCTAACCCATGAGATAGCGTGCGATTCTGGCTTCCTTATGTGTGCGATCCGTGCGATATGTACTTCGAGTACGATGATGTGAAGGTGCGATTTGAGCTAAAGTGCGATAATGAACGAACGGGATCCTTGTCATTCGACCTCAGTAATCATGGCTGAGTGCCATGAGGAGGGTAAAGCTTGAAAGGATCTAGTTAAGAAATGAATGATAATAAAAGTATGAAATGTGCGATGCGGATCCTTGTCATTCGACCTCAGTAATCGTGGCTGAGTGCCACGAAGAGGGTAAAGTCTGACCGGATCTCGAGTAAAGTGAAAAATAATGATGTAAAGAATGAACGTATGTATGAACGTAAATGAATTATCATAATAGAGTACTGAACAGGATCCTTGTCATTCGACCTCAGTAATCGTGGCTGAGTGCCACGAAGAGGGTAAAGTCTGACCGGATCTAGAAAGAGAAGTGGATGATAATGTAATACGTTGAATGAACAAAGTTAATGAACGTAATGGCGAATATAATAATGTTATTATCTGTATGTATGTATGATGCATGATCACGAACGGTTGTAAAGTATAGTATGTTTTGAAATAAAGTAAAGAACGGTTTTAACAGAGAAAAATATGTTTTATTATAAAACTAGGACTCACTCAGCGTCGCTGACTTTTTTATGCATGATAGTTGACAGGTATATGTTGATGCTGAGGAGTTGCAGGCATGGATGCATAAGCTACTGGGAGCATTTTGAGGCTGGCATCCGTATTTTGACATGTCATGTATTTTGAGATGAAAACTGATGTTGTAATTGACATGTTTTAGTTATTAATGAATGTTTTAAATTCCGCTGTAAAATTAATATATGTTTTCTAATGTTTTATGTGCGATGAACCACCGGCTGTAAGGTGCTCGGGAACGGGGCCTTACATTTAAACACATGCATATATATTGTCACACCCTCAAAATCCACTTGCGGAGTTTTACCGCGAGGCGTGTGAACAAACCAGGATCACAGTCAATAGTTACTCAGAACGACTCTATATGCCATAATTTAAATGAAATCAATTCAAAGTAAATAAATTAAACAGTGCGGAAGCATTTTGAAAACAACCCAAAGAAATAAAAGTATAATTGTGGCAAAACACGTGCCAATCCCAAAAGAGAAATCATTAATTATTAAAATGATAAAATTGTCTTGAAGACCGTGTCATAGAATGCAGTGGACCATGCAGTGCTCCTATGGCAAGCAAGCTAATGACCTGAGAATAGCATACTAAAAATGTCAACACGATGGTTGGTGAGTTCAAGAGATATTCAAATATAAACAGTTTAATAATAGAGATGCACAAGTAGCGTATTGTAACAGATAGCTAGTCCATTAACAATAAATATTATTTCATAGTGATTTCGCAATTGAAGCTGACTGTGTTACGTTGTTGCCTCCTACCACGACTTAACAGGTCGTGAAAATGTTCATTAGGACAACTTGCACCCGGTTGACCTCGAGTCACACAGGTGGGGCTCGTCAGACCCAGTAGTACTACCCAAATTTCCCCGCTAATCAATATTAACAATTCGAAAGTGTGAGGACTTTTCCATGATATCAACACTATATAATATTGTACACAACTTGAATACATAAAACGTGCGTGATTTACCAGTATGCTATCTCCCCCAAAGAGAGTAAATAAAAAGTGGGGCATGAACTCACCTGATATGCGTATAGATACTTAGAGTTTGACTTGACAAACAGAATAGACAGACAACCTTCAGAGGTTACCTAGATCATATAAGTACATGAGTACGTGTAATCAAAGAACATGTGAAACCCTAAGTACACTACAACCAAGGACTCAAGATTTCAAACAAAACAGACATGTTTGACCTAGTTGACCCGTTTGACCCGTTGGTGACTTTATGTGTTGTAAACCATTCAAGTAATCATACACGTATATCATACATAGTTAACATTCAAATAGACCATATGTATGCTATATCATCCAGGTGTAACACTTAGATCATCATACAACCAAGTATCATACAAGTCATGCGAATCTAGAACATTAACATATTCACTAGTTATAACACAACTAACATGTCACACAAAGATCAAACCACTCACTACATGCCATGTGAAGCCACTCACGACTTCACATCCTAAACCCTGCCAATCCTACTAAGTAGGGGCCTCAGATTCGCACGCGTGTATGATGATCATAACCATAATTATTAACCATATGCATTGCATCACAACAATCATTCACCAATCTCAAACATGATGTCCTACTACTAATCAACATCCAAATCATACATGATCATAAATGTCCAAATATCATTCATGATTACCCCAGCATCACATACAACCAAATTACCATGTTCTACCGCATTAGAATCTATTCATGATCATACTACATGTTCCTAACATCCCAAACATGTTCAAGCTATCATTTTTCAGACTTTAGGCAAATAAAGTTTCCCTTTTGGGAAAGTACATCCTAACATCTATCAACCATCCAATGTATTCATAAATTCATCATAATTATACCATCTCAAGCTCCATACAATATCTAGACATGATCAACATCACCTAAACACCCTAATCTAACAATCTTCATAAACAAAAGTTTCTACTTTTGGCAAGCTATGAATCAACAACAACCATTCAAAGATTTCTAGCATTCATAACAACAATCTAGCATCTAATCATCATCATGAACACATCCATAACATCAATCCATCACTAGATCATCATTACATACAAAATAAAGTTACTATTATTAGTAACCTATGAACACCAACTTCAATCACGAATTTCTTGCAAAATCAATGTATCCTAACATTCATACAACCTACTAATCATCATACATTCATCAAACAATCATCCATCATGCATAATCATAGCATTTTCGAACTAGGTTTGTTTCATACACAAAGTTCATGATCCATCCACTAAAAACATAGAATTCATGCATAATCGACGTTAACTAACATGTTTACAATCTAACTAACATGTTAACATCATCAATCGATTAAAACTCAACACCAGGAACATCAATTTCGCAACTAGGGTTTCAGCCATATCAAATTTCATGCAAACAAAACACCAACTAACCTTTAATTCGTGAAAAGTAACAAAATTGAGACTTCTAATGTGTTGTATGCCTTCAAATCGACCAAAATCCGATGCTTGATGCTTGTTCCAAGTTGAAATCGCAAAGGGAGGGGGTTGGGAAGGAAGTCGCGGCCGAATGGGTGGGATTAGGGTTGGGATTTGTTTTGTTTAATTTTAATTTACATAATTACTCTTTTAACCCTTGTAATTATATTTTATAAAAAATAGGCTTTAACTCTTTGTAAAGTGTTTTTAACTTCATAATATAAAGATATAAACTTATGAAAATCATTATATATCTTATCTTTATAAAAACACAAGACATACGAATAAATAGGCACGTTTCCGCGTTACGCGATTAATTTTCTAATTAACCTTTTAAAAATGTGTAAACACATAAACATAACCCACTACTCACATAATCAATTAGGTTCACATCAAATTAACATTATCCATTATTATTAGGTCACCAACGTTAAACGACAACTAGTGTGTGCTCACGACACCTGTATACAAGACTTAACGGAACTAACGGAGTTTGGTAACGGAAATTTACCGGATGTCACACACACACACACACATATATATATATATATATATATATATATACAAAAAGGTTTATAAGTAACAATTCATGTCAATGGTTATGAGTTAACAAGTTTATAGAACACATACAGTTACAACTAAACCTCGACTTGATTACAAGTATATATGATTGGCTAAGTGTATTTGGTTCCCATGATGAACAAGCATACGTCATTAGGAGCCAACACTACATCAGCTTTAGCACCAAATAGGCTTGTCAGGCCCAAAGATCTAAGACGTCGCCAGGCTAGCAATAGTTAATGATTGTAAACAAAATATGTATCTCATATAAGACTTACAATAACACAAATAACCATGAAAAAAAGGTAAAGATGAATTGTATGTGCATTTACAAGTATCAAGATGTTTATAAGTGTAAGTTTATAAGATTAACATGTTTTACCCCAAAAGGTGTGAAATAAAGTAAAAAGGTGCATGGAGAACTCACTTGGAAAACTCACAAGTATAGCGAAGGTTGTAGAGTACATAAGAAAGCTTGGATATCAAGAGTCAAAGGTGATGTCCTAAATGATAAAAAAACAATAACGTAAGGTCGAAATTCATTACAAGAAGTTAAGACGTTTAGGAATGCCAATAAGCGAAATGTAGATTGAAGAACGATTATTGTACCAATTTTAGATTCTGGACAGAATGTTTGGTATGTGTTTGAACAAGTTTTAAAAATAGAAACCAGCTTCATAAAATTATAAAAAGTTTATATTTGACTAGTTCAAAGTCTATCGGACAACTTTCATTGAGAAACAATTTTATAAAAATATCTTTAAATAGGTCAAACAAGCAGCACAAGACAGAAGGTGATGAAATACGTACTTGTCTTGTGAAGGCTATTGTTGAATTGTCCGATTGAGTTTGAAGACGTATAAACTGTTGTTGAAAAGTTAATTCAAAGAACTTAACATTGGAGTCTGAGTTTACTCAAATTTATTTTGTTATGATCAAGTTATGGCCGGTTAAAGTTAGATTATATACTGCTAGAATTGTAATAAGGCACTTATGTGCACTTTTAAAATCATTAAAGCATGAAACGGGTTAGAACATTTTATTATGTCAATATATGGTATATTAGTCTTCACTGGAGTTATAAAAATATTCTAAGACTTTATCATAGCCATCATTAGAACAATAATCTTGTGGAATAACCGAATGCGGCGGCATAGCCGTCCATATGCAAACGAGATTCTTTGTTTATGTTAGTATGTTGTTAGATTAATTTAGGAATGCTAATGATTGTTATAAGGTTAGTGATTATTAAAATATTAATGCTCAAATGATAATGATGGTAGAAGAAAGAATAATGGTAAGAACATAAAGTCATGAGAACAATTGGATGTTAGAATAATTGAAATGTATAATATAAAATCAATAAAAGATTACCTTAGTATTAAGAATTTTGAAATTTCATGTAAAATAAAATTCTTCAAATTGATCATAACCAAATGGATGAAAGAAAGATATGAGAGTGGGATTTTTAGAGAATGAGCAAATGAAAAGTGAGGCTTAAGGCTTGCTTTTATAGTTGAGGTTAGGAGTAGGTTATGAATGGTGTTAATAATGATTTATAAGTCTTATAAAAGGGGGTTGTGATTGAAATTTGAAATAAATATAAAATTAAATAATTTAAATAAATAAGTTATAATTTAAATTTATGAAGACTCCAATTTTAACAACTTTTTTAATGAAATCTTTATAGACTTTAGAAAACCAATTTGAATAATCAATCAACTTATTTTCTATAAAATATTTATAAATTTAATAAGACTTGTAACTTTATAAGTTTATTATATTCATTTTATAACTTCATAAGTTTTAATAAGTCTTTTTCATTTAGTTATTTATTGTAAAATGATAAATAAAAATTTATATTTTTATATAAAAATATTTATTTATAAAATAAATAAATTTGTATGGTATTTATAATGATAATTAATATTTATTTATAAAATTAATATTCATTTATATTTTTATATAAAACATATTTATTTATAAAATAAATAAGTTTATTAATATCTTTATAAAAATAGATTTGTATGATAATTCAAATTATTAAATTATTATTAGACCTTATGTTTTTCTTGGTTAGAGATTTATAATGATAATTATTGAATTCAAATATATATTTATAACTAATTACATAAGTTATTTACAAAGGATTTAGTTCCTTTAAAATCTTATAAATAGTATTTTCTTTTATCGAACAAATCATAAACAAGAGTTCACTAATTTTGTTTATAAAACCCCCAAAATTCTAATATCCTAGTTCACGTTAAATCGTTAATCTTATTATTAAACTATACTTGTAATATATACGTTTAGGTGTCTTGTAAAGGGAACTCGTTGGAACGTCATTTAATTCTTATTACCACCTTATACACTTAAATATCAAGTGAGTTTTCTCGTCCCCTTTTTATATTTTTCACACTATTTTGGGGTGAAACATGATACATATACATCATACACTTATAAAAGTTTGAGGCTTGTAAAGCACTTGCAATTCATATTTATATTTTGTCATGGTTATTTGTGTGTTGTAAGTGTTTATATGAGATACATAGTTTATTTACAATTATTAACTATTGCTAGCCTAACGACGTCTTAGATCTTTGGGCCTGACAAGCCTATTTGGTGCTAAAGCCGAGGTATTGCCGGCTCCTGATGACGTATGCTTGTTCATCATGGGAACCAAATACACTTAGCCAATCATATATACTTGTAATCAAGTCGAGGTTTGGTTGTAACGATATGTGTTCTATAATCTTACTAACTTATGACCTATGACATGAATTGCTACTTGTAACCTTATCATATTTTGTATGAAAACCTTGGAAACTCACCAACTATTTATAGTTGACCTTTTATTTTTATCATGTTTCAGGTAACCCTCAAGTTTAAAGTGAACTTTTGAAGCTTGCAATAAAACTAGGACTTGGTCCTAGTTAAATAAATAAAATGTTTATGTTATTTTTTGTTTTATTTGGAACTATTTCATGTTTTGAGACTTATGATTGTAATATCTTTGATACTTATAATTTTAATATTTACATTTAAATATAGCGTTATGTGGCTGTGAACAATCTTAACCCTCACAACTCGACGTTTTCGCCGTCAAGGTTGGGGTGTGACAAGTAACATTGAGATGAGGTTGCAAAATAAGTATGGTTTGAAAGGGAAGACATTCAAAAAAGATCATTAAGGGTCATTAAGAGAAATGGGGTAATGAGTTTTAAGAGTCAGGAGGACAAAATCAATGATGAAACAATTACAAAATAACAAGATGTTTCGAGTGTAACGTTCGGTTTACAAACCAAAGCATTACATTGACTTATCAAAGTATTAGGTCAACTACAACCTTAATGAAGGCATGCGTACCTATAAGCGGACACTCACCCCAAGGGTTCCCAGGTAAGATAAACGGATCCATCGGTTGATTTGGATTTATATGAATACCTTGCCTAGAGAGAACACCTTGAGATACAGGGGTCCCACTCTTCTAGCATTTGAAGTTATAGGACATAGAATTTGACGAGATTTGAATACCATAAATAACGATTCAAAGCTTAATTTGAAAACCATTTGATTTAGGCACATAATGCCTTACAATATGATTTAAGGTTCGTGTGTGCATTGATATGATTCAAAGTATAAGAACAAACATATAAGGCATATAATCACATAATCAAGTATAAACACATAAGGCACATAAAATCCTATTTAAGCATATAAAATACATGAGAGGACTCATGTGTAAGAATACTTAGTTATAGTCTAGGTCATTCTATTTCTAATAACCTAATTCCCTATAACCATGGCTCTGATACCAATCTGTTACACTCTCCCTTCACACCAACAATATTGTCCGCTTTGCCCACGAGGAGCTCACGGATTTGCTTTTGGTTGCCCGAGTGAAAACTTCCCAAGGAGGTCACCCATCCCTGGATTGCTCCCACTTGAGCACGCTTAACTATGGAGTTCTCCTCTCATCCACAGCCAATACACCCAAAACGCGTTGTTGATGTTAGAGGCCAGACATTTCTTATGAACCAGTAATCTCTCCTATCCACGGCCAATGTGGGATATGTGTAGGGTGTCACAACTAGTTTTCCTTAAGATAAGAAATCTCAAGTTGCTGATCATTGATCCTGTTATGTAAGGTAGTCACCTGAGATTCAAGGTGACTTACGTTTGAGACTAAATAGATGCATGTTTTAGATAGTTTTTGTACCTTTAGTCTCAACTTCCCCTCATCTTCATCAGAAGAATCATTGGGGGATGAGATGATTGGACCAGAGTCCTCTTTCTCACCACCAGCTTGAGGTTCTTTGCTGCTGGATTTCTTGTGCTTATTGGCAGTCTCAGTTGAGATGTCAATGGGCTGAGTTGCCATGGTTGAGGTCTTAATGATGGAATCACTTTCGAAAGTGAGAGCCTCTTCCATATGGACATCCTGAACAGGTTCAGAAGTGTCCATCTCAGTAGGGGGTGACTGATGTGGGCTAGACAGAGGGAATTCAGGAGTACTCATCTCTCTTTGAGTAGGGAGAAAGAAGAGAGATTCATGATACTCACTGAAGCCTAAGTCTTCATGAGTGTAGAAATCAAGGTTTGGGAGAGGTTGGTTTAGATCCAAAGGCTAGGGATGGTGACTGTCCCCTAAAGGTTGATCACTTGAGTGTTGAGACTCAAAGTGATGGCTTAAGGCATCTGGGCTTATGAGCTCATCAGGCTGAGCATGAGGAACCTTAGCACTGATCATTGAAGTAATAGGAGTGGTCTGCTCCTCAGGAGAAGTGGGAGCTCCAGTGTCCACTTCTTCCTATGTGGGTGAGTGTATAGGGGCCTGCACAGATTGAATAGTCTGAGTAGGGGTCGTTTGTATTTTCTTTGGTAGGTGAGGTTGATTTGTGGCTGTTGAGGTGGTTGGGAAGTAGAAGGTGTGGGTTCAACACTAGTTGGTGCTGCTAGGTTGTCACCTTGAGCAATGAGCTCTAAATTTTTTGGGACAAGGGCTGTTTCTACCCCAAAGAAGCCAACAGTAGGCTTTCTTAGTATTTTAAAGATGCCAGGCTTCATCTGTCCCAATTTAAGAATATTGCCTATTCCCCTTAACTATGAGCCTAGTTCACAGTTAAGAATGTAATGAACATAGCTAGGGAACATGTAATGCTCTAAGGAGTCCAAGTTTGCAAGTAGACTAGTATAGATAAACTGAGAGTACCTGAACTTGACCCCTTGAACCATCCCATGGATAATGAAGGAGAGATCCTTAGAAATCTGGTCCCATCCACCATGCTTGTTTGATAAGCTGTGGATAACCACGTAGAGCAGGAATTTCTATTGGGATGAGACCTTCTCTTTCCTAAAGGTCTTAACAAAATTGTCTCCCTCATAGCCCATCTGCGCGAAGGACTGGTTAATAGCTTCCTTTGGGAAGAACACCTCACCTTCTTCATCATCTAGCTGAAGGTGCATGTTGATGATGGCTAGAGTGATGAAGACTGTTCTCTCCTGCACTGTGGCAGACAGTGCCTTCTCCTTATCCATTATGACCTCTTGGCAGGTCTTCCAGAATTCTAGCAATTGATCCTCATAAAGAGTAGGATCGATGGTTAGGGAGGTGAAGTAGCTAGATAGAGTTAAGAAACGACAAACCTCTGAGAAATGATGATTTTTCTCAAAGTGTAACAGAGTAACTTGGTTGTGTTGCCTGTGTAACTGCATGGAGAAGTTGGGATCATTTCTGCAGTTAAGGTTGGCCATAACGAGAAAGCTTAAGGAAGAATAAAGAAAGTGATTTCAGAGAGAAACTCGGGTTTTTAGGTTTGGAGGAAGAGGGAGATGATAGAAAGAGGGGGGAAACCATTGGGTTTATACGTGAAAGAAGATTTCAGATAAATTTTAATAAAAGAGGATAAACTTTGAAATCCAGATGTTGGTCCCACCTCTGAAAAAGTAGTTTACTTTTGCTCAAAAAGTAGTTTTCTTGGAAGTCACAAAGCTTCCGAAGGTAAACTATCTTCGGAAGTTTTAATGAAAAAGCTTTCGAAGCTAAAATGACTTCGGAAGATTTTCCCAAGGATTCTGAGAAATTTGACTTCGGAAGATAATCAAGACTTGAAAGTTTTGTTCAAAAGGACAAAACTTCCGAGAGTTAGTTTGCTTCGGAAGAAGATTGTCCTTGAAAACATATAAGTGCCAAAGAAGATTTTAAGCTTCGGAAGATATTTCAGAAATTTTTTCCGAAGGTAAAATACTTGGGCAATCAGTTGTTTTAAAGGCATAAGTTTCTTCTGAAGTTAAAAACATAACTTCCGAAGGATCAAAATTATCAGAATTTTAAGGAAAGTCTTCAAAAAGTTTTATCCAAAGAAAACAGGAGGTTATGAAAGTGATGAACTAAACAACTTAGGACATATATATTTTAAGAAATAATAAGAATTCGTTTTAAGAAAAACCTACTCAAAGTTTATCATCCCAGTAGCTAATACAAGATATTTAAATCTCTGTTCATCAAAAGCTTTTGTAAACAGATCAGCATATTGTTCATTTGTGTGGACATTGACTAGTTTAATTAATCCCTTTTTATCATTATCTCTTATTAAATTATACCTGATGTTGATGTGTTTGGTCCTTGAGTGCTACACATGATTCTTTTTGATTGAGATAGCACTGTTGTTGTCTATGTGAATGGGAGTCTCCTTGAAGTTTAACCCATAGTCCAACATCTGATTTTGAATCCAAAGCACTTGAGCACAACAGCTTACAACAGAAATGTATTCAGCTTCAGCAGTAGATGCAGAGACATAGGATTGTTTCTTGCATTGCCATGAGATAACCCTTCCCTAAGAAACTGACATCCCCCAGATGTAGACTTTGCAGTCATGTTGCAACCACCATAATCACTATCTATATATGCATACAGATTATAGTCAAAATTCTTAGGATACCACAGACCAAGTGTTGAAGCACCTTTAAGGTATCTTCGAATCCTTATGATAGTGATAAGGTGAGACATCTTAGGGTTGGCTTGATATCTTACACAAATACATGTAGCAAACATGATAGCAGGCCTGCTAGCTTTAAGATATATAAGAGACCCAATCATAGCCCTGTAAAGGTGTTCATCCACACACTCCCCCTCAAGATCAGGTCTAAGGGAGTGGTTTTTTTAATTAAAATGTTATGGGTGTCTTAACAATCTTACAATCAGTCATGTTGAACCTCTTAAGTATGTCTTGAACATACTTTGACTGACTAATGAAGATGCCATCTTCAACTTGCTTCACTTGAATTCCCAAAAAGAAATTGAGTTCCCCCATGGCACTCATTTCAAATTTGTCCTTCATCAACTTCTCAAAGTCTTTGCAGAGCCTTGGATTAGTTAAACCAAAGATGATGCTATCTACATATACTTGAACTATAAATATGTCATTTCCCTATCCTTTGATGAAGAGATTTCCATCTATGTTACCCCTCCTGTATCTATTTTTGCAGAGATACTGAGATAGAGTCTCATACCACTTCCTGGGTGCCCGATACAACCCATTAAGAGCTTTGTCAAGCTTGCAGACATAATCAAGATGATCAGGATCTACAAAACTAAGTGGTTGTTTGACATACACCCCTTCATCAATCACTCCATAAAAAAAGCACACTTTATATCAAGTTGATAGACCTTGAAGTTCTTGGATGCAGCAAATGCCAGGAATA
Organism: Flaveria trinervia; assembly: GCA_025506515.1. Classification (NCBI taxonomy): domain Eukaryota; kingdom Viridiplantae; phylum Streptophyta; class Magnoliopsida; order Asterales; family Asteraceae; genus Flaveria; species Flaveria trinervia. Next base: position 105,085,454 of record CM046448.1, on the reverse strand, counting down.
TCCTAATAGCTTGCAGTCTTGCTATAGGAGGAAAGACATCAATGTAGTCAATTCCTTCTTCTTGTGTGTACCCTTGAACAACTAGTCTATCTTTATTCTTGATGATAATGCCTCTATCATCCTTCTTGTTCCTAAACACTCATTTGGTTCCAATGGTAGTCTTCCCATGAGGAAGAGGACAAAGGTTCCAAACTTTCTATCTTTGGAATTGAAGCAACTCCTGTTGCATAGCTTCAACCCAACTTTCATCCTTTAGAGCCTCATGAACTTTCTTTGGCTCTATCTGGGATAAGAAACAAGAGTGAAGACAAACATTTGCTTTATGGGTTTGTCCTCTTGTTCTTACCCCTATGTCAAAATCTCCAATGATGTTTTTGGTTGGGTGAGACTTGTGGATCCTAAGCTGAGGGATCACAGCAAGTTGCTAAGAGAGATCCAAATTAGAGAAATTTAGATCTGGCATAGATGTTTCTCCCACCACATCAGCACACTTATCAAGAGAGACTTGATCCAATGAGTGTATGACATCATTGATGTTGTCATCTATGGAATGGTTATCAGCATCAAGAAATTCCTAATCACTGTCACCACCTCCATTGTTTTCTTCTGCATTTGAAGCATCTTTATCTGGTTGTGGAGCCTATGAGCTGGAATTGAAGGCATACCAGATGTATCAGTTTAGTTTATCATCATGGTGCTGATAGAGACTTCATTTGCAGAAGTAGTTCAAACCGGAGTTGAAGATTTATTGCTTGAAGGTCTTCTTAGCTCAAATCTTGGATCAGGATCACCTGCAGGTATGATTTCTGCAGATCCTGAAACAGTCTCACAAGATTTGTTAAAACAGTTGGTAACTAAATCAAGATCAAATAGCCAATCAGGACCTGAACCAGCCACACAGGGTGTGTGTTCATTGAAAGTCACATTGGCTGACTCCTCAACAATTCTAGTTCTGAGATTGTATACACTGTAAGCCTTAACATGGGAAGGACCAGCCAAACAACCAATGAAGTGTCATCATCTGATTTCTCATCAAATTTGGCAATTTGATCCTTGGTATTCAAGATGGTGCAAGGACATCAAAATGACCTGAGAAAACCAATAAAAGGTTTCCTCTTGTGCCAAAGTTCATAAAGAGTCTTGCCATGAGTCTTAACCACTAAAACTCTGTTCTGCACATAGCAGACAGTGTTGACTGTCTCTACCCAGAAGGTGATGGGCAGCTTAGAGTCAGGCAACATGGTTCTTGCAGCTTCAATCAGTATCCTGTTTCTCCTTTCAGCAAAACCATTTTGTTGAGGAGTCTTAGGAGCATTGTATTGTCTTGTAATACCTTTTTCATCACAAAATGCATCAAGGATTTGGTTCCTGAATTCAGTTCCCTGATCATATCTTATGATTTTGACCTTTTGATTAGATTGATTCTCAATTCTTAGGATGAAATTCTTCAGAATCTCAGGAGTCTCATCCTTAGTTCTAAGGAAAAAAACCCAAGTGAATCTTGTAAAGTCATCTGTGATCACCAAACAATATGAGATCCTTCCTAGACTCATTACACTGGTGGGGCCAAAGAGATCCATATGTAATAAGTGTAGGGGAGTTGTGATGGAGTTCCTTTCCTTAGGCTTGTGAGATACCTTATGTTGCTTCCCTTTCAGGCATGCAACACAATGGTCATCACTTGTAAACTCTTTTTTTGGCATTCCAGTTACCAAATCATTCTTAATCAGTTTATTCATGTTCTTAAAGTTTACATGGCACATTCTTTTATGTCATAGGAAAGACTCATCACTATTTTCTTTAGATAGAAAGCATGAAACTTCTCCAGAGGGAGATTTTCTTGCAAATCATCTTGTATATGTTCCCTTTCCTGGGGGCTCTAAGTAGGATATGCTCATGAGGAATGACCACCCCGGGCTTGAGAACAATGCACTCATGCTCAGTAAAGAGCATGTTATGACTCTGATCACAAAATTGGGATACACTCAGAAGATTGTACCCAAGCTCCTTGACAAAAATTACCTTTTCAATGCTGAGCTTACCATTTGTGACCTTGCCCTTCCATAAATGTAACCACCTTCATCTCCTACAAAAGCAAAGTCATTAGTTCAAGCCTGATTATCCCTAAACCCAATGTGAGCTTTTCATTTTGATTTGCTACCCCGACTTAACAATCCGGAAAAAAACAAAACAACTGTAGAGCTGGTCGTCTTTCATACCGAGCCACTGAAGCAGTGCGTCAAGCTAGAATTGGGCAACTGGCCCTCCATCAATCCTTTCAAAGTTCTGGAGTAGTGACCTATTGCCTGTCATGTGCGTGGAACAGCCACTGTCAATGATCCAGACATTCTTGTTTGTCTTGAGCTGTCCCTGCACAAAGAAAATGATTAGTTGCATTTGAAAACTCAAGCCTTACTTATCTTGGGCTCACTAAGAGAAACAGAAGGTAATGCAACAGTAATAGATCCTATTGTTATGCTATGAGGATCTTGAGCTGTTGTTGATGAAGAATTTTCAGTCACTTGGTCTTTCTTAGACTTCCACACCACCTTTGGAAGCTTGGACTTGACCTTCAATACTTCGGAAGCTTTTAAAGAAGACTTCATTGTTTCGGAAGTATTCCTTACTTCCGAGACCAACTTTTCTTCCGAAGGCAATTTTCCACTTGCCTTCTTTATAGTTTTGGAGCTTCTGAAGGAAACAGATTTTCCTTCCAAAGCCAAAATCTTCTTAGAACTCTTGGGAATCCTTTTCTTGGCCATTTAAAGAGTACCTCTTGGATTGTATGGACAATCCTTAGCGAGATAAGAAGTACTTTCACACATGACACACTCTATTGACTTCTTCCCAAGAGCCTTTTACTGGGAATAGGACTGACTTTGGTCACATCCCTTCTCCACCCTCATCTTTGCAGATGCTGAGACATTCCTTTTGGGTTGAGGACTATTCTTGGAGTTGGACGATCCAGGCTGTGTAATAGTAGTACACAACATATCAGCCTTCTTCTTGGTACTGAGATGATTTGAACATGAACCAGAACTCTTAGCAGAAGATTTTAGGTTGATGTCTTCAGTCTTCACTACTTCAAACCCTGGAGAGATATAAACTTGTTTCTGCTTGGAGTCAAAAGTAGCCTTGATCTCTTGAGCCTTCCTAGCTTTTCTTTTGCTCTTTCTAATCAATTATTTCTCATTAACTTGGTCATCACAGTCTTCTTCTTCTCCTCAGAAGGATAATGGCCCTTCTTAAAATCCTCCTCTTTACTCTTCTCAGAGGAATTCTTCACTATCACTTCATTATCCTCTTCACTTAAAGGATCTATGAGAGGAAGCTCATCTTCACAAGTTCCACACCTAGGTGAACTTACAGACAAGATTATGTGTGGAGGAGCTATCTCATTTGATCCCAGTACCTGCTTGTTTTGATAGCACACTTTGTTGTGCAGGGATGAGGATATTATGTTCTTGAAGGTCTCTTCTTCAAGAAAACACTTTTCTGCCCTGGCTTTGGTAATTATAAGCTCAGCCTGGCACTCAGTCAGCTTAGTTATGAGATCCTTAATCTGAGTCCTAAAGTTTGTATGCTCATGTTTTAGAACTGAAATGGTTTTCTCTAAGTCCTCTATCTTTAGTTTATAATCATTTTTAGACTTTCTAAAATCAGCTTTTAAGATGTTTAAGGACTCAAGATCAGATCTCATTTCTAAGTTGTAGGACTTGTATCTGTTTACCTTAGCAATGCATTCAGGGGTACAGAGATGTTCTAATACCTTGGCTTCATCATGATCTGCCATCAGTGCTTGGTTTGGAGAAGCATCTTCTACCTGAAAGCTCCAGTCAAAGCCTCATTCTTCAATAACAACTGCAGCTTGCTGCTTTGGCTTCTCATTCTGGGTAGCTTTGTTAGTGTAGTTTGGTATGGATTGTGTTTGGCCACCATTTGTTCTTGGTGCCTTACACTCCCTGGCAAAATGGCCCATCAAGTTACAGTTGTAACACTTGACTTTGCTTTTGCCCAGTCCAAACTTTCCACTGGTTGGATTACTAGGAAACTTCCTTCCAGTCCGTTTGTAGAAATTCTTGGCTCTGTGAGTGAGAAGAGCCATCTGCTGAACTATTTTCATGTATTCCAGATCATCTGGATGGATACAGTCCAGGTCTTTAAAGGTGAAAAGAGAGCTGCCACAACTTTCATCAGAAGACACAAAGGCTTGAGAAGAACTTGTCTCTTGGAATGGGCTTCCTTGAGTGTACTTCTCCCTTGGTGTCTCAGGGAAGATGATTAAAAGACCCTTTTATGAGTTTTCAGGGTAGCATATGAGATGATGTTGGGGTTCTATGCTATTCCTTTCAACCATATGAAGGGCTGAACCCATTTGATTATTGGAGTTGCGAGATGAACCTTGCATGTTCATCTCCATCTGGTAGCCATTGAGAATCCCATACAACTCTGTTAGAGTAAGAGTTTTTAGGTTCTCAGTTCTCTTGATAACCACATAGTAGTGTGCCCATTGCCTAGGAAGTGAGAACACGAACTTCCTTACAATGTCTCTATTTTCAAGAGCAACTCCTCCATCCATAAGGGTATTCACAATCTCAACATACCTGAAGTATTGTTGAGTCATGGTTTCACCTGCTTTGAAGGTGAAGTTTTCAAAATGTTGCTTCAGGAGATCCTTCTTGTTCTCCTTGGCTTCAGAGGAACCCTCATACATAAGTTTCAATGCATCCCATAACTGCTTAGCTGTTTTGCATTTCTTGAAACCTCTGTATACAGAGTTTGAAAGAGAAGTCTGAAGGGCTGTCATGACATTTCTATCAATCTCTACTCTCTTCCTGTCTTCATCAGAGTAGTTTGCCACAGCCTTAGGGCTCATACCACCACCAGTAGCAGAAAAGGTGCTTGGTATGTAAGGTTCATTCTCAATAGACTCCCATATTCTTGAGTCTAGAGATCTGATGAAACCTTCCATTCTCAGGCACCAGGTGTCAAAGTCATCAAGAGTGATCAGTGGGGACTTGTTCTTGGTTCCAGTTTTCATATCAGTTTTGGAAATGGCTGCCATTTGATAAGTTGAGTATTTGTGTGTGTGAGGGATCTTAAGATGGTGCTATCTTATATGAAGAGCTTGGAATGCTCTGATACCAAATACAGGACCGGTGAAGGGTGGTCACTTACAACACAACAACACAAAGAGGAGAGCAACTTAACTTAATCAAACAGTAAACTAGATTAACCACAATAGATGATACTAAGAACACAAGTAAGTAAGAGACAAAACAAGAGAATAAGGTACACAAGTAGATGGTTTTCAAGATTGCAGTATATTGCTTTCTCAAGTTCTATTACAAGTGTTACAAAGCATAAAAGAAAGTTACAAGAACATGAGATACTTATACTACATCCTATAGCCGACCATACTTTGAAGGCCAGTTGGATACAATTGACTAGACATAACACAAAATCAATTGTAGAGTCAAAAAGGCAGATTGCCTTTTTGACTTTGTGACTATGACATGCCATAACTCACATCCTTATCTATTACAAAAAGGATAAAGTACATGAAGTAGAAAGTTACAGACTCAAGACCTCAATGTACAGTTACCAAAAGCATGGAGCTTTTCACCAACTCATGTAAGTTGGTGATTTTTTAGAGTTGCAGCAGAAAGGGGTTCAGCTTTATGGAAAAGTACATCAGATAAAGCATGTTGTTAAAAGTATTCGAAAGAAATCTGTCTTCAAGTGTTGGCTTCGAAAGAATTTGTCTCTGAATCTTTGGAAGACTTCATCTTTGGTTTCGGAAGATATTGGTCTTGGCTTCGAAAGATTTCACACTTAGAATGTTTATGTTGTTTCTATGAAACTTTTGAAGCATTCTTCTTCAGTACTTGTGTGCATGCATGCAGAAAAATTTTGGGTGTTTGGTTGCTTCAACCTCTTCATGTAATCTCTACACAAAGAAAGATTAAAACAAAATCTCCACCATTTTCCAAGAATATAAACAAAAGATTTAGATCATCAATATGATAATATAGAAATCAGATGCGAGAAACACAACTAAAGTATAAATAAGGTCATTCATAGAAAATGAATGTTTGAGAGAATTAAAATGGGTTTTGTGTGTGAGAATTAAGAATTTGGTTCATCTCCAAACTCTCTATTAATATGGGACCACAATATCATGTCACTATAGCCAAGTGTTCTCCAATTCCAAGCCCACGCGAAACGCAATAACAAAGCCAACAAGTCTAGCCACAAGCCCAAGCACATCTAGCCCTAAAAACATAAAACCTTAGAAACTTTAACACATATATAATATAAATGGATAGAAATGTACTTTTCTAGACCCCCCCTCGCCTCTTCACCTTCATAAAGTAAATGCACTGAAGAGGGCTATTATACTACATAAAAACAAATGTAGTATAACTATTAATCCTTTAGTAAATATACCAGCCAGTTCAACTTTGGATTTAATAGTATGAGTTTAAACAATTCCATCAATATTTTTTCCCGTAAGAAAATAAGTAATGTCAAAGTATTTTGTACATTCATGGAACACTAGATTGGTTGCAATAGAGATCACATCACGGTTATCACAATACAAAGGAACAGTCAGTTCCTTCGAGTCTTACAACTCACTAAAAAGGCTTTTAATCCAAATAACCTCACATATAGTGGCACACATCTTTCAATACTTAACTTCTGCTGACGATCGAGAAACAATGTTGTATTTCTTATTTTTCCAAGAAACAATGGACTAACCAAGAAAGATATAGAATCCGGCATCCAGCAATAGACGTTCTAAAGTCCAGAGATGTCACACCCTGACCGACGACGGAATCATCGGGGCGGACGAATTTGAAATGATTGTTCATAGCACATGGAACTAAATAAGTTGTAATAATATTAAATATTATTTTTAATTGACATTACACGACAATTAAAGTAAATACAACACAAAACAAAATACAACCAATAACATAAGATTTTCAATTAATCTAGGTCCAAGTCCTATATGAGCATAAGAAGATCTTCAAGTATCAAACCTGAAACATGTTAAAAATAAAATGGTCAACTTTGAAAGTTGGTGAGTTCCCATGGTTTAAACACACGCATATATATATATATATATATATATATATATATATATATAATATATATATATGTGTGTGTGTGTGTGTGTGTGTGTGTGGTGTGTGTGTGTGTAAAAAGGGTTACAAGTAGCAATTCATGTTAATGGTTATGAGTTAGCAAGCTTATAGAACACATACAGTTACAACCAAACCTCGACTTGATTACAAGTATATATGATTGGCTAAGTGTATCTGGTTCCCATGATGAACAAGCATACGCCATCAGGAGCCGACAATACATCGGCTTTAGCATCAAAGATCTAAGAAGTCGACAAGCTAGTAATAGTTAATGATTGTAAACAAAATATGTATCTCATATAAGACTTACAATAACACAAATAACCATAACAAAAAGGTAAAGATGAATTACATGTGCATTTACAAGTATCAAGATATTTACAAGTGTAAATTATAAGGTTAACATGTTTCACCCCAAAAGGTGTGAAAATAAAGTAAAAAGGTGGCATGGAGAACTCATATGATATTTATAAGGTGATGATTAGAAATTAAACGAGGTTTCAATGATTTCTTTTACAAGTTACCTAAATGTATAGATTCCAAGATTAAGTTCGATAATAAAATTAACAATGAGACGTGAACTAGGGTTTCAATTGGAATTTGGGGGTTTAAATAATTAAATAAAATAATGAATCGCTTATGTTTTGGTTTAATAACATAATATAAATCAATTAAATCCAAGAATAATTAAAAATGTCTAAACAATTTAAGTCTTTGATTTAATAGAAATTAAGTATAATATGTGAAAGGAAATAATTAATTTAATAATTAATTATTTAAAGCTTGATAAAGAGAATTAATTAATACTTATTTAAATGATGTTAAAATTATTTAAAATCATTTTATAAAGTTTTTATATTTTAAAATGATTTATTATAAAGGTTTTATAATACAAAACCTTAAAAATAAGAATAAAGCAATTATATTGTTTTATAATTTCAAGAATTTAAATAAAAGTTAACGAATAAATTTATTAACTAATTATGATATAACATGCTCAAATGATTAGATGAATAATTAATTATTTAATTAATTATTTCAATAACTACTTGAATAATTAGTTATTTAACATATAAATTTATAATGTTTTGAAATAATCTAAATTTGAACCATAATATATTTTTAGCATTTAAATTACATAAAAAATTTAATAATGTTTTATAACCTTTGTTATTCTTAAAGAATAATAATAAATTTAAAATCATAATTTTTTAATACTTTTAAAATTAATTTAATAGTTTCAGGGAAGTTTTAATTATCACAATAATTTTTACTTTTATTAAATAGCATATTATTATATTTAGATGAAGTTTAAAATATAAAAAATTAGCCAAAAAAATAAATGTTGGAGGCCGGGTTCGAACCCGAGACCTCCTGCATACAAGGATGGCGTGGTAACCATTTGGGCTGAAGCCCGGATCTGCTACTAAGTCGCATTAAATCTTTAAAAACATAGATTGCTTATTTCCCCCGAATCTTCATGAACCATGATTCGATTTTGCTCCAATTGACCACCCAAACGATGTTGTTAACGAAATCATACATGGGGCTTTGTTTCCCCGTGTAAAATCGAGTAAAATTATATGATTAACTTACTTGATCAAGTTCGCATTGGCGATGGACTTTATCAGAGGTAGACGCGAGTGTCATGAGTATGATTCGAGACGCAAACGATGAAGATAATTAAATTAACTTTGTGTAATGGCTTAGGGTGTTATTTTGATCGAAAGCCCCTTATCAATTTCATTTTATGTTGCTCAGAAGACAGAACTTGATGGTGTTGCAGGTTCAATATGAAGGTGGTAACAAAACAGGGAGTTGGCGAGTATCTCGAATGCAATTAGGGTTAGAAATTGATTGAAGGGATTGATTAGAACATTTACAACCAAATTAAAGTGTCAACTTGATCAGTTTCATGTCGAATGGTTTCAAAGTTATGAATGTTGTTTGGTTTTAAATTGAAATGCGATGGAGTTACGGTTTGTTCAAATTGAAGAAAGGTTTAAGTTTCGAAACCGATTCCGATAGTTAAGATGTGGTTTAATTGCATTTTAATCGAGTCTATTGGGTGATTGGTGGTCGTCGGAGGCAGTGACCGGAGACAGAGAGCTGAAGGGGGGGAGGGTCGACAGTGATTTGGTTTATTTTAAATGAAGTTACACATTTGGTCCCTGAAGTTTACCATGTTAACATCTCATGCAAAAACCTTGTAATTTAAGTTTTAACACCTTTAACTTTGTACACAATACTTAATAATAAAATTTTAATTTTATAAGGTCCTTTTTAACCTATTAAATTTTATAAAGAAGTTTACAATATATTTAAAACTCATAATTTAGAATAAACCCTATAACTAAAATCCAAATTATAAATGATTGTTCCATTTATTCGATTATAGAATTTTATAAAAAAATTACAAATCTTGTTAAATATTAACTATTAAATTATTAAGATGATTAAGAATGATAATCTTATGGATTTACTTATCTTTATAATTCTCATAGAAAATTTTAAAGTTTAATATCCTTTTAGTTATTTAACGTGAAATGATTAATGAAACTTTATAACTTTACAAAGAGAATTATTTATAAATCCATAAATTACAATAAGTTATTTGAATTAATAATAAATGAATAGTTTACAATAATAAATTTCACATTTATTATATAGTTGATCTATTAAGATAATTAAATAATTTACTAATGTAAACTAAAAATAAGTTTAGGTTTGGGTTTATAATTGGAAAATAGCGGATGTTACAGTCTCCCATACTTTGAGAAATTTCGTTCCGAAATTTAATCACGAGGGAACTTATTTCAAGGACATGAGAAGACTTGGATTCGATTTCACATTTGCACGTGAACTCTTGAAAGCATTTAAATTCAACAAGTTAACTATGATGCTTTGTTATGCTTAAGTTTGTCAAGTTTCATTGTGCATGATTTTATGTGTTCCTTGGCCAAGGGTACAATATTATTAATCTAGATTTTTTAATTGATAAACGTTTGTATTTTAAATGGTTCAAGACAATTAGAAAGGTTTTGTCAAGTGGGAAACACTAAGTATTAGTGTGACACGAGACTCGGAGATAAGTTCAGGATGCTTTTGGATGGAATATGGAATTTATAAGAGCTTCTCAAGGAAATAACTTTTTTACGGGGTTTCTAGATGATCATTTCTTGTTTTCTTAAGTCCATGAAAGGATTCAATAACAAGATGTTTTGAGTGTAACGTTTGGTTTACAAACCAAGACATTACGTTGACTTATCAAGTCTTAGGTCAACAACAACCTTAAAGAAGACATGCGTACCTATAAGCGGACACTCACCCCAAGGGTTCCCAGGTAAGGTAAACAGATCCATCGATTGATTTGGATTTATATGAATACCTTGCCTAGACAGAACACCTTGAGATACACGCATCCCACTCTTCCAGCTTTACATGTTTCAAGTTATAGGACATAGACTTTGACGAGACTTGAAAACCACGAATAAAGATTCAAAGCTCATTTTGAAAACCATTTGATTTAGGCATATAATGCCTTAGAATATGACTAAAGGTTCATGTGTGTGACATCCGGTAATTTTACGTTACCAAACTCCGTTAGTTCCGTTAAGTCTTGTATACACGTGTCGTGAGCACACACTAGTTGTCGTTTAACGTTGGTGACTTAATAATAATTAATAATGTTAAACTAATGATAATTAAATTGATTATGTGAGTATTGTGTAAAATTATGTGTTTACGCGATTTGATTGTTGATTGTGGAAATTAATCGCGTAATGCGGAAACGTGCCTATTTGTTCGTATGTCTTGTGTTTTTGCAAAGATAAATTATGTAATAAATATTATTAGTTCATATCTTTATATTTTTAAGTTAAAGACATTTTAAAAAGAGTTTAAAGCCTAGTTTTTATAAAATACCAAAACACAAGGGTTAAAGGGTAAATATGTAAATTAAATTAAGTAAAACAATTCCAAACCCCCCCAAACCCCAAATCAGCCGCAACTTCACCTCCTCACCTCTCAAACCTGCGATTTTGATCAAGATTAAGCAAGAACACATTGGATTTGATCGATCTCAAGGCATACAACGCATTACAAGTCTCAATTTTGTTGCATTACACGTTTAAAGGTTAGATTTTTCATGTTATTGTGAGTTTCTTGCATATGGCCGAACCTAATTTCGAAATTGGGTCTTCATGAGGTCGAAATTGATGTTGTATGATGATGTTTATATGTTAGTTATGTTGAATACATGTTAGTTAACGTCGATCATGGATGAATTACATGTTTTAGTGGTTTAATCATGGGTTTTGATTCTAGTCAAACCCTAATTCGCACACAGTTAATTAGTTACCTGTGCCTTATTCTCATCTACTGTATACTCATTGGCATACACGTCACACTCTCTGCAGCATGGCATCGTCTTCGAGAGCTCGGGTAAATGACCCGAATCACCTACACGATCTGAATCCCCACCTCCCGCACCTGTACCTGATGATTGATTCGATTGGCCCCGACTGGCTTATCCCCGAGAGGAGATCGACTGGGATCAACCATTCGCATTGATGAAGCGTGACCCTCCGTGAGACTGGCGTCTTATCCTAGGTTTGTTGACCACATCATGTTTAGGGAGCGCGTACCTGTCCTAAAGCCAAGGACTAGGAACAATGCCAATCAACTCATGCCTTCACTCCACGAACGGCGTAGTCCAACGAGCAACTGATTGCTGCACTAATGGCTACACTGGATACTGAACAGCATCGCGTAAGGCGACTCACGGGTGATGTTTGTACACTACAGCAAGAGGTGTACAACCTGAGACACCAATTGGATGAACTCGAGGAAGAACACGGGAAGACTCTGAACGGTTGTCACCATATGCAAGATGGTGTTATGGCACTCCAAGGACGCGTGACTGCTCGTGAACAGTGGGACGCCGCAACCGATAATAGGATTGCCATTTTAGAAGCTCAACTAGCAGCACTTCAGATTGCTATAGCTCCTGCTCCTGCAGCACCCTGAGGATGAGGAGGATCCCGAGGAAGGACCCGAGGAAGAGGAACCGGAGGAGATGGAGGATGATAGTGATGGGTCAGATATTATCGATTGACTTCTTTATATGACTTAGACTACGTAGTGTTTTATTTTTGAAACCTATGTGGGAAGGGTTGTTTCTCCACACGAACGACAAACTTCAATTTTGACATTGCTAAATACATTGTGACTCATTGCGATTTATTACCTTGGTTATTATTTTCGTTATGAATGTTGTGGTTGTGATGAATCGTTATTTCTTTTGTTTACTGTTTACTATGCTTCCATGAGTTAAATATGTTTGATGTTACTCATTATTGTATTTGTGAATGTAAAGTGAAAAGAATGGACGCCCGTGGACGTGGACGTGGTCGTGGACGCGGACGTGGACATGGACGTGGCACCAGAGAACAGGGTGGTGGTGCTATTAACATGACTCCCGCAGAATTGGCTGCTCTAATTAATGAGCATGTTCAGGCAGCAGTGGCTGCTGCCCACGCGGGTCAGCCAGCAGGTAAACAATGACAGAAAGACAAATCTGATATCCTTTATAACTGTAGGGGATGTCTGATTAATGTGTGTTGTGTTAAAACAGGACCACCAGTGTGTACATACAAGTCCTTCATGGACTGTAAACCACACACCTACAACGGTACAGAGGGTGCTGTAGGGCTTGTACGCTGGTTCGAGAAGACTGAGTCCGTTTTCTCCAAATGTAACTGTCCACCAGCAGATCAAGTAAAGTATGCCACCGGGACTTGGAGGGTGTTGCTTTGTCTTGGTGGAACGCGCAAGTCCAGATGCTTGGACAAGCGATGGCGAATGGACTTCCATGGGATGAGTTCAAAGCAATGATGACCGAGGAGTACTGTCCTCGCAGCGAAGTACAGAAGTTAGAAATGGAGTTCTGGCAACTGAAAATGCAGGGCTCGGAAATTGAGGCTTACACCACCAGAACCCATGAATTAGCAACTTTGTGCCCGAGAATGGTGAACGAGGTGCATAAAAGGATAGAGCATTACATACGGGGATTGGTACCTGAAATCCAAAGTATGGTAACTGCTTCCAACCCAGCCACAATTCAGCAAGCCATCCAGCTAGCACACAAGCTAACTGACCAAGCCGTGGAGCAAGGACGTCTACCTAAACGGGGCGTTGTAGCAAGCGTGCCCGACAACAAAAGAAAGTGGGACAATGCCAACAACACCAAAGCATCATCATCTTCCAGTGGTCAACCTCAATCTCAGCAGCGGCAACAGCCGGTTCAACAGCAACGGAGGTTTGACAATAACCGTAACTCCAACCAGACGCTTGCAAATAATCAAGGACCCAGTGGTTATGGTGGGAGACATCCGAAGTGTACTCGGTGTAATTACCATCATGTGGGAAGGTGTGATAGCTTCAAGTGTCAACGTTGTGGAAAAATTGGACACACTGCGAAGGATTGTCGTGGTGAACTAATGAGGAGGCCACAACAACCTCAAGAAACTCCCAAGGGTTGTTTTGAATGTGGGAAAGAAGGGCATTACAAGCGAAACTGCCCACAACTAAGGAGGAACGGAAATGGCAACAACAACAACAACAACACCAACAACCATGGTAACAACAACAACAATGGTAATAATAACAACAATGTTGGAAATGGCACTGGAAATGGCGGCAATAAAGATGGAGCCAAAGGGAGAGCCTTCGTCATTGGCTCAGGTGAGGCTCTAAATGATCCCACAACTGTTACTGGTAGATTCCCTGTTAATGGTTGTTTTGCTACGGTACTATTTGATACTGGAGCCGATAGGAGTTTTGTGTCCTTAAAGTTCTGTAGTCTTTTAAGTGATATACCCTCTGCTTTAGAATCTAAATACACTGTGGAATTAGCCGACGGTAAACAAATCCATGTAACGCATATCCTTAAAGACTGTAAGATAGAACTTGCTGGTCATACTTTCGCTATAGATCTCATGCCTGTTACACTGGGGAGTTTTGATGTTGTGATAGGCATGGATTGGCTCTCTAGCAAGCAAGCGGAAGTCATATGTCACGAGAAGATCATACGGATCCCGGTGGGTGACCAAATCCTTACTGTCAGAGGTGATAGAAGTGGTGCTGTGATAGGCATCATCTCATATATGAAGCTCAAAAGTTGTTACGAAAGGGTCGCGTGGCTATCCTAGCACTTGTAACTGACAAGCAGGTAGGAGAAAAGAGCATGGAGGATATTCCGTAGTACGCGACTTTCCGGAGGTGTTCCCAGAGGATCTTCCTGGATTACCACCGCACCGTCAAGTGGAATTCCAGATTGAGTTGACTCCCGGCGCAGCTCCGATCGCTAGGGCACCTTATCGATTAGCACCAAACGAACTACAGGAGTTGTCGTCACAACTTCAGGAACTTTTGGATAAGGGCTTTATTCGACCTAGTACATCACCTTGGGGAGCTTCTGTTCTCTTTGTTAAGAAGAAGGATGGCACATTCCGGATGTGCATCGATTATCGAGAGTTAAACAAAGTAACAGTCAAGAACCGATACCCTTTACCTCGTATTGACGACTTGTTTGATCAGCTTCAAGGATCAAGCTATTACTCGAAGATTGACTTGAGATCTGGTTATCATCAACTCAGAGTTCGAGAAGAAGACATTCCCAAGACTGCATTCGTACTCGTTATGGTCATTATGAGTTCTTGGTCATGCCTCTTGGGTTGATTAATGAACCTGCTGTGTTCATGGACCTCATGAACCGCATGTGTAAACCTTATCTGGATCAGTTGTCATTGTGTTCATCGATGATATACTGATATACTCTAGGACCAAGGAGGAGCATGAAGAGCACTTACGAATGATCTTGGAACTGTTGAAAAATGAGCAGCTGTATGCTAAATTCTCAAAGTGTGACTTTTGGATAAGAGAAGTACAATTCCTAGGTCATATTGTTAATAAGAAAGGAATACACGTTGATCCTGCCAAAATTGAGGCGATAAAGAATTGGACTACACCCAAAACACCAAGCGAGATAAGACAATTTCTAGGGTTAGCAGGATATTACCGCCGATTCATAGAAGGATTTTCTAAGATCGCACAACCTCTCACAGCCTTGACTCACAAAGGAACGACATACAAATGGACTGAGAGTCAAGAATCAGCTTTCCAATTATTAAAATAAAAACTCTGTGCTGCCCCGATATTAGCATTACCAGAGGGAACATATGACTTTGTGGTGTATTGCGATGCATCCATTCAAGGATTGGGTTGTGTCTTGATGCAACGAGACAAGGTGATAGCCTACGCTTCGAGACAACTAAAGGTTCATGAGAAGAACTATACTACCATGACTTAGAATTGGGTGCAGTAGTTTTTGCCTTAAAGATCTGGAGACATTACTTGTACGGTACCAAGTGCACAATCTACACCGATCACAAGAGTCTTCAACATATCTTTGAGCAAAAAGAGTTGAATATGAGGCAACGACGTTGGGTGGAACTACTAAATGATTATGATTGCGCAATTAAGTATCATCCGGGAAAGGCGAACGTAGTTGCCGATGCTTTAAGCAGAAAGCAAACAGCTAAACCCCGACGGGTGCGAGCTTTACAGCTTACTATCAGTACCCAACTGCCCGAACAAGTTAAGGAGGCACAGATAGAAGCTTTAAAAGTAGAAAATATTGGTTCTGAATTGTTAAGGGGAATGGATAAGCAGCTAGTGGTGAAAGAGGATGGAATTCGGTATTTCATGGATAGACTTTGGGTGCCTGTTCCTGGAAATCGGAGAGATTTAGTTATGAGCGAGGCACACAAATCTAAGTATTCTATACATCCGGGATCCGACAAGATGTATCATGACCTAAAGGCTCACTATTGGTGGCCCAACATGAAAGCGGATGTAGCTACGTATGTGAGCAAGTGTTTGACCTGTTCGAAGGTAAAAGTAGAATATCAAAAACCATCCGGACTGTTACAACAACCCGAGATTCCAATGTGGAAATGGGAACAAATCTCCATGGATTTTATTACTAAGCTACCCCGGACTAGTACTGGTTGTGACACGATATGGGTTATCGTGGATCGGTTGACAAAGTCTGCTCATTTTCTGGCAATCAAGGAGACAGACAAGATGGAGAAATTAACCCGCTTGTACCTCAAGGAAATTGTTTCAAGGCATGGTGTACCGATCTCAATTATTTCTGACCGCGACGCTCGTTTCACATCACACTTCTGGCAGTCACTACAAAATCTCTGGGTACACGATTGGATATGAGTACTGCTTATCATCCACAGACGGATGGACAGAGTGAGCGTACCATACAAACATTGGAGGATATGCTACGTGCGTGTGTCATTGACTTCGGGAATAACTGGGAAATTCACTTACCATTAGTGGAGTTTTCTTATAACAACAGTTATCATACCAGCATACAGGCAGCACCTTTCGAGGCTTTATATGGGAGAAAATGTAGATCACCTGTTTGTTGAGCGGAGATTGGCGATAGTCAACTGACTGGTCCCGAGTTAATCCATGAAACAACTGAGAAGATTGTACAGATACGTAACCGTATGGCTGCAACACGCGACAGACAGAAGAGTTATGCTGACAGGAGACGGAAACCTTTAGAGTTCCAGGTTGGTGACAAGGTTTTTTTGAAAGTCTCACCATGGAAAGGCGTAGTTCGATTTGGCAAGAGAGGAAAGCTAAATCCGAGGTACGTTGGACCATTTGAAATAGTGGAAAGAATAGGTCCAGTGGCCTATCGACTAGCCTTACCAGATTCATTAAGCGGAATCCACGATGTGTTCCACGTTTCAAACTTAAAGAAGTGTATAGCTGATGAAACAATGGTCGTACCATTGGAGGAAATTCAGGTGGATGAACAATTACGCTTTGTTGAAGAACCAGTTGAGGTGATGGATCGTGAGGTGAAAACACTTAAGCAAAGCAAGATACCTATAGTCAAAATCCGTTGGAATTCGTGACGTGGACCGGAATTCACATGGGAACGGAAAGATCAAATGAAGCTTAAGTACCCTCAACTATTCGAGAAGACGATGTCTGCAGACGAAGGTATTGATTTAAATTTCGGGACGAAATTTCTTTCAACATGGGGATGATGTGACAACTCATCCAAAACTCACTCGATTTCGATTTCTATGTGCCAATGCAGTAGACCAGTGATAGAACACTTTCACCATGTAACACAATTTTCGGGACGAAAATTCTTTCAACATGGGGATAATGTGACATCTGGTAATTTTACGTTACCAAACTCCGTTAGTTCCGTTAAGTCTTGTATACACGTGTCGTGAGCACACACTAGTTGTCGTTTAACGTTGGTGACTTAATAATAATTAATAATGTTAAACTAATGATAATTAAATTAATTATGTGAGTATTGTGTAAAATTATGTGTTTACGCGATTTGATTGTTGATTGTGGAAATTAATCGCGTAACGCGGAAACGTGCCTATTTGTTCGTTTGTCTTGTGTTTTTGCAAAGATAAATTATGTAATAAATATTATTAGTTCATATCTTTATATTTTTAAGTTAAAGACATTTTAAAAAGAGTTTAAAGCCTAGTTTTTATAAAATACCAAAACACAAGGTTTAAAGGGTAAATATGTAAATTAAATTAAGTAAAACAATTCCAACCCCCCCAAACCCTAAATCGGCCGCAACTTCACCTCCTCACCTCTCAAACCTGCGATTTTGATCAAGATTAAGCAAGAACACATTGGATTTGATCGATCTCAAGGCATACAACGCATTACAAGTCTCAATTTTGTTACATTACACGTTTAAAGGTTAGATTTTTCATGTTTTTGTGAGTTTCTTGCATATGGCCGGACCTAATTTCGAAATTGGGTCTTCATGAGGTCGAAATTGATGTTGTATGATGATGTTTATATGTTAGTTATGTTGAATACATGTTAGTTAACGTCGATCATGGATGAATTACATGTTTTTAGTGGTTTAATCATGGGTTTTGATTCTAGTCAAACCCTAATTCGATTTGGGCATGATTATGGATGAATGATGATTGTTTGATGAATGTTTGATGATTAATAAGTTGTATGAATGTTAGGAATCATGGATCTTGCAAGAAATTGATGATTTGGTGTTGATGTTATATGTGCTCATTGGCTTTATTTGAATTATAACTCATAATGTCACCAACGGGTCAAACGGGTCAACTAGGTCAAACGTGTCTATTTTTCTGAAAGCTTGAGTCTTTGGTTTTGGTATGCTTAGGGTTTCACATGTCTTTCATTTACACGTACTTATGTACTCACATGATCTAGGTAACCTTTGAAGGTTGGCTATCCTCTCGTTTCTCAAATAAACCCTAAGTACTCTTTGCATACATCAGGTGAGTTCATGCCCCACTCTTTACTTAATCTCTTTTGGAGGAGATAGCATACTGGTATTTTATGAACGCTTTTAATATTTAAGTTGTGTATAATATTAATATAGTGTTGTTTACCATGGGAAAAGTCCTCACACTTTCGAATTGTTAATATTTAATAGCGGGGAAACTTGGGTAGTACTACTGGGTCTGACGAGCCCCACCTGTGTGACTCGAGGTCAACCGGGTGCAATTTGTCCTATTGAACATTGTCACGACATGGTAAGTCGTGACAGGAGGCAACAACTATCACAGTCAGCTTCAATTGCGAAATCACTATGTATTAATATTTACTGTTAATAGACTAACTATCTATTACAATACACTGCTTATATATATATCACAACTGTTTATATGTTTACTAAACTCAAACTCTTGAACTCACCAGCCTATGTGTTGACATTTTAGTATGCTTTTCTCAGGTCATTAAGTTGCTTGCCTTTAGGAGCACTGCACGGATTCACTTGCATGCCAAAACTTGGTCTTGAAGACATTTTCTATTATTTTAAAGATTTTAAATATTTACTCTTTTGGGTTGGCGTATGTTTTGCCATAGTATACATTTGTGCTCTTTGGGTTGTCTTACAAAACGCTTCCGCACTGTTTCAAACTAAATCTTTGGTTATTTTATTTTACTTGTGGCATATAGAGTCGTTCTATGTAACTACTGACTGTGATCCTGGTTTGTTCACACGCCTCGCGGTAAAACCCCGCACGTGGATTTTGAGGGTGTGACAATGTGTGCATTGATAAGATTCAATGTATAAGCATAAACACATAAGGCATATAATCACATAATCAAGTATAAACACATAAGGCACATAAAATCCTATCTAAGCATATAAAATACATTAGAGGACTCATGTGTAAGGGTACTTAGTTATAGTCTAGGTCATTCCATTTCTAATAACCTATATTCCTATAACCATGGCTCTGATACCAATCTGTCACACCCCGACCGACGGCGGAATCATCGGGGCGAACGAAAGTGAAATGATTGTTCATAACATATGGAACTAAATAAGTTGTAATAATATTAAATATTATTTTTAATTGACATTACAAGACAATTAAGTAAATACAACACAAAACAAGATACAACCAATAACATAAGATTTCAATTAATCTAGGTCCAAGTCCTATATGAGCATAAGAAGATCTTCAAGTATCAAACCTGAAACATGTTAAAGATAAAAGGGTCAACTTTAAAAGTTGATGAGTTCCCATGGTTTAAACACACGCATATATATATATATATATATATATATATATATGTGTGTGTGTGTGTGTGTGTGTGTGTGTGTGTGTGTGTTGTGTGTGTGTGTGTGTGTGTGTGCGTGTGTATAAAGGGTTACAAGTAGCAATTCATGACAATAGTTACGAGTTAGCAAGCTTATAGAACACGTACAGTTACAACCAAACCTCGATTTGATTACACGTATATATGATTGGCTAAGTGTATTTGGTTCCCATGATGAACAAGCATACGTCATCAGGAGCGGGCAATACATCGACTTTAGCACCAAATAGGCTTGTCAGGCCTAAAAATCTAAGACGTCGCCAGGCTAGCAATAGTTAATGATTATAAACAAAATATGTATCTCATATAAGACTTACAATAACCCAAATAACCATAACAAAAAGGTAAAGATGAATTGCATATGCATTTACAAGTATCAAGATGTTTACAAGTGTAAGTTTATAAGGTTAACATGTTTCACCCCAAAAGGTGTGAAATAAAGTAAAAAAAGGGCATGGAAAACTCACATGATATTTATAAGGTGATCATTAGAAATTAAACGAGCCTCCAATGATTTCTTTTACAAGTTACCTAAATGTATAGATTCCAAGATTAAGTTCGATAATAAGATTAACAATAAGACGTGAACTAGGGTTTTAATTGGAATTTGGGGGTTTAAATAATTAAATAAAATAATGAATCGCTTATGTTTTGGTTTAATAACGATAATATAAATCAATTAAATCCAAGAATAATTAAAAATGTCTAAACAATTTAAGTCTTTGATTTAATAGAAATTAAGTATAATATGTGAAAGGAAATAATTAATTATTTAAAGCCTGATAAAGAGAATTAACTAAATAATTATTTAAATTATGTTAAAATTATTTAAAATCATTTTATAAAGTTTTGAGCTTTTAAAATAATTTATTATAAAGGTTTTATAATACAAAACCTTAAAAATAAGAATAATGCAAATTATATTGTTTTATAATTTCAAGAATTTAAATAAAAGTTAACGAATATATTTACTAACTAATTATGATATAACATGCTCAAATGATTAGATGAATAATTAATTATTTAAATAATTATTTCAATAACTACTTGAATAATTAGTTATTTAACATATAAATTTATAATGTTTTGAAATAATCTAAATTTGAACCATAATATATTTTTAGCATTTAAATTACATAAAAAAAATTAATAATGTTTTATAACTTTTGTTATTCTTGAAGAATAATAATAATTTAAAAAATCATAAGTTTTTAAAACTTTTAAAATTAATTTAATAGTTTTAGGAAAGTTTTAATTATCACAATAATTTTTACATTGATTAAATAGCATATTAGTATATTTACATGAAGTTTAAAATATAAAAAAAACAAAAAAATAAATGTTGGAGGCCAGGTTCGAACCCGAGACCTCCTGCATACAAGGGTGGCGTGGTAACCATTTGGGCTGAAGCCCGGATCTGCTACTAAGTCGCATTAAATCTTTAAAAACATAGATTGCTTATTTTCCTCAAATCTTCATGAACCATAATTTGATTTTTCTCCAATTGACCACCGAATGTTGTTAACAAAATCATACATGGGGCTTTGTTTCCTCATGTAAAACAGAGTAAAAGTATATGATTAACTTACTTGATCAAGTTTGTATTGGCGATGGACTTTATGAGAGGTAGACGCGACTGTCATGAGTATGATTCAAGACGCAAACGATGAAGATAATTAAATTAACTTTGTGTAAAGGCTCAGGGTATTATTCCGATCGAAAGCCCCTTATCTATTTTGTTTTATGTTGCTCAGAAGATGAATTTTGATGGTGTTACAGGTTCGATATGAAGGTGGTAACAGAATAGGGAGTTGGCGAGTATCTCGAATGAAATTAGGGTTAGAAATTGATTAAAAGGATCGATTAGAACATTTACAACCAAATTAAAGTGTCAACTTGATCAGTTTCATGTCGAATGGTTTCAAAGTTATGAATGTTGTTCCGTTTTAAATTTAAATGCGATGGATTTACGGTTTGTTCGAATTGAAGAAAGGTTTAAGTTTCGAAACCGATTCAGATAGTTAAGATGTGGTTTAATTGCGTTTTAGTCGAGTCTATTGGGTGATTGATGGTCGCCGGAGGCAGTGACCGGAGACAGAGAGCCGAAGGGGGGAGGGTCAACGGGATTTGGTTTATTTTAAATGAAGTTACACATTTGGTCCCTGAAGTTTACCGTGTTAACATCTCATGTAGAAACCTTGTAATTTAAGTTTTAACACCTTTAACTTTGTACACAATACTTAATAATAAAATTTTATTTTTGTAAGGTCTTTTTTAACTTATTAAATTTTATAAAGAAGTTTACAATGTATTTAAAACTCATAATTTAGAATAAATCCTATAACTAAAATCCAAATTATAAATGATTATTCCATTTATTCGTTTATAGAATTTTATAAAAAAATTACAAATCTTCTTAAATATTAACTATTAAATTATTAAGATGATTAAGAATGATAATCTTTATGGATTTACTTATCTTTATAATTCTCATAGAAAATTTTAAAGTTTAATTTTTTTAGTTATTTAACGTGAAATGATTAATGAAACTTTATAACTTTATGAAAAGAATTATTTATAAATCCATAAATTACAACAAATTATTTGAATTAATAATAAATGAATAGTTTACAATAATAAATTGCACATTTAATATATAGTTGATCTATTAAGATCATTAAATAATTTACTAATGAAAACTAAAAATAAGTTTGGGTTTGTAATTGGAAAAATAGCGGATGTTACAAGAGATTTTCTCTATCACTTTCAGAGTAATCAGACAACCTAAAATGAGTCCCGTTAGACAACTTAATCCATCTAACATGGGAACTAGCAATATGCAAATGACCCACTTAAGGCTTATGCATATGCTGACTTAGAAAATGCACTGCATAAGCAATGTTATGATGGCTATGTAAGAGATAAACCAGTTTACCAACAAGTTGTTGATAACTAGTTACATTAGGCAATAGATCATAATGTTTTTTACACAAATGCATCAACACATAATGCTGTTCAATAGGGGTAGCAGTAGGTTTACACGCAATCATACCAAATTTTGACAATTCCAAACAATATTTACTAGAGTAAGACGAATTCCCTTGTCAGATAATAATAATTCAATACCAAGAAAATATTTTAATAAACTTAAATCTTTTATAAAAAAACTTAAACTACTATAATTGTTTAATATATTGACAATAACATAATAATTACTAGTCAACATGATATCATCAACATAAACCGACAAGACTACAAACACATTCTTTAGAAAAGATAAGTAAAGAATGGTCATAACTACTTTGAATAAAACCAAATTCTTTCAACTCACCGACTAATTTTTAGTTTCATATTCGAGTAGCTTGTTTTATGCCATACAAGGATTTAATTAACTTACAAACCCTTGTTTTATCTTTAGAATAGAAACCCTTAGGAGCTATCATATAGACTTTCTCATTCAAGTTGCCATACAATTAAACATTGTTTATATCTAATTGAAAGATAGGCCAATTATGTTCAACTGCCAGACTAAAAACACATCTAACAGTAACCATTTTCACAACAAGAGAGAATGTTATGTTCCATTAAGAAAACCTATACTACTCTTGAATAATCATTAACAATTATAATAAAATAGCAAAATCCTTCTCTACTACAGATTCTATATGGACCCACACATCAAGACAAACAATTTCTCCTAAGGACTTGGTCTTATTATCGCTCAAAGAAAAGGGTTCCCTATGTTGCTTAGCTTTATGACAAGTTTCATAAGGGTCATAGTCATTAATTTAATGAAGACTTAAACTTTGTTTTAACACATACAAGACCTAATTCAAAGAGCATTTTGTCATCACAAAGTGTCGTCCAACCTGTCAAGAAAAGAAATATTCGTTGAATCAATCATAACCCAAAGACTTTAACCCCAAGAACACTAAAATGTTGATTATAAAGAGAGATTGAAACAAACTTTCTAACCTTAATACAAGAACAAGAAAAAAAGAATCAGATCATCAATACAAAAATCAGATGTGAGAAACACAATTAAACCAAAGATAACAAGGTCATTGTTATGTAAATAAATATACATTTTAATAATACATATCATTACCCATTTTGAGCATTTTTTGTTCAAAATTCTTCTTCATCTATACCTAATTATGATTAATTTGAATTTTGTAGTTTTGGATGGTTGTTGGTGATATAAAAAAAATCAAGAAATCAATGAAGAATTTGAAAGCTTAAATGTTGTTATGGATATGACTGGTTTTGTCATGACCATAACATGCATCAAGTCTCCCTTTCTCACGCATTACAGTCGTTATTGATTCCGTCATGACCATAACACGCATCATGACTCTCTTTTAAGTCATTCTTCTTTTTTATTTGAGGGGGTGAAATTTAAAGGAGAAAACCTAGTTTTCTCTAATTTTATGGTGATTCTAGAAGAAGTTTTTCTCTGGAGTTTAAGTTAACATTAAAGATCAAATATTTCAAAGGAAGATTCAACTCTATACAACCCACCTCTACTCACTTTGTTTTGAAAATCTCTAGATATATGTTTCACATACCACAACAGAATTCCTTGCATTTTTAGTACTTCACATTTTGTTACGTGTGTTATTTCATATACTTGATTAAACCTGACAGTATAATAGGTTGTTATTGCTCGGGAGAAGGACAAAATTTACCTGGGTAGCACGAATTTGTTTTAAGGATCTATGTTGAACACAAATCATTAGCCACATGTATTGTTTCATTGTTCTTAGTCCTTTTCAGTAACTTAAGTTCATTTCATTGTAGTTATTCTTATTTCTTAGTTTCATTTTATATTGTAATTCAAAGTTGTCAAATTAATAGCTTTTTTTATGTTTATTTTATGAATGATGTTCTTATGTGATTGAACTCCAAACACCAATTTTATTCTCGATAAAGATCAGAACACATGCTTTCCTTTTTTACAATTTTAAATAATATAATGTAATTTAAGTTTGTATTGTTTTCTTTCATTTTCTGATCGTATATAACAAATTAATTACTGGAATTAGACACCATATAATTTGCATGGTGTCTCTTCATAACTGATTTTTTACCCTTAAATTATGTCGTGAACAACTGATGTAGATTATAAAGTGGAATTTAAGTGTTAGTTTGTTGTTAAGAAATATCTTTTTTACTAAAATTAATTTTCTAAAGATTGACCAACAAATTATTATCATAATATTATTAAATCTACCCGGCTATATATCACCGATTTCATAGGTTATAATAAGATATGATTTTCTTAAAAACGACCAAAAGTGTTAATAGTACGTCTTTTAAATAAAAGTAATAATAGTTGCATATATATATATATATAGATTATATATATATATATATATATTATATATATATATATATATATATATATATATATATATATATATATATATATATATATATATATATATATATAATATATATATATATATGAATTATCTAAAAAGGGTGGTGGCGGTCCATCAAGTATACTGCTTATCTTGCCTTGCAAATCAAGCAAGCTTTATGTTTTCAAAACTATTCATGGCAAAAGAAGAAGAAAAAAAGTACAATCGTCCATCACCTGTGTAAGCATGCATGTGACCGCCCACCCTTACATTTATAAACTTTCATAATGTAAATAATCGATCTCCTAGTACAAGCAAATTAGTGACATGAAATAGAGTCCACACAAATATTAACTTACTTTACTTATTCCAAAATAATAATAATGGAAAAACTTTAAAAAAATTTGTATAAACTTTTATTGCTCAACAAGAACTTATTACAACACAAAATTATCCGGATCCAAACCTATTCTATTAGTGGACATTTTTGAGAGAAGTGCATCTGAAACTAGAGCTTGAAAGATCTTATTTCGTTTCATTCATGTTCTTCATTTCCTTTGTAGATGACTGGACACTCAATAAACATCAGAAGTTTTTTAGACTCGTAAAGTCTCTACATTTTACAGAGTATTCACAAAAGGTTGCATGACATATGCGAGCCCCTTCTGATTAATAAAAAAATAAAGTTCAATGAGGATTTTGGTTAATCTGACACATGTCATGGAGATTATGGTTTTTATGTTCTAGAGACTTGTATTAACCATTTTATTAAGAGTGAAGATATTATACAAAATGTGTGTGATCTCTTCAAATGTTCTAGTGCCTTCATCAGACTCCACACCCTCATTAGCCTCCACAATTTAACATCAGATAATAATCTTAAAAAAATAAGTGAAGATGAAACATGTTGAACACTATAACGAAGATGATATTGTTAAAGGATAAACAAATTACTGAATGGTGAAAATGAAGAATAAATAAAATGTCTTTTATTAAATTAAGTATGAACACGTACATGAGTTATTTCAAACAAAAAATATGTTAAGCGGTTGAGTTTTGCTTTATTGTCCGGAGTTTCATCAACATCTATCGAAGCCGTTCCTTAACTTTTGCTTTTAGTGGACAAATATAGGATATATATTTTTTATCTTCTTAAACCTCTAAATATCTTTAAAAAAACAAGAAAAAGTTTAAGATAACTGTTTCAATCTACCTCTGAATGTGTGAACAAATTAAAATTATATAATTAGTAACACATTTAACCGAATTAGATTAATAGCAAACATATAAAACATCGTTAAATCCATTTAATTAAACAGGTAAACCCTTAAACTATTATGACTCGTTTCACCAATTTACTACAACTTATGATTTCGATTAACTCAATTACAATTTATGACATGACTGTTGTATGCCAACGCATCATGACCACGTTTAAATAAATAGATTAAACGGATGTGTCTAGTTTAGGTTTGTTGTTTTGACATAAGTAAATATACAAGTCATGTTCGGTCGAATACTCAACCTGTCAACTCTTTAGTTTGACACGATTTACTCATTTGTGGTGAATCATATTAGAAAATTTGGGGTTTCACTCGACGATAATGATTACTACGGATTACTAACAATAAGAGCATTAGCTCGTTAAACAAATTTCGATAGCATAACAACCATAAATCAAACACAAACATTAACTACAGATTTAATCAGTTATACTTTTACATAAATAATGTCATCCTATCTATCTAATTATCCTAACTTATGCACATGATCAAGTCGTAACCCGCATGGAGTAACGGCCACGTTGATGTTTTTCCGACACGACTTCCGTCGGTGAATTTCCATCGATGATACCCCTCTTTTCTACTCATATATGGAACCCCTTTGTTAAAAGAGAGATAAGAGTTATGTTATATACTAAAAAAAATTAGGGGAGTTAAAACACAAGAGATGAGGGACACCTTTTCCTTTTTCTCACTGGCTTCAGTTAAAGTTGTAGGGTATTGTGGTGTTTTTCATGGTTAAAGTACAAGCCCCCTCTCTCTCACACACATACAAAACACACACAACACACACAACACACACAACACACACAACACACACAACACACACACACTAGTATATATGTTCTAAGAATATTTCCACTTTTGCAAGAATATATCTCTTAAGGGGTATCCTTTCAACCTTGTTTTCAGTTGTTCTTTTCTTTAAAAAAAGGATTTTTGAACTTATTCTACTGGTATACCATCTTCTTCTTCTTCACCATCATCATCAGATCTCAGTCACTACTGGAAAATAACACAGCAAAACGAGCATCAAACTCAGGTCTTTTCATACGGGTATATATGGATCAAAATCAAGATTTAATGCTACAATACTTGATCGAATGAATCTTGATCGGATAACAACGATTCTTGATTGAAAAACTACGATTCTTGATCGAATAACGAATAGAAACAAGTTGGTCTTTGATTTGTAGCAGTAGAAATGAATATCAGTAGCTCTGATATTATTGATTCAAAGCTTGAAGAGCATCACTTATGTGGATCCAAACAGTGCCCAGGTTGTGGTCATAAACTCGAACGAAAACCGGTATGTTGTATGGTATGATTATCATTAGTTGTTTAACACACATATATATAGATATAATCTTGTCATAATATTCTTAGCTTCAACTTAAAGATTTTGACAAATAAGAATCGATTCATACAAGAGAATATATATATATATATATATATAGAAATATACTAATTATATTTCTATATTTAACTAAATTCTTTTCTTCACGATAGATTAAAGAGATTAATTTCATTACAAAAAAGATTATCTTTTTCTACTGATTTGTTCAAATTTATGTGATTTATAGTAAGTTCTCAAAGTTTTGATAATTTGCAGGATTGGGTTGGGTTACCTGCAGGAGTTAAATTTGACCCAACTGATCAAGAACTGATAGAACATCTTGAAGCAAAAGTAGAAGATAGAAAATTGAAATCTCACCCATTGATTGATGAGTTCATTCCTACTATTGAAGGTGAAGATGGGATTTGTTATACACATCCGAAAAACTCCCCGGTAAGTATGGTTATATCTCTCTTGTACACTCGAAATCAGTAGTGGTTTCGAGTGTACTTCCTCGATCCAGAAAGCGTGCGGATCGAAAAGGATAAGAATAAGAACTTTCTTTGAAACAAGAAAGATAATTAACAAATATACTTAAGTTTTCTTGTTCTTTAATAGTTCAATGAGTTAGGTTTTACTTTTGAAACCAAATAAAATTAGGGTTTTGTGGTTTGTTTTTACTTATTTGAGTGAAACATGCACTTGCCACACCTAAAAATACCTAGTTAATTTTGAATTAGGGTTTCTTGTTTCTTATGACTTTGAGGGTTTTCTTAATATATAGATCTTGCTTGATGTTTTAGGTGTTACAAGAAATGGACTAAGTATACACTTCTTTCATCGGCCTTCAAAAGCTTACACCACTGGTACACGAAAAAGGCGAAAGATCCAGACCGAGTACGATCTACAAGGGGGTGAAACGCGGTGGCATAAAACGGGCAAAACCAGACCTGTTATGGTGAATGGGAAGCAAAAAGGGTGCAAGAAGATCTTGGTACTTTATACCAACTTTGGGAAGAACAGAAAACCCGAAAAGACGAGTTGGGTGATGCATCAGTATCACCTTGGACAACATGAGGAGGAGAGGGAAGGCGAGCTTGTTGTATCAAAAATATTTTACCAAACTCAACCGAGGCAGTGTAATTGGTCCGAGAGAGCGATGAATAACAACATTTTATCGAATAATATTCGCGCCGAAGGCCTTAATAGTATGAATGAAATGAATATCATTAGTAGAAGCGAAAGTGGGAGTCCTTCAAAAGAAATCTGTATTACTACCCCAAATACTGTTACTGCTATTGGTACCATTTATAATAATATTAATGATGAACTTGTTGGCACAGTTATGTCAAGCAATAATCCAATGGATCAAATGCAACATTTCAAACATGTTGATCGATTTAACTTCACGCAGTATGGAAAAAGTTTCGATGAGGTATGTTTCTTGTTCAAATTTGAATCAAATAGTGGTGGATTGACATATCGTATTCATTTACACGATTAAACATGTTATTTGAAGATAAGTTAAAAGAAAACGATCGAATACCAATAGAGATCACACATCAACTATGTTAGTAAACTTTAAAACTAGAACTTGGACCTTACTCAATATACCTAAAGATTACAAATGTGAATCTTATTGGTAATCTGTCGAAAATCAAATACTAATGTATGTGAAATCAAGTCATTAGTTATGTAATGACTGGTGAGCATTTAAAATTTTAAATCTTTTTGCTTGTACGTGATTTACGGGGTCTTTGTGAATAAAAATATGAACTTGAAACACTTTCATGTTTGAATCTTTTCAAAACCTCTAACTGAAAGCAAAAAAAAGATGATAAAAAATACAACAAAACCAAATCTTTAATAGCAAAATTAATGTAACACATTTTGAATTGTACTCCACGCACGCATGTACTGTTGTACATACATACATATACATGCATATTATATTATTATTCACCTATTCATATTATATACAAGCTAGTGAATTCTGCAGGTAGTAACAGGAGATGAGCGTGACCTGCAAAGGCAACAGCTTCAGATAAACCTTGACCATGATCAACAACAATATCCACGTCATCAGCATTATCCACATCAGCACAGTGTAGCAACAACAGGCTTCCATGTCAGCATGCCATCTCATGCCACGTCAGCAATCATCACTCATCCTCCCTTAAATCACACTTCCGTTGATCTTCATGATAATGACTATGTCTCTAGGATGCAGATCATGGAAAATTTTCAGGTAAGTTGATATAAATTACATATATATTTTTAAAATTTTATTCGGAAATTAATATTTGGTATCATTTAAATGATTAAAAAAATACTATTTAATGTTAAAGAAACGCATGTTAACCATCTTAATGGGACATTCTGATAGTTAAATTATGTACCATAATAAAAATGTAAGAAATTCAAATCTTGCATATCAGTATTTTACTGGTTACGATGTAATATTTAATTATGTTACAAAGATTTAGAGATCTTTGTTAAAAGAGATATACTTATATATACACGCACGTTAAAACATAAAAGTACAATTTCATTTGGACTTAACTTTATTCAACTTTTACTAGAAAGTAAAATGCATAATAAGCCATGAAATATAGAGTAGATTGAATAATGTGATAAAAATATATAGTGTTCTTGAGTTTTATATAAATACGGGTTCTTGAGATGTAACTATATTTCAATTATTTATTATTGATAGATAAACTTTATAACAAAATCAATAAATTGGATTTAATATCGCATAAAATGAGCTTAAAAAGATCTGTCATCGACATAAACTAAAAAAATTGTAACAAAATCAATAAATTTGATTTAATATCTCATAAAATGAGCTTAATACGACCTCTCATCGACATAAACTTAAAAAATGTTATGACATGGAAATTTAATTAAATAAAAAATATTGCTAGAGAAATACAAAACATTTGTACATGTAACAAACTAAAATTCCATTAACAAATACTATATATACTGAAACTTTGGACACTTAGAATAAGTTATTGAAGTAACATTCTTACTAGATGGGACAAATTTTCCTTTAATATATACTATTGAACATAATTACGTAATATTTTTATTATTTTTTCCTACAATAGTTTACATAAAGGGAGATTTTACCCTATTGTCAACCAAGTTGAGGACAAGTAATCATATATTCACTTTTTATGTTCTTGTTTTGTTGAAGACAATACATGATCATATAGATAATTATGTTTGACAGTAGTGAAGAAATAGAGTACTTAATTATGCCTATAGGATGTTTCCGATGCTTTTTTTAATTTATTAATATATATACACACACTATATAAAATATACACTATTAATAATATATATGTGTATTAATTATATTATATATATTAATTTATTATAATTCACCGTAAGTTTTTACATTAAATAGATGATCAGGTGATGTTAATTAAGTTTATAAATTAATTAAAAATCTGTTTAAATCAACTGGAAGTTTTTATTATTTTTTTAATTTAAAATTTTGATGATATCTACTTTTTTTTATACATATATAAAATTTAAATAACAGCAACAACAGCATCATAAGATAGGAGGAAGATCAGCATCAGGATTGGAGGAACTGGTAATGGGGTGCACTCCATCATCATCAACTGATATCAAAGACGTGAGTTTTGCCACCTTTTTCCTCTCAATTCTCTCTCTCTCTCTCTCTCTACATATATATATATATATATATATATATATATATATATATAATATATATATATATATATATATATATATACACACACATATAGATATCTATGTGGATTTAGGATATATATAGGATAGGGATCGTTCATTTAGAATTGAATATATTACAATATGTGAAATAATTTGTTTGATTACTCGTTTACGTATATATAGCTCAATGCCAGTACGTAGTATATGCACTTAAAAATGATCAATTAGTATGTTTATATACATTATAATAATGAATTGTTTATCTAAAGATGTTTAAATTATGTAACTATACGCATGTAGGGTATATATAAAATTAAGCGGACAATCAAACTAACTTTTTCATATCTGTTATCTAAAGAAGACATTTGTGTCATTTGTTAAATTTTATTTTTTTATTAGGTTTTAAATGAATGATTCATTTTATTTTCTTTCATATTAATTATAATAATAATAATTTATGTTACATATATATCCGGTCTTGTATGTACAGTGTGTGTGTATAACAGTAGTTAAAACTTAAAAAGGGATTAAAGGTAACTGATATCAAACTACAAATTATTATTTTTAAGAAAGAATATTAATATAAAAACAAAGAAAAAAAGTTATTTCCTCTTTATATCTTTTGATGATTCATTGGTTCTCATTACAAAACAAGAGAATAAGTAACACAATCGTGAAAAGGAAAAGGAGCAAAAGAAGTATCTAATTCTATACTCTTAACTAAATTACATTTATAGGTGTTAGATTTCTTTAATTGTTTATCTTACCTTTAATGTTTTTTTTACCTATTTTAGTTTTTAGCTTTTTATAGCTACGAATGACTTAAAACAAAATAATAAACCCCACATAATTAAGAGTTCACTTTTATATATACTAGCGAATAAAAATACTATTTAATACAATTATATAAATATTTAATATTCTAATTTAATTACTTTAGTCATAAGTGTATATTATTAATTTGTATTTGTTTAATACCTTACTAGTAACAACTTTCATTTATTTGTTATGCTACAAAATTAATACACAAATGCTTGAACAGCAAGGCTAAAGAAACTTAACAGATATGTCATATATGCACCAATTATAGAGATACATGGTTCCTTTAAAATTATTAGTTATTTATCTTTTTCTAAATCTTGATATAACTTATATAACGTGAAATTTAATATTTTTTAGGAAATATTAACAGTTTATCATATATGATAGATAAATAAACTCATATCTATATTTGGAACTTGATAAAATTACATGTAATTAGAAGCAAAGTATTGTGTAGGTTTGGAAAGAAAAAGGTAAGTTTTAAGAAAAGAGAATATGATGGCCCAAAATCTTTGCAAGTGTATGGTATCCTAAGATATGTATACACAAGAACCTATGTCACTTAAGTGAAAAAGTACTTGCAGATATATGTTCATATGACAACCTTTTTGTCTTATTAGTAAAGACATGAAAGAAGAATTATATTTTTAGTTTTGAAAATGTTACGGGTTCTGTAAATCCGACTGGTTACCAAGAATCAATAATGTTGTTAATTTGGTTAATTACAAGCTAATGGATGGAATAAAATCGGTCGCTTTAAACTTTAAAATAAAAAATAAAACAATTAAGGCAAAACTGAAGTAAAATGACTGATCCCAAACTAGTGAAAAACTGAAGTATATGTTTGCCTTCTCTATTGGTTTGTCGGTTTTTTGAGACCACCGTGATCAACTAGTTAATTAAATTGATAAATTGTCAACGTTGTTACCAGTTATGATCAATATGGTTTTAAAAAATATTGGTTACATGATTTGTTTGTGTATTTTCTACATATTCTTTTTAGGGAGAATTATATATTTACCCCTACAAGCGTCATCAATTACATATATCTTTTTGTAAAACTTAGTTAATTACATATATACTTAAATTAAAAGTTTATTTACATATATTACATATTTATCCAATTAATTTTGTTTAATAAAAATAACTTATATAAGTAGTATTTTACTCTTATTTTTTAATAAATTATAAAATTATATTTTTTCTTTTTACAAGCTTTTCGAGTTTTTATTATTTACTAATATTTCTATACTAACGGTTTTTATGTTCTTTATGTTTTTTTATCTTTTGATGCTAAAGTTTTCAGATTCTTGTACGAGACACTTCCAGTCTCGTTATGCAACATGATCCAAACACATAATTTTATATTGCATAATGAGATTGGAAGTGTCTCGTACAGGTACCGTAAAAAATTAGCATAAAAATGTAAAAACAAAAGGAACATAAAAACCTTTAGTATAGAAATATTAATAAATAATTAAAACTCGAAAAGCAAGTAAAGAAAAAATAACATAATTTTATAGTTTAATAAGAATAAGAGTATAACACTAATTATGTAAGTTATTTTCAATAAAAGTAATAAAATAAATAAATATGTAATATTTATGTTAATAAATTAGATATATGTAATTAAGCTTTTAGTTTGAGTATATATGCAATTAACTAAGTTTTAGAATGAGATATATATAATTAAACTTTTAATTTTGATATATATGTAATTAATTAAGTTTTACAAAGAGATGTATATAATTAAAATAATAAGTTTGGTATATATGTAATGATAAAGTTTATAGGAAGATTTGTGTAATTCTTCCTTATTTCTTTTCTTAACATTGAGGCAAATAAACATGTCTACTCTCTTTTTCTCCCTTCCCATCTGATCTGTTTATTTGTTAACATGGTCATACTATTAAAGAATATGATATTCCATAAAAACTATATATAAAAATATATATAGAAAATTACATAAATAATTCATATGATTTAACCAAATTGCATATTTGGTCCTCAAACATTAAAAACTATAAAGTTAGTTTAAACTTTTATGTACCAATTGCATGTTTAATCTCTAACATTAAATCTCTTTAGTTTTATGTATTTAAAAAAAATGAACTAACTTTATTAATTTAACTTTAGGGACAAAAAATGCAACGCTTACATAAAATTTGGGCTAAGCTTGGAAATTTTAAATTTTGAAGACCCCAATTTGCAATGACTACACAAAATTATAAACTAACTTTATAACTTTTAAAATCTAGAGACCAAACGAGCAATCTAGTAAAACTACAGATCCATTCATACAAATTTTTCAAAAATATATTTGTGTGCAATAATGGTTACACTCTAGTTTCTACTTTTAATATTCATATCACAAATTTCTACATTTAATATTCATATCATAAAATAAAAAATTTTAAACATACCCTTTGTGCATGAAAGTTGTGGGATTTTAGAGAACTGTTTTGTCGATATGTCATGATTTTACAATTGATTATTATTGTTGACATTATTGAGTTGTGGACCTCGCTTAATGCAACCCATGCATGTCATATAGTCGATCATTAACTTCAGAATCCCTAACCTTAAAAGTTCACGATTTCTTATTCTTTTATATATATATTTTCTATGTTCATAGCAGGAGCATTCCGTAACAAATCCACAAGAGACTGACTGGTTAAAGTACTCCATCTTTTGGCCGGATCCCAATCACCAGGTCTAGCACTCATCATATACGTCTTAAGAATTATGAAAGGTTATCAGGACGCAACACATGCCATACGATGAAGAGCAAACACGTGTGACTAAACGTGCAAAATTCTTGCAAGAAGACACGTAGCGGTGGCACACCATGCAATACTGGTCAGGCAAGTGAGTGCATGAAGGATGTGGTAAGAAAGGTTTTCAATAATAGGAGTAAAGAAACACCATGCAATATAGTTCTTTCAAGTGAATAGTAACTTTTTGAACAATTATAATAAGTTTTTTTGTTATGAATTATTACCATGGCAAGTGGATGAACTTTTTGTCAAACTTGTAGATAAATTTACTATGCTATTTATCTACCAAAATAGTTTACCTTGTCTACCAAGTTGATTGATCTTTGTAGTATAAATACCACCTCAATATAGAGGAGAAGATATACCTCTTGTATACACTTTCATAAATTATACATTCTCTTCTTCTTGTTCTTGCAATTCTCTCTAAAATCTTAAGGTTATAACACTAAATTTGTGTTAATCATTGTGATATTACAACACGTTATCAGCACGAGAGCTCTTAAACTCTAATCAAGAAGACTAATTGAGCACAAAGTCATCTACTAATCAAGGTAAGACCTTCATTAAGTAATAATATATAATATCTTATATTGAGAAGATAATTAATATAAATAAAATAAGCATAAAGAAGATCTTATTTTGGACATTTTAATAATCATGAGACTACTAACAAACTAACTTTTATTATGCATCTAACTTTTAATTATGCAACTAATATTTTATCTTATGTCAACTAACATTTACTTATGTATCTAACATTTACTTAATCTTTATTTATACAACTAACATTTCCTTTTATGTCAACTAACATTTTGATTATATTGCTAACATTTATTCGTACTAACGTCTTATTCTTATCCTAATTTGTCGTTCTTATTCTATTTTGTTTTTATAAACTAAATTCATGTTTTTATAACATAATCTTATACTTATTGTTGATATATACATAGACGATGGTTATATAGCCATTATGAACGGTTATATAGCCGTTGTAAACAACTACATAACCGTTACAAACGGTTATAATTTTAAACTATAAATTAACCACTATCAATTTATTTTTGTTTACAATAAACAGATCATCTATCAAGTTTATCTAAGAAAATCTTTCAAAGATGATACACCCGGTTTTAATACTGCCAACCATAATGCTTATTTTAATTATTATCCCCATTGCTGAACTACCACCCGAAGAATTTAAAATTTTCTTATTTTGTATTTGTTCATAGCTCTACCACTTTATTGTATCGCAATGTTTATTGATATATATGGATTCTAATAATCATCTTACTATTTGCTTAATTCTTATTTAGAAATCAGAATGTCGAATATTGCAAAAATTGAATTCTCGGCTCTTAGTATCAATGGAGAAAACTATATGTCGTGGACGGCCCATGTGAGAAGACATCTTAAATCAATGGGTGTCTTAGAAACAATACAAGATGGGAATGTTTGTTCAGAGCAAGACAAGGCGAAAGCCAATGCTTTTTACATAAACATATTGATGAAATACTGCAATTTGAATATTCAAATTATGAGGATCCGTATGTTTTATGGAAAGACTTACAAAGCAGATTTGATCATCAAAGGGAAGTTCTACTTCCTACCGTATGAATGGAACAATCTCAGGTTCCAAGATTTTAAAAAAAGTAAATGAGTACACATCTGCTTTGTTCAGAATATGCTCAACCCTCAGATTTTGTGGGCAAACTGTAACTGAGGAAGATATGTTGGAGAAAACTTTCTCCACATTTCATGCATCAAATATAAACTTGCAACAACAATATAGGTTGTAAAAACTTAAAAGATATTCCGATTTGAATTCATTTCTCCTCGTAGCAGAAAGAAATAATGAGCTCTTGATGAAAAATCATCAAGCTCGCCCCACAGGATCATTAGTAATTCTAGAGATAAATATTGCTACTAAAAACTCTGGAAGAAAATGGGAACGAGGTCGTGGCCAAGGTTCTTTTGATAAAAGTTACCTTAATAACCAAAACCATTCTTTTAAAAGTAATAATAATTACCGAGGTAACTTTTATAACCGTGGACGTGGTCATGGCCATGGATATGGTCGTGGTAGAAATCAAAGAACAGTAAATTACCACGCCTCACAAAACAATTCCAACCAGTACAAGGGGAATGAAGCTGGTAGGTCCGAAAACAATGGCACTTCCTGTTTTAGATGTGGTAGCACCAACCACTAGTCGAAGGCTTGTCGCACAGCTCCATATTTGTGTGAACTATACCAAGCCTCTCTTAAAAGAAAAGAGAAGGAAGTGAACCATGTTGATAATTTTAATGATCTCAATGTTGAGTTGAACACTGCAGACTTTGACATAGACCTTTGAAACACTTATTGTTTTACAACAATAGTTATATGCAACAATTAAGTGTTTTTCTATCTTTAACCGTGTATTTTTCTTCATGTAATGTTTTCTTTCGATTAAATAAAGTTTTTATTAAAATATAATAATGTCATCGTTATTCACTTATTATTTTTCTTTATACTTTCAAGATTAAAATGAACATCACTGGAGCACAAGATCAAACAAATGAAACAGATATATGTATAGCGGATAGTGGAGCCACACACACTATACTTAGATCTAAAATATTTTTATGAACTTAAACCAACAAAAGGAATCGTTAATACAATATCAGGCCATACATACCTGATAGAAGGAGTGGGAAAAGCTAATTTAGCATTACCAAATGGTACAAAGCTTATTATAAAAAATGCTTTATTTTCCCCAAAATCAACAAGAAATCTGTTGAGTTTCAAAAACATATATCATAACGGATATGATACTCAGTCAAGGACTGTTGATAATGAAAAATATTTGCATATCATAAGCAAAGATCAGATATTAGAAAAACTGCCAATGCTTCAGTCTGGTTTACATTATACACACATTAATATGCCTCAGGCATATATGGCAGTTAAAGAAAAATTTTGTGATCCTGAAACACTTAGCTTGTGGCATGATAGATTGGGTCATCCAGAATCTACAATGATGAAAAGGATAACTGAAAACACTCATGGGCATCCATTGAAATATCAAAAGATCCCGCAATCGAATAAATTCCTTTGTGTACATCTTGTTCTCTTGGGAAATTAATCACAAGACCTTCGTCTGTGAAAATTGAAAAAGAATCACCTTTGTTTCTTGAAAGAATTCAAGGAGATATATGTGGGCCAATTCATCCACCATGTGGACCATTTAGATACTTTATGGTTTTGATAGAAGCATCAAGTAGATGGTCTCATGTCTCTTTGTTATCAACTCGTAATGTAGCATTTGCAAAATTTCTTGCACAAATTATCAAATACGAGCACATTTTCCTGATTATACTATTAAAAGGGTGAGACTTGATAATGCTGGTGAATTCACATCACATGCTTTTAATGATTATTGCATGTCTGTGGGAATTATTGTTGAACACCCTGTTGCTCATGTACACATACAAAATGGCTTAGCTGAGTCGTTAATCAAATGTCTATAACTAATAGCTAGACCATTAATAATGAGGACAAAACTCCATGTGTCTATATGGGGTCATGCAATTCTTCATGCTGGATCACTAATTCGTATGAGACTAAGTGCAAATCTTAAATACTCTCCGTTACAACTTGTTTCTGGAAATGAGCCAAACATTTCACACCTTAGAATTTTTGGGTGTGCTGTCTATGTCCCTATTGCACCACCACAACGCATAAAAATGGGTCCTCAAAGAAGGTTGGAAATATATGTTGGATATGAATCAGCTTCCATCATAAGATATCTTGAACCTTTAACGGGTGATGTATTTACAGCACGTTTTGCTGATTGTCACTTTAACGAGTAAGTTTTCCCCGCATTAGGGGGAGAAAAGAAAAAACAAGAAAATGATGTCTCATGGTATGTTCCTTCATTATTATATCTTGATCCAGTAACTAAACAACATGAGACAGAGGTTCAAAAGATAATACACCTACAAGAAATTGCAAATAAATTACCTGATGCATTTACTGATACAAACAAAGTTACTAAATCTCATATACCAGCTGCTAATGCTCCAGCTCGAGTTGAGATTCCAAATAATCAAATAGAAAACACAATGGCTCATGAATCTCAAAAACATTTGAAACGAGGAAGACCAATTGGTTCCAAAGATAAAAATCCTCGAAAAAGAAAAACTCATGAACAAGAAGTTGACCATAAAGTGAATGATCTTGATGCAACGCTAAACACCAAAATCTCTCATGAGGAGGATTTGGATAAAAATAACAAAGAAATATCAATTAACTATGGTCACACACATACCTTATGGAATCAAGATGAAATGGAAAGTATTGATGAAATATTTTTATATTCCATAGCAAGTGACATCATGAATGGAGATGATGATTCTGAACCACAGTCAGTTAGTGACTGTAAAAATAGATATGATTGGGATAAATGGAAAGGAGCCATGCAAGCTGAATTATTTACTTAACAAACGAAAGGTCTTTGGATCTATTGTTATTACTCCGGAGGCCATAAAGCCTGTAGGGCATAAATGGGTTTTTGTACGAAAACGAAATGAGAAAAATGAAGTTACAAGGTATAAAGCTAGACTTGTAGCTCAGGGTTTTTCACAAAGGCCAGGGATTGATTATGAGGAAACATACTCCTCTGTTATGGATGCAATAACCTTTAGATACTTAATCAGTTTAACAGTCTCTAAAAATTTAGAGATGCGTTTTATGGATGTTGTCACAGCTTACTTATATGGATCACTAGATAGTGACATCTATATAAAAATTCCTGAAGGTTTTAAATTCCCCGAAGCATTAAGCTCAAGGCCTAAGGAAATGTATTCCATCAAATTACAAAGATCTTTATATGGACTCAAACAATCTGGAAGGATGTGGTATAATCGTTTGAATAATTATTTGACAAGTAAAGGATACACAAGTAATCTTATTTTTCCATGCGTCTTCATTAAGAAAACAACATCAGGATTTGTGATCATAGCTGTGTATGTTGATAATCTAAATATAATTAGGACGTAAAAGGAAATAAATGAAGCAATTGCTCTTTTAAATAAAGAATTTGAAATGAAAGACCTTGGAAAAATCAAATATTGTCTTGGTTTACAGATTGAGCATATGCATAATGGAATACTTGTGCATTAGTCAACTTATACTGAGAAACTCTTAAAGCATTTCAATATGGACAAAGCAAATCCTTTAAGCACACCGATGGTTGTTAGATCACTCAGTGTTGATAATGATCCATTCCGTCCTTGTGAAGATAATGAGGAGGTCCTTGGTCCATAGATACCATATCTCAGTGCAATTGGAGCTCTTATGTATCTTACTAACTGTACGAGACCTGATATTTCTTTTGCAATTAATTTATTAGCAAGATTTAGTTCGGCTCCTACAAAAAGGCACTGGAATGGGATTAAACATATTTTTAGATATCTTCGAGGTACTATTGATTTAGGGTTGTTTTATCCTAATAATTCAAAAGAAGGGTTGGTTGGTTATGCAGATGCAGGTTATTTTTCAGATCCCCATAAAGCAAAATCTCAAACTGGATACATATTTAAAAATGGAGGAACTACGATTTCATGGCGCTCTCAGAAACAGACACTCGTTGCGACATCCTCAAATTATGCTGAAGTCATTGCACTACATGAAGCTTCAAGAGAATGTGTATGGTTAAGATCTATAACACAACTTATATCAACTTCTTGTGGATTGGAAAAGGATGAAAATGCAACACCAATCTATGAAGATAATGCAGCTTATGTCTCACAAATGAAAGAAGGGTATATCAAAAGTGATAGAACAAAACATATACCACCAAGATTCTTTTCATACACTCAAGACCTTATTAAAGATAAACAAGTTGGAATGAGATACGTTCAATCTAGTAACAATTCAGCTGATCTTTTCACAAAGGCACTTCCTAAAACAACTTTTAAAAAACATGTTTATGATATTGGCATGCGGCATGTACACGTAATGTGATGATCTACAAAAGACAATTTGAGGGGGAGTTATAAGCTGCACTCTTTTTCCCTTAGCTAAAGTAATGTGATTTTTCTCACTGGGTTTTTTTAGCAAGGTTTTTAACGAGGCAGTACTTAAACTCTTGAAGTTTGAAAAGTGTCATCCAAGGGGGAGTGTTATGAATTATTATCATGGCAAGTGGATGAACTCTTTGTCAAACTTGTAGATAAGTTTACTGTGTACTTATCTACCAAAATAGTTTACCTTGTCTACCAAGTTGATTAATCTTTGTAGTATAAATACCACCTTAATGTGGAGGAGAAGATGTACCTCTTGTATACACTTTCATAAGTTATACATTTCTCTTCTTCTTGTTCTTGCAATTCTCTCTAAAATCTTAAGGTTATAACACTAATTTGTGTTAATCATTGTGATATTATAACAACTTTTACTATTTAAGTGTTATTATTATTTTTTGAAAAAGTTTGAAAGTACAATAAGTAATGCAAGAATGAAGGCAGTAAGAGCATTAAAAGTAGACGTTTTTGGTTTATATAGAACATGTATATTATTAAATATAAAATAGGTTTTGACATTTCTCCTTTCTTTTCTTTTATTTTTAATCTCGTGTTATACGTGTTTGAATTATATACATGTTAGCCAATGATCTCTTAGTCTAATGGTTTAAAAAGGAGGTGGGAGACTTTGCCTCTCTTGAAGATCCAAGGTTCAATCCTTGGTATTAGGGAATTAATAATAACTTGGTATTACTAACTTCTAATCACTAATCAATTTTTAAAAAAATTATATACATGAAAAGAAGCATGCAATTAAATTTATACACCTTCAAAATTATGTTAGAAAACTGCTATATGATATGATTCTATGTTGTTGATATTGTAATATGAAGGTGGATGGTAAAAACAAAAACATCAATATCTATATATATATGTAATCTAATAATAATCAAGTTCTTTTAATATTAAACTAAAGGGCTGTTTGACAACTTCTGAATGATTAAATGCTGAGCCAATAAGAGGTCTGAATCATTAAGTACTGAATCATTAAGAGGTCTGAACCATTAAGAGCTAGTATATAATTTAACTATTTAAAGACAAATGTTTGACCAATTCAGATAATATGTCTTAACCATTCAGCATTAGACCTCTTAACCATTTAGCATCAGTATAATGCTTAACCATTCAGAGGTAAATCTCTTAACCATTCAGACATGTGCTAGCGAAACAAACAGAATCATTAAGTGTTGAACCATTCAGACATCTGAACCATTAAGAGGCTGATTAAGAGGCTGCCAAATAGCCCCTAAGTCATTTTAACATTTTTCATTTACTATTGTGATAACTATATGAAAGTTAAAATTAAGCGACCTAACTAGAATAAAGGAAAATTAGATTAAATTAATTTAAACTATTAACTATTAGTCAATATTAATTTCAACTAACAATTTTTTTGTTATTTATTTAAAATTTTGATTTTGTTACTGATAACATCTTAGTGTAACTGCTCCTTAACTCCATTAGTTTTTATAATGTATCACGTGACGTGTCTTGTGATGTAATATATAACATAGTTACATTAAAAAAGTTATATGTATTACTCAATTCTTTATAAAACATTATTTTTTAAAGTTGTTTAACATAATACTTTTATCGTCAATTAGGTAGCTTGGAAACAAAAATGTGAAATGTAAGGCCCCGTTCCCGGGACGCTTACAGTTGGATCCTCATCGCACCTAAAACATACATTTTCATTTCTCTTACTAAAATATCGCAACGGAAACATTCAAAAATAACATCACATTTCATTATAAAAACTTTTTCCAAATAATACATCATCAATCGGTTACAAAATACATTGTTGTATCATATCACAAAAGCATTAAATAAATGGATGTCATCCCAAAAGAGCTGAGTAGCCGCCCGTACCATCCTCAACAATCATTACTTGCCAACTGAAAACACATAAAAAGTCAGCGTTACTGAGTGAGTTCTAGTTTTATAAAATAAAACATACTTTACTTTCATTAAAACCATTCTTCACTTTCATGCGATCATACGTCGTACGTACACATAGATAATATAATTATTATCTTCTATTACATTCGTTAACTTTCGTTCATTGTATACGTTCGTTCTCCCGAGTCTGTTGCGACAACAGGGTCGCTCACCTCATTGGCAATCTCAATGATTGCACGCTATCCGAGTCTCTTGCAACAACAGGGTTACTCACCTCATTGGCAATCTCAATGATTGCATGCTATCCGAGTCTCTTGCAACAACAGGGTTGCTCACCTCATTGGCAATCTCAACGATTGCATGCTATCCGAGTCTCTTGCAACAACAGAGTTGCTCACCTTATTGGCAATCTCAACGATTGCATGCTATCCGAGTCCCTTGCAACAACAGGGTTGCTCACCTCATATATGTGCTTGCAAGCCTTTCCTTCGTTCATTTATCATTCAATAATACATGCATTCTTACTTGATGTTCCTCTTTCATTATCTTTCACTTTACGTTACATAATACTTCATTCATTCATTAACATGACACGTAAAGCCACAGGAAAGATAAACATACGTCATAACAAGGAACATAACATACACAGTCATCACAACATACAAGATATCATACATACATATCATACATTATGCATAAACATGCAACGTCATCATCATCATGCCCAACATGCTCTCTAAGGCCTCAATCATCATCTTACATGCTCTTACGGAAACCCTTACGTCAAAATTTACATCTGCACTTTTCCTCGAAACTCAGAAGTCAACCTACACTTTCCTCGTGTGCAACAGCCCTATTCAGGCGTATGGACACCCTTCAGTCACATGGCCTCCATGCGACTGAACATCATGCGTATGAACCAATGTGGATGGACACTCATGCGGATGGAACTAATGCAGATGAGCACTTATACGATTGGACCTTCAATCGCATGACCTCCATGCGACTGGCCTTTCAATCGTGCAAATGGACCCTCAATCGTACGAATGGACCCCAATCATGCGAATGGAACCCAATCGCACCCCATTCGGCCGTATGGCCTCCATTCTATCTCCAGTCGGTCACCTAGCCCTAGCTGATGCAGAATGCAATTCCAGCCGAACGCAAACTGCCCTTTTCGACCTCCAAACTCATCTAAGCCCCTTCTAAGCCCAAAACGACCATCCTAAACCTTAGGTATGCATACCACAACACCATTCAAGCACATACAAGCCCGGAAACAAACTCTAAACGCATCACACGCAACACACCCAAATGGGTCAAACACATACACATACAAAAACGGGTTTTCTTATGCTTTCCAACCCCAAAATCATTTGAAAAAAAAGTAAAAGTAGGGTCCTAGAACTCACACAAACGACACCAAGAAGTAGAGCGTCGGTTTGACTCGCTTCTCAATGATTTTGCCCGCTCGAACCAACCCGAACCAACTTTTTCTCTTCTTTCTCTTCCTTTTTGGCTGAATTTGTGAGTGTGTGGGGAGAGTATGGCTGCCCTCTCCCTACACATATCACCAT
The DNA here is from genome assembly GCA_025506515.1 of Flaveria trinervia. NCBI lineage: Eukaryota > Viridiplantae > Streptophyta > Magnoliopsida > Asterales > Asteraceae > Flaveria > Flaveria trinervia. The sequence continues at coordinate 105,040,743 of CM046448.1, read as the reverse complement.
ATTTCCAAATTTCTCTCGTTGGCGAGTTTGGTCCCTCGACTTTGAACTTTATTTCTTTCTTCTTTCGTCGGCTTCAAAATAGATAAATAACTGGGTGTTACAAGTCCACCCCCTTAAATAGGTTTCGTCCTCGAAACCTGTTATTCCTCGAACAAACGTGGATAATGTTGTCTCATTTCTTTCTCAGTCTCCCACCTTGAATCGGATCCTTTCCTGTGTTTCCACTGTACACGCACAAGAGGAACCACTTTATTTCTCAGCCTCTTCTCTTTTCGATCGATGATCACCACTGGTTGCTCCATGTAATTAAGCCGTTCATATACTTCGATATCCTCCAGTGGAAAGATCATATCTTCATCTGCCAAGCACTTCCTTAGATGAGATACGTGGAATGTCGGGTGAATTCCACTTAACTCATTTGGTAACTCCAATCTATAGGCCACCTTTCCAACTCGAGCTATGATTTGGAAAGAGCCTATGTACGTTGGGCTCAACTTGTCCCGCTTTCAGAAACAAATGATACCCTTTCAAGGTGAGACCTTCAACATAACCCGGTCACCCACCTGGAATTCAATCGGTTTGTGTCGTTTATCGGCATACGACTTCTGTCTATCTTTGGCTGCCTTCATGAAGGCTTTGATCTTCTCAAGCTTCTCAGTCGTAGCCTTGATTACCTCGACGCTTCCTAGTTCTTTCTGAACAATATCACCCCAACAGATGGGTGTTCTGCATCTCCTACCGTATAGCATCTCATAAGGTGGCATACCGATACTGGCATGATAACTGTTGTTGTATGAGAATTCGGCTAACGGTAGGTGGTCATCCCAACTTCCCCAAAATCAATCACACATGCCCGAAGCATGTCCTCCATTGTCTGAATGGTCCTCTCTGACTGACCATCAGTCTGGGGATGATAAGCCGTGCTAATATGTAACCTCGTCCCCATAGCGTTGTGGAATTTCTTCTAAAATTTGGAGGTAAACCTGGTGTTACGATCAGACAAAATAGACACCGGCACACCATGATGAGTTACAGTCTCTCTGATGAAGAGATCCGCTAACCTCTCCGATGAATATGTCCCGCGGATGGGTAGGAAGTGAGCACTCTTCGTCAAACGGTCAACAATCACCTGTATAGCATCGTACCCTTTCGGAGTACGCGGTAGCTTCATAATAAAATCCATGGTGATGTGCTCCCACTTCTATTCCGGTATATCCAAAGGTTGGATCTTCCCATACGGCTTTTGATTCTAGGCCTTCACCTGTAGACAGGTAAGGCATTTACTCACATACTCCACCACGTCGCGTTTCATACCCGACCACCAATAATCCTTCTTCATGTCTTGATACATCTTTGTGGCACCAGGATGAATGGAGTATCGAGTCTTGTGAGCCTCATCCATGATCTTCACCCGTAGATCCCTAAAACAAGGAATCCACACCTGTCCAAATCGGATTTTAACACTGGTGTGTTTCCACCCAATTCCCCAACCAGACCTCTCATTCTTTCCGAGTTAAGATGATATTCTTTCAATGCCTCATCTTGAAACTCCTTGACATGCTTCATCACGTCTGAGGTCATGATTAGTTGATACGCTTTCACCATAATCGGCTTGGGCCTCTTTTTTCGGCTAAGGGCATCAGCCACCACGTTGGCTCTGCCCGGATGGGAATGGATCTCATAATCATAATCCTTTATAAGTTCCAACCACCGCCTCTGCCTCATGTTCAGATCTTTCTACTCAAAGAAGTACTTCAAGCTCTTGTGGTCAGTGAAAATGGTGCACTTCGTCCCGTAAAGATAGTGCCTCCAAATCTTTAGTCCAAAGACCACGGCTGCGAGCTCCAAGTCATGAGTAGGGTAATTGACCTCATGAACCTTCAACTATCGGGATGCATAAGATATAACCTTTCCTCTCTGCATTAACACACACCCCAACCCCAAATAAGAAGCATCAGAATAAACCACTAGATCTTCACTTCTATCTGGTAATGACAGAACAGGAGCTTGAGTTAATCTCGCCTTCAATTCTTCGAAGGCCTTCTCTTGAGCTTGACCCCATACAAACTTCACATCCTTCTGGGTCAACTTGGTTAGTGGAAAAGCAATCTTGGAAAAGTCTTGGATGAATCTTCTGTAGTAGCCCGCCAAACCCAAGAAGCTACGAATCTCGGATGGCGTCTTTGGTGAATTCCATTGCATAACCGCCTCCACCTTTGTCGGGTCCACCATGATCCCGTTAGGATTCACCACATGACCCAAGAACTGAACTTCACGCAACCAGAACACGCACTTAGAGAATTTAGCATACAACTTCTCCCTCCTCAACGTCTCTAGAACCTCCCGAATGTGACCGGCATGCTTTAACTCGCTCTTCGAATAAATCAGGATATCATCAATAAACACAATCACTGATTTATCTAACATCGGCCGACACACCCGACTCATCAGATCCATAAAAGCAGCTGGCACATTAGTCAAACTAAAAGACATGACAAGAAACTCGTAATGACCATAGCGCGTGCGGAAAGCTGTTTTAGGAACATCCTACTCTTTCACCTTCAACTGATGTTAACCAGATCGAAGGTCTATTCTTGAAAACCAACTGGCACCTTGAAGCTGATCGAACAAATCATATATTCCCGGTAAGGGGTATCGGTTCTTCACCGTAAACTTGTTCAGATCACGGTAGTCAATACACATCCTCATACTACCGTCTTTCTTCTTCACAAACAAGACCGGAGCACCCCAAGGAGAGATACTCGGTCTGATGAACCCCTTATCAAGAAGCTCTTGCAACTGCTCCATCAACTCCTTCATCTCAGTCAGAGCCAACTGATACGGTGACTTGGCAACAGGCTGGGCACCCGGTATCAGATCAATCTGAAACTCAATCTCTCTGTCAGGTGGCACTCCTGGTAAGTCTTCTGGGAACACGTCTGTTAAGTCACACACAACCGAAACATCGGATAGTTGTGGTGTTGGCGTATCCACATTCTTTACATAGGCCAAGTAGGCACTACATCCACGCCTCATACACTTTCCCGCCACCGCCATTGAGATTACCTTCAGGATTGTAGTAACCCGATCCCCATAAACAGTCACCAAACTCCCGTCAGGCGCTGTCAAACAAATCATCTTCTTGCGACACACAATGTTCGCCTCGGAGTTCGCCAACCAATCCATCCTAAGAACCAAATCGAAACCACCTAAGGTCATCACGAACGGTCTAACAGGAAACTTATGACCTTCTAGCTCCACATCACAGTTCTCTATCATCTCAGAGATCCTGGTAGACTTACCTATGGCAGTTTTTACCTCGAAGGGGGCATCAACACGTCTACTACTAACAGGCAGCTTAGCACAAAAAGCAGCAGAAATAAAACTTTTACTGGCACCCGAATCAAATAACACAGAAGCTAAAGTTTGGTTCACTAGAAACGTACCGGACACGACATCAGGGTCCGTCCTAGCTTCCTCCTGTGTCATGGTGAATGCCCTGGCACTCGCCCTCGGTCCTTCACCTCCCGTCTTCTTCGCCCCGGAACTCTCAGCCCTTGGTTTCTTGCAATCCTTACTTATGTGACCCTCTTCACCACAGTTGAAGCACCAGACCGTTCGACAGTCCTTGGCTATATGCCCCGGCTTCCCACATTTGAAGCACACGTTCAACCCCAGCCTACATCCCCTGCTATGTTCTCTCCCACACCTACCACACTTCATATACCAGCACCCCATGCGACCACACGGCGGTCGTCCACCCATGCCTTCTTGTTACCCGTCGAGGTATCACCCCGACCAAACCTCTTCCCCTGCCAGTTTCGATCACCACCACTCTTCTTGCCACCTTCAGTCACCACCACCGTCCTCTCATCATAAAGTCTCCCTGCCAAATCCACAGCTGACCTAAACGTGCTCGGCCGGGCAACGATCATGTGCTTGCGAATATCCACTGGCAAACCTTGAATATGCCTCTTGATTTTTCGAGACAGGGGTGTCACCTGATCCAGCACCAGACATGCCATCTCGTTGAACTTTGTGGTGTACTGCTGGTGCGTCATGGTTCCCGCCTCCAGTTGCAAGAACTCCCTTTCAACCTTGTCCATTTCCCGATAAGGACAAAACTCCTTAATCACCAACTTTTTTAGCTCAGACCATCTCATCCTCCTAATGGCTCTGCTACCCTCAGCTTGGACAATGTTGTCCCACCAGCACAAAGCTGAATCCACAAAAGAATGGGTAGCGAACTTCACCTTCTGATCTTCACAGCACTCACTGATATCAAGAACAACCTCCATTTCCCTCATCCACTGTCAAAAGTAGGGGGCTTGCATCTCATAAACGCCCCGTAGTTACAGACTCGTGCCGCCTCCGGCATAGGCTCTTCTTCTTCCTCCTCTTTATCATCATCCGAGAGAACCGCTTCAGGCTCTGGTTGCTCTCGTCCTCCTGAGAACCTGTTCCTCTCCTTTCTTTCCCCTTCTCGTACAGCCTTGATAACTTCAGTCACTAAAAACGGTAAGATCGTCTGCATGACTTGATGAACTTCTTCAACAACAGCCTCCTTCACTGAGGCTCTTAGATTGGCGCTCTCGTCGCCACCCTCCGGATGAGGGGTCACTGGTTCTTCAGAAACCACCTTCTCAACTCTAGGTCTCCTTTTCTTGGGACGCGGTTCAACACCATGACCTCCACCACGTGAAGCTTTCAAAGATCTACCACCGGCCATTCACACGCACACTGAAAGATTCAAACACCAACAAGGTCATTCAAGGGAAAAGCTCAGTTTATGTCAAGTATAGTAAGTCCCTAATTACAGTGGCCAGTTGTGATTAGCCACTTACTTTACTCTTCACACCCGAGCATTACCTATCCTGACTATATCAGGATTTAAATCTACAAACAACACATAACACATCACATGCGCATATAATACCGATTAACTTATGAAAATACCTGATGGCACACAACTACTCAAATTGGCATCCCATTCCCTTTCCGCCCCATTCTCAGTTTAAGTTAAGGTTTATTTTGAAATTTTACCCATTTCACTTAAACTGTTGCTCTAATACCAACTTGTAAGGCCACGTTCCCGGGACGCTTACAGTTGGATCCTCATCGCACCTAAAACATACATTTTTATTTATCTTACTAAAATATTAAAGCGGAAACATTGAAAAATGACATCACATTTCATTATAAAAACTTTTGCCAAATAATACATCGTCAGTCGGTTACAAAATACATTGTTGCATCATATCACAAAAGCATTAACTAAATGGATGTCATCCCAAAAGAGCTGAGTAGCCGCCCGTGCCATCCTCAGCAATCATTACCTGCCAACTGGAAACACATAAAAACTCAGCGTTGCTGAGTGAGTTCTAGTTTTATAAAATAAAACATACTTTACTTTCATTAAAACCATTCTTCACTTTCATGCGATCATACGTCGTACGTACACATAGATAATATAATTACTATCTTCTATTACATTCGTTCATTGTATACGTTCGTTCTCCCGAGTCTGTTGCGACAACAGGGTCGCTCACCTCATTGGCAATCTTAACGATTGCACGCTATCCGAGTCTCTTGCAACAACAGGGTTGCTCACCTCATTGGCAATCTCAACGATTGCATGCTATCTGAGTCTCTTGCAACAACAGGGTTGCTCACCTCATTGGCAATCTCAACGATTGCATGTTATCCGAGTCTCTTGCAACAACAGGGTTTCTCACCTCATGGCAATCTCAACGATTGCATGCTATCCGAGTCTCGTACAACAACAGGGTTGCTCACCTCATTGGCAATCTCAACGATTGCATGCTATCCGAGTCTCTTACAACAACAGGGTTGCTCACCTCATATATGTGCTTGCAAGCCTTTCCTTCGTTCATTTATCATTCAATAATGCATGCATTCTTACTTGATGTTTCTCTTTTATTATCTTTCATTTTACGTTACATAATACTTCATTCATTCATTAACATGACACATAAAGCCACAGGAAAGATAAACATACGTCATAACAAGGAACATAACATACATAGTCATCACAACATACATGACATCATACATACATAACATACATTATGCATACACATGCAACATCATCATCATCATGTCCAACATGCTCTCTAAGGCCTCAATCATCATCTTACATGCTCTTACGGAAACCGTTACATCAAAATTTACATCTGCACTTTCCCTCGAAAGTCAGAAGTCAACCTACACTTTCCTTGGGTGCAACAGCCCTATTCAGGCGTATGGACACCCTTCAGCCGCATGGCCTCCATGCGACTAAACATTATGTGAATGAACCAATGCGGATGGACACTCATGCGAATGGAACTAATGCGGATGAGCATTTATGCGACTTGACCTTCAATCGCATGACCTCCATGCGACTGGCCTTTCAATCATGCGAATGGACCCTCAATCGTACGAATGGACCCCAATCATGCGAATGGAACCCAATCGCACCCCATTCGGCCGTATGGCCTCCATTCGGTCTCCAGTCGGTCGCCTAGCCCTAGCTGATGCAGAATGCAGTTCCAGCCGAACGCAAACTGCCCTTTTCGACCTCCAAACTCATCTAAGCCCCTTCTAAGCCCAAATCTACCATCCTAAATCTTAGGGATGCATACCACAACACCATTCAAGCACATACAAGCCCGGAAACAAACTCTAAACGCATCACACGCAACACACCCAAATGGGTCAAACACATACACATACAAAAACGGATTTTCTTATGCTTTCCAGCCCCAAAATTGTTTGAAAACAAGTAAAAGTGGGGTCCTAGAACTCACACAAACGACACCGAGAAGTAGAGCTTCGGTTTGACTCGCTTCTCAATGATTTTGCCCGCTCGAACCAACCTGAACCAACTTTTTCTCTTCTTTCTCTCTTCTTTTCCTTTTTGGCTGAATTTGTGAGTGTGTGGGGAGAGTATGGCTGCCCTCTCCCTACACATATCAACATATTTCCAACTTTCTCTCGTTGGCGAGTTTGGTCCATCGACTTTGGACTTTATTTCTTTCTTCTTTCGTCGGCTTCAAAATAGATAAATAATCGGGTGTTACACGAAAATTGAGTGATATATTATTTTAATTATGTAATACGTCATATCATATGCCACAAGCAACGCCACATGGGAGTCACTAAAACTAAACAGAGTTAACAAACAATTAGATTGAGACTTCTATTGGTGAAAAAAATTGAAAGTTATGATTAATATTAATCAAATTAGTTGTGATTTATATTGGTCAATACTTAATATTTTGGATTATTAAAATTCAGATTTTCTAGATTAAATATAAATTATGATCACTATTTAATTATTATTATTATTTTTAGATTTAACTTGCTGGCAAGTGTGAAAAAAATCATTAAATTATAACAAAATTAAAATTTATACACTTATGTCATTTAATTTAAAAATGTTATGATATTAAAACATAAATGGTTTTAAGTTAGAATGAACATGAGTGAATTTATTGAAATATAATAATCTTCGTTGGTAATTGATATTGTTTATATCTTAAAATTAAAATGAGCTATTTATATAATAAAATATCTTTAAAATTATAACTTTTATCCTTATATGTCAAGAGTTGACTTATTAATAGGCTAGGGGTAGCGCAGGCTGCCCCTGAGCTTTCGTGTAAAGCACAACCCTAAAAAAAAGTTTATACAACTCTAAAAAAATTGACCAACCTAATTATTATGAAAGGATTCCAAAAAACAAGTAACAAATACAGAATAATTAGTTTGAATAACTAAGTCCTTTATCTTATTAGATAAATATTTGATAAATTAATTATTAGATTATTGATTAGTAGATTGCTAGATTAGATTGTTTGATTTTTTTAGTTAAATTGTTTGTTTGAATACTTGATTATTTAAATGTTACCATGATTGTTAAATAGAGGTGTAGGCAAGTCATCCTGAGCTTAGGATTTTTTAATATAAGAAAGTTTGATCTTGTGTCTGAACTTGGCTCATATAGAATGTTATTGTAAAGCTCAAGTCTTTTCGTGTAAAATTTTAACTTTAATACTCGAGTTTTTTTTTTTATTTTAGAAAATTTTAAACTCAAACTCGGCTCAAGGTCCCTTTTTATAGTTTTTTTATAGTATAAGCTCGAGATCGTTTAAGTTCGGTTCGATTCGAAATTTTGACAAACCGGTCTCAAGTAACTCACGACTCCACTTGTCTCATTTAAACACTAAATGTTGAATGTTATTTGTTTTAATTTGATATTTTGTCTTCTTGTTGTGTGATCGGGACCTGAATCGGAACGTATAAAAAAATTTAACTATTAACGATAAATGACCAACCCTTAAAACATTCCAACCCCAATGTAGAAAAAATATGGGCATGCCACTATAGATAAACCCCCCTTTCTAAACAAGTTATTATTGGCAAAAAAAATTCATTATTGAATGAATGTATGGCAAAAAAAACTATTATTAAATAAGTGTATCGTGAAAATACAAAAAAATTAAGACACCTAACTTTTTGGGCTAGATCCGTCACTACTTCCATCCATGGCTTCCATTTCCAAGCTTTCATCTCCGGTCACCACCACCACCTAGCCTGATAGTGATTAATTTGTTTATCTAACTAGAGACAACCTCTTTCATTATCTTCATCGTCACAGAATCCCATTGAAAACTCATTGCGAACACAACCTTTCACTTAAGTTTACATCAGAAAAATATCCAGTAGCCGAAGACCATTCATCGTCGCTCGATGCTACTGAAATCACTTGGGGAGTTGACAGTGACACCAAATTTATAGAAACATTGATGTTTGGGGGCGGGGGGAGAGAGAGAGTGGACAGTAAGGGTGTTAGACGGGTATGCTAACTTACCTTTACAATCAATTTTATCCTTGTAACATGCTTCAAATGTTGTACGCCATGCTTCAAATATCGTATATCACTATTCATCAAATATCGTGTGTGTACATATAATTTACTTACAAACTCAAAAACCCTTGCAAAACATGCATAATCAAATCTTTAAAAATCTGGCTAATAAAAAGACCCAAAACACCGTAAAAATTAATCATGACTTTGAAATATTGATATACAAATAATGTCGTTTTTTTAAATAAAAGTCCCAACCCTTGGCCCCGGGCGCATGCAAAAACTGTCACCCTCGTTTTTCAACACATATGAACTTTTGACTTAAAATCCAAACACTAGGGGGAAGCAAAAATGGCCATGTGATAAAAAAACCCCTAAGAATTTACTACTGGGGATGCTCTTATATTACTCGAGTTTTGTTAGTTGTTATATAAGGCACTCAACAAAAACGTTCAAATAAATCTACTCAAGTTTTATAAAAGCTTTTTATAAAAGCTAATGTTCTTTAAATTAAAAAACAAAGTTAATGGAACACATACGGATCTTCATTAATATTTAGTTATCTTATTCTTTTCACTGTTATCTTTTATTTTGAATTAAAATTAATAAAATAATTATAAGATGGTAATAAATATTCATATAGATTACATTTAAGTCAATTATATATAAAACTTTAATATTTATAAAAGGAGATTAAAAATACAAAAACATATATTTAAAACTGAGTGGTTTTTAATTTTTTATTATAGAGAAAGCACTTGTTAATTTTGATGGAACATAAGAAAACTTTATTACTGAAATCATGTTTTATGCATTACTACTAGGATAACAAGATCAACTTTATGCATATTATTTTTTCACAACTCTTGGTCCTATGTAATCATTAGTCCTATATAATATTAGATTAACTTATTACTTCTTCTGGATTTCATGACCATCTGACATGATTTAAGGAACATCTTTCTAAAGATTCTGGAAACCAAGCATTTTACCATTAACTAAGTATCCGTAGATTTACGCTAAAATAGTTAGATAAAAGTATAAAAGCTAAACCTCTTTATTTTCATCGGTAACATACTATCTACTTTACCATAAAATAAGTATATTTTAGTTCAGCATGATTTAAACATACATTTTTATATTATAAAATTTACTTTTTTACCATCAAGATGTCTCTATAGAAACAGATAAATAACTGGCTGGATGAATAACTTATTAGTGAAGATTTTTAGAATGTTGAATTTACTGGTATGTGTAATCATTGCATACACATAACTATGGAGTTATGTGGCTTTCGCGTTATCAAAATATGTCAAATATTGCAAAATTGTTAACTTATAGATGTTTGAATTAGACATCTAAACCTTAAGTATTTAACAACTTAATAAAAACATATAATACTTTACTAATAATAAGATTAACTATGTTAGCCACCAAAGTTTCCACTTGTGATATGAGTCATATGACTCACTAAAGTATATCAAATGGAATTGCAACTTGCCATAACCTACGAAAGTAGTTAAAGCTAACACTTCTTCGTAGCTATAGAGAAAGTAAGATAAATAAATAAATAAATAAAATAAATAAGAGGAGGGGAGTCCCTTATGAATGATAGGGACTAGTTGTTACTATAACTAAGTCTTGTGGACTTTAATGTAAAATAAGAAACAATATTGCCTCTTGTGAGAAGGGTCACTTTCCACATGCATGCAAAATAAAAATAAAAATAAAACACCTAAAATTGTGAAAAGTTAAACTTCAAATTTTAGCACTTTCATAGAAGATTTTGGAAGCTTTTATAAAAAAACAAAGTAGAAGAAACTGATGGCAATTATAGCAAGTGTACAAGTGAAGTAGCTAAATGTACTAGTTGTTAATGCATGAATGTGTATGCTAAGATTCGGTCTCCATAAAGAAGTTGCAGAGCAGGAATATGACAACATGTTTGGCTGCTTTCCAGAGACCAAGAATCCTTTGCTTACTTTTATTTTGGAATATAATTATGAATTTAAGTAAAAGTGACAAAACTAAAGATCAAGTACATTGAGTTTTATTCATTACAAGAAAAATAGGTATTAAGAACTAAATTATAAGAGACTGGTTAATCTGTGTTGGATACATAGTATCAAAAACTAATATGTTAGTTAGTGATAATATTATTAGAAACTACTTTTTTGTGACTCATATTAGTGACTATAATTAGTTCCTAATACTTTGACAAGCTATTTAACACTAAATTACAGTCACAAATTTATTTTTATTGTAAGGAGATTCGGAGGAAAGTTTTTTGTTACTCAATTTCAATCTCAAATAAGTGCTCATGTTAATGAAATTTAACATCGGTGTAAGAACAACTGATATTCATTCTTTAATAAAGAGAGATCATAATACAAACTGAAAATTAGTTTTTAATATTTCTATAGTGGATCAAACTAGGGACTAATAATTAGTCTTTATAGAGTTTTACAGGTAAATAAGTATGGAGTATAATCTAGTCTTCCAAAATCAACCTAAATTCTAAAGTTTTGAGGGAACATATTTGATCGCGTGGTAACAACTCAATGTTTAAATGATTTAAAAATGTGATTTTGCATTGTGATTAGGGTGGAACAAGTTCACTTTGTTTGTGTTTTATGTTGTAGGGATTGGAGTTAAATAAGGCTGGTTTTGGAGAAAAAGGAGTAAATAACGAAACTACAAGAACTGAAGTTGAAAATAATGAAAGTTACAAAAAAGGCCGAGTAAACCTTGTACCAGCGTATGATACGTCGGGTATGAGCGTATCATACGTCGGGTATGAGCGTATCATACGTCGGTCAGCGTATGGACGACGTATCTACGGGCGTATTTGAAGAAAAAACAGAAATTTGGGTGTCGAAGAACAAGGTTGGGCGTATGATACGCCCAAGGTCGGCGTATCATATGTTGGCTATCAACAAACACCCTGATTTTATGGATTTTCAAGTTATTTAAACACATTCAATTCCAATTCGAAAGGAGATTTTTTCTAGAGGAAAATAGGTGATGTCAAGGAGTTTTTTTGTGCTTGCAAGCTTCCTAACTCACACAAAATCATCATTGATCATTACCAAATCAAGATTGAAGAAGTAATGAAGACGGCGAGTGGCTAAATCGTTCTATGTTGCTTTCGGGTGGATAGTTCTTACGAAGTGAGATGATTAGTCATATTAGGGTTTCTATGTTGAACACTTGTGGTTAAATATAATTGAGGGTTTTAATTGAGTTAAACAATTTGTTTATAAAAAAAGTTATATGTTTTATCATTAGTTTTCAAATTCCTTGCACTGTTAGCTCATTAAAAAAAATAGATAACATGATAGAGATGAATTGATAACTTTATAAATGAACGAGTCCTAAAAGATTGTTTATTGGTTATCACTTCAATCAAAAGCTAAATTCTTGAGTTGTGTTATACAGCCCAAAAATACATCAGATAACTCATTGATCTTGTAGAACTTGAAACCCGAAAGTGATTGTTTCTTATTATTTAATTAAATTAGTTTTAAAGTTCTTTTTCTTTATACGCGTATGTTCTTCAATTCATTTAAAGTTTTAATTTTTAATTATAAATTTGTGTATTTAAGTTAATCGAGTCATATTGTTAAATATTTTTCACATATTCCTTGTGAAGATGACCTTACTTATCCTTACACAATAAATGTAGCCAAGACTAATATAATAACTTGTTTTTGAACGAATCTCAACAACCAGATCAATATTCACAACTATAAAATAATGACCAATTGTTAGTCTCGAATTAAATAGTGCATATTATATTATTTAAGAAAAGATATCAAAGACTGGAATTAGTCTTAAAGATCCAATCTTAAATATAAACTCATTCAAAACTGTGTCTAGTCTTTAATAGCTTTTTATATTAGACAAGTAGGGACTATACCCGGTAAAGGAGTGGGTTGGGTTGGGTAAGGTATCGGGTCAAGACGGGTTTGGGTTAGCGGGGTTCGGGTCAAAACGGCTTCGTGTCAAATTCGGGTTGGATGGGCTCGGTTTAGGATGGATTCGGGTCAGAATGGATCGAGTCAGGACGGTTCGGATTAAAATATTATAAAATTTCAATTTTTCAAAAAAACAAAACACCACACTTAAAATCACCATAACAAAACCCAAAAAAGGCAACCCTAAAAAAACGATTCCAACTAATTATCACTAATGAATTAAAAAAACCTATAAATAATACTATAATAGTCCATAATCGAGAACTTCAAATTTGATTAATTATATCAGATCTAATAAATTGAGACTCAAATAAGATCTTATGAATTTGATTAGTCATTGGAAGTGTACGACTTCTCAAGATCGTTAGATCGTTAGAGCATGTGACACCAGTCGAGAGGGTGAGTGCTTTTGTAATAGACTGATACCTTATTCAATGGTTGGTTTCATAGACATGAGAAACCTAGAAATAACCGTACTCGATTGTCGGAGATTCACTAGACTGATACCTTATTCAATGGTTGGTTTTGATGATGGTTTTTTTTGCTTATTTTTGAAGCTTTCCTATGATGGTGGTGGGTGGAGTAGTTGACAAACGGATGGCAGTGACGGTGGTGGGTGGAGTAGTTGACAAACGGACGGCAGTGACCGGTGGTGGACTAGTGGTGAGTGGATTAGCGGAGCGGACGGACGGTGATGGTCGGTGGAGTAGTGGATGGGTGGACGGTGGTGGATGGATGTCGATGGACAGAATGAAGAAGCAAGAAATGGACTGGTGGTTTGAGGAAGTGGGTGACCTAATGACCTGGTATTCATAGATGACTCATTGTTACCGTAGCTTATTTACAACAGAATTTGTATGGCCCATGCTGACCTTGTGAAAAAAATTTAAGCCAGACTAACCCATTTCTTTCTTTGTTAATTAGTGCCCATGAAGACACAAAATGATAAATGTGAGTTTAAGATATTTAGTTTTCAATAAATAACATATATTTTATCTTTTCGAGGGAACGAATAAAAGACTAGCTAACATTTAGTTTTTATTTTATATTTAACACATAGAATTAGAGACTGATATTCATTCTTAGATATATTCTATATAAGAAAGGACCAATGACTGATTCTTAACCTATTCTTATTTGGAATAGGTTATACCATTTTAAGAAAGTTATCTACTACTAAATATTAGTCATAAAAATTATGTAGATCTTACTCGAAACTAGCATTCGTTCTACAATAGTCAACACATATTCTGTTGTTTTGAATAAATAAGTTAAATACTAAAATTCAATCTCTAAATTAACTCGTATATGAAATACGTATCCTTGAGTTAAAAACAACTATTCAGTCGTGAATGCATCATATCAAATAATCAAAGACTTATATTTTAGTCTCCAGTTTATTTGTCGTAAATTCAATGATAAATTTGTAGATAAAAAAGTATGTTATAATCAATCTGAGTTATTGATGGTCAAGTAGTGTAAGGAGGTGTTTGTTTTTCAGAAAAGCTCTCCCGGGTCTTTTTTTGTCTGTGTAGCGCAGACCATGCGCAGACGTTGAGGTCTACAAAGTGTTTGTTTTTGAAAAACTTTTCATTAAAAAATGTCTACACTAGGTATGCATGGTGCAGACTTGGCAAAATCACTTCTAAAGTCTGTAGAGGATTAAGCACCATCACCCACCACCACCCATGTCCGCTACCACCGTCCACTTCCACCACCGTCCACATCCACCACTAGCACAACCATCCACCACCACCACCACCACCACCACCATCCCCCTCCACCCACCGTCCACCACCATCCAACACTATCGTATACCACCACCAGTTGATTTTAGCAATATGCAGACATTAATAAATATACACTCTTTTTGTTGCAAACTACAGAGGCTTGGGGCACCTCTTCTCCCGCAAATGTCTGCAGACGTGGTCCGCAGGCTGCATACATTTTGCTACATAAAAAACAAATATCACCTAAATCACATTCATTAATGGTCTAGTGCAAGTGATAACCAATTAAAGTTAATGATTGTTAATTGGGACGTTTACGGTGAATTAGTTAGTTTCTAATTAAATAAGTTTATCATTGGTAGATTACGGTTAATTAGGGTCATTATTGGTCAATTACGGTTAGGAAGGGCTATTATTGGTTAAATGTGATAAATGAGAATAAATTAGAGTAATTGATGTTGAAAATGGTCAATAGTAACATCCTAGGCGAATCCCACATCGGTCGTGGACAGGAGATATTCCTGGTTCATAAGGAATGTCTGACATGTAATATCAACAACGCGTTTTGAGTGTATTGGCTTTGGATGAGAGGAGAACTCCACAATTAAGCATGCTCAGGTGGGAGCAATCCAGGGATGGATGACCTCCTTAGGAAGTTTTCACTCGGGCAACCAAAAGCAAATTCGTGAGCTCCTTGTGAGCAAAGCAAACAATATTGTTAGTGTGAGGAGCCAGGTATTACATAATGGTATCAGAGTCACTCTTGTGCCGTTCGGGATGGTAGGGCAAAACTCATCAGGATGGTAAGTACCCAGGGGTGTTCAGAGTGACACCTTAGGCCAATCCCACATCCATAAATGGGATGGTGGGGCAAACCTCATCGAGAACGATGAGTCCAAAAGAGAGGGTGTTTGTAACATCCTAGGCGAATCCCATATCGATCGTGGACAGGAGAGATTCTTGATTCATAAGTAATGTTGGTGTGAGGAATCGGGTGTCACAAGTAAAGTGGTTCCAATATGGTAAAATATGGTTAATTAGAGTTAATGATTGTCAATTAGGATTGTTTATAGTTAATTACAATTAACTAGGGTTATTATCTGTAAGGCCCCGTTCCCGGGACGCTTACAGCTGGTAAATCATTGCACATAAAATATACATTTTCATTTATCTTACGTAAACATTGCAGCGGAAACATTCAAAAATGACATTTCGTTTCATTATAAAATCTTTTGCAAAATAATACATCGTTAACCGGTTACAAAATACATTGTTGCATTACATCACAAAAGCATTATATAAATAGATGTCATCCTAAAGAGCTGAGTAGCCGCCCCGTGCCATCTTCAGCAATCATTACCTACCAACTGGAAACACATAAAAGTCAGCGTTGCTGAGTGAGTTCTAGTTTTTATAATAAAACATACTTCTCTTTTGTTAAAACCGTACTTTACTTTCATGCGATCATACATCATACGTACACATAGATAATAACATTATTATCTTCATCATTCATTCGTCCATCATTACATCTTTTCTTTCCATCAAACCATGAACTTTACCTTTCAGTCTCCTCGTACTGGGTGGAAGCCTATCATAGACCTTCCATTACGGTGCACAACACCTCGTGGCCACAGTACCTAAGATAAAGTTCAGGCGTACCATTGTCATGTGTTATGCCCTTCCGTCCGTTGGTACTGGGCCGAAGCCTATCATAGGCCTTCCATTACGGTGCACAGCACCTCATGGCCACAGTACCGAAGGCAAGCAACAATGGTTCCATACAAATGGTCGATCACAAAGAAAGACCCCACTGTGCATCCTCCCGGGTTGGGCTAACACCTTTTAATGGCGTGTCCCTTCCATACATTTGCTTGCAAGCTTTTCATTTCTTTTATCATTTATTAATGCATGCATTCTTCCTTCATGTTCCTCTTTCATTATCTTTTACTTTACGTTACATAATACTTTCATTTCATTCATTAACATTCAACGCAAAGCCACGAGAAAGATAAACATACATCATAATAAGGAACATAACATACACAGTCATCATCATCATACAGGGCAACATCATACATACATCATGCATAACCATGCAACATCATCATCATGTCCAACATACTCTCTAAGGCCTCAACAGTCATCTTACATGAACTTACGGGAACTTTCATGTCAAAACTTACATCTACACTTTCCCCCGAAAGTCAGTAATTAAACTACGCTTTACTCGAGTTCAACAGTCCTATTCGGGCGTATGGGCACCTTTAGTCGCATGGCCTCCAAGCGAATGAACATCATGCAAATGGACCAATGCGGATGAACACCTATGCGGATGAACGCCCAATCGTGCGAATGGACCTCATGAGAATGAACACCTATGCAAATGGACCTAATGCGGATGGACTCAATGCGGATGAGTCCCATGCGAATGGAACTAATGTGGATGGACTCAATGTAGATGAACTCTCAGTCGCATGACTCCCCATACGATTGACCTTCAGTCGCACGACTGGCAGGCGTATGGGCTCCAGTCGCGTGACTCACATGCGATTGAACCTCAATCGAACGATTGGTATGCGTGTGGACTTCAGTCGCACGACTGGCATGCCATTCGGTCGCATAGCCCTAACTGCGCAGAATTCAGCTCACTCCCGAACCCACTTTGCCATTTTCGACCTCTAAGCTCTTCCAAACCCATTCTAAGCCCAAATCAACCATCCTAAACCTTAGGCATGCATACCACAACACCATTCAAGCACGCCAAGCCTGGAAACAAACTCCAAACGCATCACACACAAACACATACAAATGGGTCAAACACGCACACATACAAAAACGGTTTTCAGATGTGTTCAGCCCTAAAATCGACAAAACATTTAAAAGAGGGGTCCTATAACTCACACAAACCACACCGAGAAGTAGAGCTTCGTTTGGACCCGCTACATGATGATTTTCGAGTTCGAACCCATGCGAATCAAGCATTTTCCTTTTTTTCTCCCTTTTCTCTCTTCTTTCTCTCTAAATTGCAGACTTTTGGGTGTGGGGAGAGGGTAAGGACTGCCCTCTCCCTTTAAATACCCCCACTCACCCAACTTTCTCTCGTTGGCGAGTTTGGTCCCTTGACTTTGGACTTTATTTCTTTTTCTTCTTTCGTCGCTTCAAAATAAATAAATAATCGGGTGTTACAAGTCCACCCCCTTAAATAGGTTTCGTCCCCGAAACTTGTTATTCCTCGAACAAACGTGGGTAATGCTGCCTCATTTCTTCTTCAGTCTCGCACGTTGACTCGGATCCTTTCCTGTGCTTCCACTGTACACGCACAAGAGGAACCACTTTATTTCTAAGCCTTTTCTCTTTTCGGTCGATGATTGCCATTGGTTGCTCCACATAATTGAGCCGTTCGTCTACTTCGATATCCTCCAATGGAACAATAATATCTTCATCTGCCAAGCACTTTTCAGATGAGATACATGGAATGTCGGGTGAATTCCACTTAACTCATCTGGTAACTCCAGTCTATAGGCCATCTCTCCTACTCAAGCAATGATCCGAAATGGGCCTATGTACCTTGGGCTCAACTTGCCCTGCTTTCGGAAACGAATGATAAAGGTGAGACCTTCAACATAACCCGGTCACCCACCTGGAACTCAATCGGTATGCGTCGTTATCAGCATACGACTTCTGTCTATCTTTGGCTGCCTTCATGAAGGCCTTGATCTTTTCAAGCTTCTCATCTAGCCTCGATTACCTCGACGCTCCCTAGTTCTTTTTAACCAATATCACCCCAACAGACGAGTGTTCTGCATCTCCTACCGTATAGCATCTCATAAGGTGGCATACCAATGTTGGCATGATAACTATTATTATATGAGAATTTAGCTAACGGTAAGTGGTCACCCCAACTTCCCCTAAAATCAATCACACATGCCCGAAGCATGTCCTCCAATGTCGGAATGGTCCTCTCTGACTGACCATCAGTCTGGGGATGATAAGCCGTGCTAATATGTAACCTCATCCCCATAGCGTCATGGAATTTCTTCCAGAATTTAGATGTAAACCGGGTGCACGATCAGACACAATAACACCAGCACACCATAACGAGTTACAATTTCCCTGATAAATAGATCAGCCAACCTCTCAGATGAATATGTCTCGCGGATTGGTAGGAAGTGAGCACTCTTCGTCAAGCGGTTAACAATCACCCATATAACATCATACCCTTTCAGAGTACATGGCAGCTTCATGATGAAATCCATGGTGATGTGCTCCCACTTCCATTCGGTATATCCAAAGGTTGGATCTTCCCATACGGCTTCTGATGCTCGGCCTTCACCTGTAGACAAGTAAGGCATTTACTCACATACTCCACCACGTCACGTTTCATACTCGGCCACCAATAATCCTTCTTCATGTCTTGATACATCTTTGTGGCACCTGGATGAATGGAGTATCGTGTCTTGTGAGCTTCATCCAAAATCTTCACCTGTAGATCCCCAAAACGAGGAATCCACACCCGTCTAAATCGGGTTTTAACACCAAGTGTGTTCTCACCCAATTCTGCGACCAGACCTCTCATTCTTTCAGAGTTAAGATGATCTTCTTTCAATGCCTCATCTTGAATCTCTTTGACTTACTTCATCACGTCAGAGGTCATGATTAGTTGATACGCTTTCACCCGAATCGGCTCGGGCCTCTCTTTTCGGCTAAGGGCATCAGCCACCATGTTAGCTTTGGCCGGATGGTAGTGGATCTCACAATCATAATCCTTTATAAGTTCCAACCACCGTCTCTGCCTCATGTTCAGATCCTTCTGCTCAAAGAAGTACTTCAAGCTCTTGTGATTAGTGTAAATGGTGCACTTCGTATCGTAAAGATAGTGCCTCCAAATCTTTAGCGCAAAGACCACGCTGCTAGCTCCAAGTCATGAGTTGGATAATTGACCTCATGAACCTTCAACTGTCAGGATGCATAGGCTATAACTTTTCCTCTCTGCATTAACACACACCCCCAACCCCGAATAGGAAGCATCAGAATAAACCACCAGATCTTCACTTCTATCGGGTAATGACAGAACAGGAGCTTGAGTCAACCTCGCCTTCAATTCTTCGAACGCCTTCTCTTGAGCTTGACCCCATACAAACTTCACATCCTTCAGGGTCAACTTATTTAGCGGAGAAGCAATCTTAGAGAAGTCTTGGATAAATCTTCTGAAGTAGCCCGCCAAACCCAAGAAATTACTAATCTCGGATGGCGTCTTTGGAGACTTCCATTGCATCACTGCCTCCACCTTTTCCGGGTCCACCATAATCCCCTCGGGATTCACCACGTGACCCAAGAACTAAACCTCGTGCAACCAAAACGCGCATTTGGAGAACTTGGCGTACAACTTCTCCTTTCTCAACGTCTCCAAAACCTCCCGAATGTGACCGACATGCTCAATCTTGCTCTTCGAATAAATCAGATATCATCAATAAACACAATCACTGATTTATCCAACATCGACCGACACACTCGGTTCATCAGATCCATAAACACAGCTGGCGCATTGGTCAAACCAAAGACATGACAAGAAACTCGTAGTGACCGTAACGCGTTAGGAAAGCTGTTTTAGGAACATCATGCCCTTTCACCTTCAGCTGATGATAGCCAGATCGAAGGTCTATCCTTGAAAACCAACTGGCACCTTGAAGCTGATCGAACAAATCATCTATTCTCGGTAAGGGGTATCGATTCTTCACCGTCAACTTGTTCAGCTCACGGTAGTCAATACACATCCTCATACTACCGTCTTTCTTCTTTACGAATAAGACCGGAGCACCCCAAGAAGAGATACTCGGTCGAATGAACCCCTTATCAAGCAGCTCTTGCAACTGCTCCATCAACTCCTTCATCTCAATTGGGGCCAACCGATACGATGCCTTGGCAACAGGTTGGGCACCTGGAATCAAGTCAGTCTGAAACTCAATCTCTCGGTCAGGTGGCACTCCTGGAAAGTCTTCGGGAAACATATCTGGAAAGTCACACACAACTGCTACATCGGATAGTTATGGTATTGCCTTATCCACGTCCTTTACATAGGCCAAGTAGGCACTACATCCATGCCTCATGCACTTTCCTACCAGCACCAGTGAGATCACTTTCGGAAACATTGTAACCCGATCCCATAAATAGTTACTGAAATCCCGTCAGGCGCTATCAAACGAATCATCTTCTTGCGACACACAATGTTCGCCTCGGAGTCCGACAACCAATCCACCCCAACAACCAAATCAAAACCACCCAAGGTCATCACGAACGGTCTAACAGGAAACTTATGACCTTTTAGTTCCACGTCACAGTTATCTATCATCTCAAAAATCCTGGTAGACTTACCTATGGCAGTTTCTACATCAAATGGTGCATCAACACGTCTACTACTAACAGGCAGCTTAGCACAGAAAGTAGCAGAAATAAAACTTTTACCGGCGCCCAAATCAAATAACACAGAAGCTAAAGTTTGGTTCACCAGAAACATACCAGACACGACATCAGGTCCGTCCTAGCTTCCTCCTGTGTCATAGTGAATGCCCTGGCGCTCGCCCTCGGTCCTTCACCTCCCATCTTTTTCGCCCCGGAACCCTTAGTGTCACACCCCAACCTTGACGGTGGAAACGTCGAGATGTGAGGGTTAAGATTGTTCACAACCACATAACACTATATTTAAATGTAAATATTAAAATTATAAGTTTCATAAGGAAATACAAACATAAGTCTCAAACATGAAATAAGTTCAAACATATAACAAAACATAACATAACATTTTATTTATTTAACTAGGTCCAAGACCTAGTTTTATAGCAAGCTTCAAAAGTCCACTTTAAACTTGGGGGTTTCCTGAAACATGATAAAAATAAAGTCAACTAAAAATAGTTGGTGAGTTTCCAAGGTTTTCATACATAATATGATAAAGTTACAAGTAGCAATTCATGTCATAGGTCATAAGTTAGTAAGGTTATAGAACACATATCGTTACAACCAAACCTCGATTTGATTACAAGTATATAAGATTGGCTAAGTGTATTTGGTTCCCATGATGAACAAGCATACGTCATCAGGAGCCGGCAATACCTCGGCTTTAGCACCAATAAGCTTGTCAGGCCTAAAGATCTAAGACGTCGCCAAGCTAGCAATAGTTAATGATTGTAAACAAACTATGTATCTCATATAATCACTTACAACACACAAATAACCATGACAAAAATATGAATTGCAAGTGCTTTACAATTCTAAACGTTTACAAGTGCATTATGTATAAGTAATCATGTTTTACCCCAAAATAGTGTGAAAAGATAAAAAAAAAGGGCAAGGAAAACTCACTTGATCAATAAGTATATTATGAAGATTAATAAGAACAATAATAAACATCGTTCCAAGATGAACGTCACAAGGCACCTATATATATATATATATATATATATATATATATATATATATATATATATATATATATAGATAATATATATATATATATATATATATAATATATATATATATATTATATATATATATATTATAAGATTTAGGTCAATAATAAGGTTAACGATATAACGAAAACTAGGGTTCCAATATGAATTTGGGGTTTTTATAATAAGGTTATTTGTCGAACGCGTAAACATATATTCTAATACAACGAAGAAAACTTAATTAATCCATTTAAATTAACCGTTATAATGATTTAATCATCAAATGTAAATTAAATTTTTACCATCAACATAATTAATCTAAAATTAAAGATAACATATAAACCAAATAGCAATTTAGTGATTTCAACTACTTAAAGTTTGTTTTTATGAAAATAACTAATTATAATATTTTCTAATAACATTTCATATAAAACAAATTTATTAAGGAGATTAAATAAATAAATTAATAGAAAATAACTAGATAATTTATAAAATAAACAAACTTTAAAAAAACCAATTTTTATAAATTTTAGAGATTTTATATAGCCTTTTTAAAGGCTAAAACCTTTTTTTAATGGCATGAGGGTGCCCGGGTTCGAACCCAGGACCTCATGGATGGGGAACATGCTTTACCAATGAACCAAGGCTCTCAACCGCGGTTCATTTGGATTTTTAATTACTAAATTCACACATTCAAACAAACCCCCAAACTCCCACATGAACCCTAGAAATGTGCTTGATCCAATTGAACATGAATTCGATTATTTTCATTGTGTTAATCATAGGGCTTTTGTTCCTCGACTAAAAACGAGTTTAAACATGTGTTTAATCACCTGTTTTGTAGATTAATCTGATATGAACAATTGATGGACCCAGCCGCGACCACAACGAGGCTCGATTGATATGCAAACGATGATGGAAATCAAATTGAACTCGTGGAAAGCTTCGAATAAGGTTCTTGATGCAAAGCCCCTTGCCAATTTCGGTTTAAACCAATCGGAGGATTGTCTTTGATCTAGTTGCAGGTTCACGATGAGGGAGGTAATCGTACCGAGAGTTTATGTGTTTTGAGGTGTAATTGATGTTTGTAATCGATTATGATTAGATAAACGTTCGATTAAGTTTAGTTAATTAGGTTATAATTGAAGTTTAATGCTCGAACGGTTGTGTGGTTGAAGGCGTCGGTTATAGACCCAATTCATCTTAGTAACCGTCGTTTAAATTCAATTAAATGTTGACTTTAGGTTCGATTCAAACTCTAGAGGGGCTCGGTACGATGTTTGGATCATAATCGACCAAAAATTGGTGGTTATGGGGTGGCCGGAGGGTCGCCGGACCCTCTTTGGCCGGCTATCGATGGGTGAAAGGGGGAGATGGGTTGGGTTTTCGAATTTGACACTTTTAGTCCCTGTGGTTTTCCTCTTGACATTTTATGTACAAAGTTTCTATTTAGAATTTATAAAATAACATATTAACCCCCTAAACTTTATTACCTTAAATTTTAAACACCTTAAGATTATTAACTTTATAAATTACTATAAGTATCATTATTACTATAAATTTTACTATTATTACTAATATTATTACTATTATTAATTATTATTAGTATTACTATTATTATTGTTATTAACATGGTAATTTACAATTGTTATTATATTGTTATTACTATTCTATTATTATTACTAATATATTATTATCATATTTATTATTATTATTATTATTATTGTTTAAATAACTTAGAAACTTTAAATTAAATAAGGAATTATACATAAATAGTCCACCAAGTTACATAAATAGCATAAATAGGTCTTACAAAAATTAACTTTTAATTAACAAAAATATGAGATGTTACAGTCTCCCCAACTTAAAAGAATTTCGTCCCGAAATTAAGAAAAATGAAACTATACAAACAAATGCGGGCACTTCTTCTTCATGTGTTCTTCACGCTCCCAAGTAAATTCAGCGCCACGCTTATTCTCCCAACGAACCTTGACAATTAGGGTAGTTGTGGTTCTAGTCTTCTTCATAATGCGATCCATGACCTCAACGGGTTTCTCAACAAAGTGTAATGACTCATCAATCTGAATGTCTTCCAAGGGAACATGCAGACTTTCGTCAGCCAAGCACTTTCTCAATTTTGAGACGTGGAACACAGGACGAACTCCACTAAGGTCGGAAGGTAACTCCAGTTTATAAGCCACTTTCCCAATCCTTTTCAGGATTTTGAAAGGTCCTACAAATCTTGGAGCCAATTTGCCCTTCTTTCCAAAGCGAACAACACCTTTCCATGGTGAGACCTTTAGAAGAACCATATCCCCAACTTGGAATTCCAATGGCTTTCGTCGCTTTTCAGCATAGCTCTTTTGACGACTTCTCGCCACTTCAAGGTTCTTACGGATAATAAAAACTTTATCGGTCGTCTCTTGTATAAGTTCAGGGCCAGTGATGAAGTTTTCACCAATGTCAGTCCAACAGATCGGTGACGAAATTTATGACCATAAAGTGCTTCAAACGGCGCCATCTTGATACTCGAGTGGTAACTATTGTTATACGAAAATTCCGCGAGCGGTAGACGCGTATCCCAATCACCACCAAAGTCAAGAACACACAGCGTAGCAAATCCTCCAAGGTTTGGATCGTTCACTTGGTTTGACCATCCGTTTGAGGATGGTAAGCCGTGCTTAGGTCCAATTGAGTACCAAAGAGTTCTTGCATAGACGACCAAAAATGCGAAGTGAAGTGAGCGTCTCGGTCGGATATGATGTGCAGAGGTACCCCATGATGACTTACAATCTCATCAACGTATATACGAGCTAACCTTGATGTCTTGTAAGTGTCACGTATAGGTATAAAATGAGCCGATTTGGTCAATCGGTCAACGATTACCCATATGCTATCATGTCCTCGAGAAGTTCGGGGTAGCTTAGTTATGAAGTCCATGGATATGTGTTTCCACTACCACATAGGGATCTCCGTTGCTCAAGTAATCCACTTGGACGTTGATGTTTGGCTTTAACCTTCGTACACGTGAGCACTTAGCTACATAAGTCGCTATATCTTTCTTCATTCCAGGCCACCAATATTGACCACGTAGGTCCATGTACATCTTATCGGAACCAGGATGAATAGAATAACGAGTTTGATGAGCTTCGTTCATGATAAAGGTACGAAGATTATCACGATTTGGAATCCAAATTCGATTTGCGAAGTACATCAACCCATTGGGTTTCGTTTCCAATCGGATTAAAAGATTAGGCTCCAGCTCATCCTTCATTCTTCCTTCTTGTTGCACCACTTGTTAAGCCTCCAAGATACTAGACTCAATGTCACTATCTATTCTCAAGTTTTGTAGCCGTACGGTAGTCTCGTTGACATCTAGTCGGATCTCTGTATCGAACTCACCCAAAGTGTCAAACCATTGACGTCGATTCGCGAATTCCTTGGAATAAGATCATCTTTTTGTGAGTCTTTCGACTTAGTGCATCGGCTACAACATTTGCTTTACCAGGATGGTAACGAATGTCACAATCATAATCACTAATCAACTCCACCCAACGACGTTGTCTCATGTTGAGATCTTTTTGATTGAAAACGTGTTGAACGCTTTTGTGATCGGTGTAGACTATACATTGCATACCATACAGGTAGTGCTTCCAAATATTCAAGGCAAGACAACAGCACCAAGCTCGAGATCGTGTGTTGTGTAATTCACCTCATGAACCTATTGTCTCGATGCTATGCTATGACCTTCCCTCGTTGCATGAGAACTGTAACACCCGATATTTATTATTTTGAAGCCGGTGAAGAAAGAAAAGAAAATAAAGTCCAAAAGTCGAGGGACCAAACTCGCCAACGAAGAAAAGTTGGGAATGTGGTGATATATGTAGGGAGAGGGCAGCCCACTCTCCCCACACCCACATTTCAGTTTCATAAAGAGAAGAGAGAAGAAGAGAAAAAAGGAGGAAAAGTGCCGGTTCGGGTCGCCAAAATTGTCGTGAAGCAAGCCGAATCAAAGCTCTTGTCGTTGTGATCGTTTATGTGAGTTCTAGGACCCCTCTTTTACATGTTTTGAATGATTTTGGGGCTGGAACACATCTGAAAACCCTTTTTCGCGTTTTTGGGTGAAAACCCGTATTTATGCGTGTATGTATGCGTAGGACCCTTTGGGGCTTGATTTCTTGCTTGGTTGTGCTTGAATAAGGTTATGGTATGCATCCCTAAGGTTTAGGATGGTCGATTTAGGCTTAAATGGTTTAGATGAGTTTGGAGGCCGAAAACCCTCGGCTGCAGTCGGGATGAACTACATTCTGCAATAGTTAGGGCTAGGCGACCGACTGGAGGCCGAATGGAGGCCATACGGCCGATTAGTGTGCGATTGAGGTCCATTCGCACGATTGGGGTTCATTCGCATGATTGAAGGGCCAATCGCATGGGGGTCATGCGACTGAAGGTCCATTCGCACGACTGGAGGTCCAGTCGCATAGGTGTTCATCCGCAAGGTCCATTCGCACGACTGGATGTTCATTCGCATAGGTGTTCATCCATATTAGTTCATTTGCATGATGTTCAGTCGCATGGAGGCCATGCGATTGAGGGGTGTCCATACGCCCGAATAGGACTGTTGAACCCGAGGAAGGTGTAGATTGACTTCTGACTTTCGGGGAAAAGTGCAGATGTAAGTTTTGATGTAAAGGTTCCCATAAGAGTTTTTAAGATGACGATCGAGGTCTTAGAAAGCATGTTGGGCATGATGAGGGTGATGATGTTGCATGTTGTGTATGTATGATGTTGCCCTGTATGATGTGATGTTGATGCATGTTTATGTTCCTTAGTGTGATGTATAACATCTTTCCTATGGCTTTACCTATTATGATGAATGAACGAAGTATTATGTAACGTAAAGTGAAAGATAAAGAAAGAGGAACATGATGAATGAATGCATGTATTGATGAATGAATGAAACGTCTTGCACACATCGGATAACGGGTCCTTCTTGGTGATTGACCCTGAATGTAGAACCTCTACCGCTCACCCCTAGTACTGTGGCATACGTTTAGCTGTTCATTCGTTGACTTCGGCCCAGTAGCTAAGACTGATAGTTACTCCTAGTACCGTGGCATACGTTTAACTGTTCATTTGTTGACTTCGGCCCGGTAGCTACGACTAACCGGGGTGTAGCACATGGTATTGGTATGGATGATGTCCGATGCGCAAGTAAGGTAATGAAAGAACGAATGAATGAATGAAGAAGATAATAATGATATTATCTATGTGTACGTATGATGTGTGATCATGTAAAAGTAACGAACGGTTTTATATGAAGTAAAGTATGTTTTATTTATAAACTAGAACTCACTCAGCAACGCTGACTTTGATGTGTTTCCAGTTGGCAGGTAATGGTTGCTGAGGATGGCACGGGCAACTACTCAGCTCTTTTGGGGATGGCATTCTTTGATTAATGTTTTTGCATTGTAATGCGAACAAACTATTTTTGTAATGAATGTTGTATTAGTTTACAAAAGCATTTACATGGAAATGAAAGTTTGTTTTAGTTTTCCGCTGCGATTTATTAAATACAAATGTAATTATATGTTTTATGTGCGATGAGAACCCAGCTGTAAGCATCCCGGGAACGGGTCCTTACAAGAACGCAACCAGGCCTTGTTTAGATGCATCACAATACACGGTGAAGTCGTCATTTCCATCGGGTAGGGTCAAGATAGGAGCATTGCACAACTTGTGCTTTAACGCTTCAAAAGCTTCTTCTTGCTCGGAACCCCACTCGAATAGTTTATTCTTTTGTGTCAAAGAAGTGAGAGGCTTCGCGATCCTCGAGAAGTTGGCAATGAATCGCTGATAATAACCAGCAAGACCAAGAAAAGAACGAACTTCGATAGAAGTTGTAGGAACACACCAATTCTTCACAGCTTCCACCTTTGCAGGGTCAACGTGAATTCTTTGGCTATTCACCACGTGTCCTAGAAATTGAACTTCCTCAAGCCAGAAGTCACACTTCGAGAATTTCACGTACAGTTGCTCTTTCTTCAACAACTCAAGAACCAATCTCAAATGTAGTTCATGATCGGTGTTGGATTGGAGTAGATAAGTATGTCATCAATGAAGACGGTCACAAACTTGTCTAGATAAGGCTTGCATACTCGGTTCATGAGATCCATGAAGACAGCAGGAGCATTGGTTAAACCAAAAGGCATAACCATGAACTCATAGTGCCCATATCGAGTACGGAATGCAGTCTTTGGGATATCATTATCATGGACTCGCAATTGATGATAGCCAGAACGTAAATCGATCTTCGAGAAAATAGCAGCTCCTTGAAGTTGGTCAAACAAGTCATCGATACAAGGAAGAGGATAACGATTCTTGATGGTAAGCTTGTTAAGATAATGATAATCGATGCACATACGAAACGATCCATCTTTCTTCTTCACGAAAAGAACAGATGCACCCCAAGGTGAAGAACTAGGACGAATGAAACCCTTCTCGGATAGCTCTTGAAGTTGACTAGAGATTTCTTGCATTTCAGACAGTGCAAGTCGATATGGTGACTTAGCCACGGGGTTTGCTCCCGGTATCAAGTCAATTTTAAACTCAACTTCACGCATGGGAGGTAACCACTAAGGTCATCGGGAAATACTTCAGGAAAGTCTCGTACGATAGGGACATCCTTAAGTTCTTTCACTTTGACTTTCGTGTTGACCACGTAAGCCAAGAAGGCCATATACTTCTTGCTTAAGCACTTTCGGGCTTAAGTGCAAGACATGAGTTTAAGTCCTTTGAAAGACTTTTCACCGAACACTTTCAAAGTATCTCCAGAGGGTAACGGTATATGGATGCACATCTCGAAACAAATAATCTCAGCATGGTGTTTGGCTAACCAATCCATACCAATGATGACGTCGAAGCTTCCAAGTTTCATCGGAATAAGATTGATAGGAAAATCATGCGTGTCAAGACTTAAGATGCAATCACGAATAATGACGTCAACGGTGATCGATTCCCCATCGGCAACTTCAACGGTAAGAGGTCTTTCTAGTTTCGTATGTGGCTTAGCAAGTATGGTTCAAACTCTAACGAAACAAAACTTTTATCGGCTCCAGAATCAAATAGAACGTAGGCATAAGTTTTATTAATAAGGAACATACCTGTTCAATTTTTAAGGTATTTAATGATACAGGTAATGTACGAAAAGAACCGGATAACAAAAGTTAAAGGTGAGTTAACATACCATTCACCACATCGTTGTTTGCTTGTGCTTGGTTAGCGTTGATGTTGAAAGCACGTCCTCGGGCTTGTGGAACATTACCCACAAGACGAGGGCATTGTGGGCGGAAATGACCAGGTTCCCCACTGTCACACCCTCAAAATCCACTTGCGGAGTTTTACCGCAAGCGTGTGAACAAACCAGGATCACAGTCAATAGTTACTCAGAACGACTCTAAATGCCATAATTCAAACAAAATCAACCAAAATACAAACTTTAAACAATGCGGAAGCGTTTTTGAAAACAACCCAAGTCTATAAAGTATAACTTATGGCAAAACAAGTGCCAAACCAAAAGTAAACCATAATTGTTAAAATGTCACATTGTCTTGAAGCATAATGTCTTAAATGAAGTGAACCGTGCAGTGCTCCTATGGCAAGCAAGTTAAGGACCTGAGAAAAGCATACTAAAATGTCAACACATAGGTTGGTGAGTTCAAGAGTTTGAGTTCAATAAGCATATAAACAGTTGCGATAAATATAAGCAGTGTATGGTAATAGATAGCTAGTCTATTATCAGTAAATATTAATACATAGTGATTTTGCAATTGAAGCTGATTGTGATAGTTGTTGCCTCCTGTCACGACTTACCATGTCGTGACAATGATCAATAGGACAAATTGCACCCGGTTGACCTCGAGTCACACAGGTGGGGCTCGTCAGACCCAGTAGTACTACCCAAGTTTCCCCGCTATTAAATATTAACAATTCAAAAGTGTGAGGACTTTTCTCATGGTAAACAACACTATATTAATATTACACAACTTAAATAGTGAAAGCGTTCGTATAAGTACCAGTATGCTATCTCCCCCAAAAGATATTAAGTAAAGAGTGGGGCATGAACTCACCTGATGTATGCAAAGGTACTTAGGGTTTATTTTGAGAAACGAGAGGATAGCCAACCTTCACAGGTTACCTAGATCATGTGAGTACATAAGTACGTGTAAATAAAAGACATGTGAAACCCTAATCATACCAAATTCAAAAACTCAAGCTTCCAGACAAATAGACACGTTTGACCTAGTTGACCCGTTTGACCCGTTGGTGACATTATGGGTTATAATTCAAATAAAGCCAATGAACACATACAACATACATGATTAACATTCAAATAGTGTCATACATATGTTATATCAACCAGGTGTATCACATAGATCATCATACAATCAAGTACTATACAAGTCATGCGAATCTAGAACATTAACATTCACTAGCTACAAACAACTAACATGTCATACAAGGTTCAACCATTCATCACATGCCATGTGAAGCCACTCACGACTTCACATCCTAAACCCTGCCAATCCTACTAAGTAGGGGCCTCAGATCCGCACGCGTGTATAATGATCACAACCAAATTCTTTAAGCATATGCATTGCATTCACAGCATCACAACAATCAATTACCAGACCCAAGCATGATGTCCTACTACTACACAACATCCAATCCATACATGATTACCAATTCCAAATATCACCCATGATTATCCAAACTGCCATACAACTAATTTAACATTCTATTACACTAGAATCCATTCTTGAACATAATAGCAAGTTCCTAACATCTCAAACATGATCACAACATCATACTTCAACGTTTACACAAATAAAGTTTCCCTTTGGGAAAGAATGTCCAAAATCTATCAAACATCCAAGGTATGCATGAATTCATCAATAATATACCAATTCAAGCTCATACTAACATCTAGACATGATCAACAACACTAAACACCTCAATCCAACAATCTTCATAAACAAAAGTTTCTACTTTTGCAAGCTATGATTAACATCATCAAATTAAAGATTTCTAGCATTCATAATATCAATCTAGCATCTAATTATCATCATGAACCCATCCATAACATCAATCCATCACTAGAACACTTCTACATGCAAAATAAAGTTACTATTCTTAGTAACCTATGAACAATGTATCAAAATCCCAACTTTCTTGCATAATCAACGTATTTTAACATTCATACAACCCAATAATCATCAAGCATTCATCAAACAATCATCAACATCACATAATCAAGCCATTTTCGAATTAGGGCTTGCTTAACACCAAAATTCATGATCAAATCCCTAAAAACATATAATTCTTGCATAATCGACGTTAACTAGCATGTATACAATCTAACTAACATGTTAACATCATCAAACAACATCAATTTCGACCCAACAAGGACCAATTCACGAATTAGGGTTCGGCCACTATGAACAACTCGCAAAAACGTGAAAAATCTAACCTTTAAACAAGTTATAACTTGCAATTGATGATTCCAACAAGTGTGCACCTTGTAATCGAACGAAATCGAGGTCTAGAGGCTGGATTGTGATCGAATTCGAAGATGGGAGGGAGAGGGAGGAGGGTCGCGGCCGATGGTTGCTTTAGGGTTTGGAATTTTGTTTTAATTAATTTTAATTTACATATTTACCCTTTAACCCTTGTGTTTTGGTATTTTATAAAACTAAGCTTTAACTCTTTGTAAAGTGTTTTTAACTTCATAATATAAGATATAAACTTATAAAGTTCATTATATATCTTATCTTTATAAAAACACAAGGCATACGAATAAACAGACACGTTTCCGCGTTACGCGATAAATTCTTTAATTAATTGTTTATAAATGTGTAAACACATAAACATAACCCAATATTCACATAATCACTTAGATTCACATCAAATTAACATTATTCATTATTATTAGGTCACCAACGTTAAACGACAACTAGTGTGTGCTCACGACACGTGTATACAAGACTTAACGGAACTAACGGAGTTTGATAACGGAAATTTACCGGATGTCACATTATCCCCATGTTGAAAGAATTTTCGTCCCGAAAATTGCGTTACATGGTGAGAGTGTTCCATCACTGGTTTCCATCACTGGTCTACTGCATTGGCACACAGAAATTGAAATCGTGTGAGTTTTGGATGAGTTGTCACATCATCCCCATGTTGAAAGAAATTTCGTCCCGAAATTTAAATCAATACCTTCGTCTGCTGGCATCGTTCCTTCGAATAGTTGAGGGTACTTAAGCTTCATTTGATCTTCCCGTTCCCATGTGAATTCCGGTCCACGTCGCGAATTCCAACGGATTTTAACAATAGGTATCTTGCTTTGCTTAAGTGTTTTCACCTCACGGTCCATCACCTCCACTGGTTCCTCAATAAAACGCAATTGTTCATCCACCTGAATTTCTTCTAGTGGTACGACCGTCGTTTCATCAGTTATGCACTTCTTCAAGTTTGACACGTGAAATACATCATGAATTCCACTTAGCGAATCAGGTAGGGATAATCGATACGCTACTGGACCTACTCTTTCCACAATCTCAAATGGTCCAACGTACCTCGGGTTTAGTTTCCCTCGTTTACCAAACCGAACTACGCCTTTCATGGTAATGCTAATATCGGGCAGCACAGAGTTTTTTATTTTAATAATTGGAAAGCTGATTCTTGACTCTCAGTCCATTTGTATGTCGTTCCTTTGTGAGTCAAGGCTGTGAGAGGTTGTGCGATCTTAGAAAATCCTTCTATGAATCGGCGGTAATATCCTGCTAACCCTAGAAATTGTCTTACTATCTCGCTTGGTGTTTTGGGTGTAGTCCAATTCTTTATCGCCTCAATTTTGGCAGGATCAACGTGTATCCTTTCTTATTAACAATATGACCTAGGAATTGTACTTCTCTTATCCAAAAGTCACACTTTGAGAATTTAGCATACTGCTCATTTTTCAACAGTTCCAAGATCATTCGTAAGTGCTCTTCATGCTCATCCTTGGTCCTAGAGTATATCAGTATATCATCGATGAACACAATGACAAACTGATCCAGATAAGGTTTGC
This sequence comes from Flaveria trinervia, assembly GCA_025506515.1. Classification (NCBI taxonomy): domain Eukaryota; kingdom Viridiplantae; phylum Streptophyta; class Magnoliopsida; order Asterales; family Asteraceae; genus Flaveria; species Flaveria trinervia. The sequence continues at coordinate 105,007,588 of CM046448.1, read as the reverse complement.
ACACGCGGTTCATGAGGTCCATGAACACAGCAGGTGCATTAGTCAACCCAAAAGGCATGACCAAGAACTCATAATGACCATAACGAGTACGAAATGCAGTCTTGGGAATGTCTTCTTGAACTCTGAGTTGATGATAACCAGATCTCAAGTCAATCTTCGAGTAATAGCTTGATCCTTGAAGCTGATCGAACAAGTCGTCGATACGAGGTAAAGGGTATCGGTTTTTGACTGTTACTTTGTTTAACTCTCGATAATCGATGCACATCCGAATGTACCATCCTTCTTCTTAACAAAGAGTACAGGAGCTCCCCAAGGTGATGTACTAGGTCGGATAAAACCTTTATCCAGAAGCTCCTGAAGTTGTGATGACAACTCCTGTAGTTCATTTGGTGCTAATCGATAAGGTGCTCTAGCAATCGGGGCTGCGCCAGGAGTCAACTCAATCTGGAATTCCACTTGGCGGTGCGGTGGTAATCCAGGAAGATCTTCTGGGAACACCTCCGGAAAGTCGCGTACCACGGGAATATCCTCCATTCTCTTTTCTTCCTTTTGCTTATCGGTCACAAGTGCTAGGATAGCCACGCGGCCCTTTCGTAACAACTTTTGAGCTTTCATATACGAGATGATGCCTATCACAGCACCATCCTATCACCTTTGACAGTAAGAATTTGATCACCAACCGGGATCCGTATAATCTTCTCGTGACATATGACTTCCGCTTGCTTGCTAGAGAGCCAATCCATGCCTATCACAACATCAAAACTCCCCAGCGTAACAGGCATGAGATCTATAGCGAAAGTATGACCAGCAAGTTCTATCCTACAGTCTTTAAGGATATGCGTTACATGGATTTGTTTACCGTCGGCTAATTCCACCGTGTACTTAGATTCTAAAGCAGAGGGTATATCACTTAAAAGACTACAGAATTTTAAGGACACAAAACTCCTATCGGCTCCAGTATCAAATAGTACCGTAGCAAAACAACCATTAACAGGGAATCTACCAGTAACAGTTGTGGGATCATTTAGAGCCTCACCGAGCCAATGACGAAGGCTCTCCCTTTGGCTCCATCTCTATTGCCGCCATTTCCAGTGCCGTTTCCACCATTGTGTTATTATTGCCATTGTTGTTGTTGTTCCCATGATTGTTGGTGTTGTTGTTGTTGTTGCCATTTCCTTCCTCAGTTGTGGGCAGTTTCGTTTGTAATGCCTTCTTTCCCACACTCGAAACAACCCTTGGGAGTTTCTTGAGGTTGTTGTGGCCTCCTCATTAGTTCACCACGGCAATCCTTCGCAGCGTGTCCAATCTTTCCACAACGTTGACACTTGAAGCTATCACACCGTCCCACGTGGTGGTAGTTACACCGTAGGCATTTGGGATGTCTGCCGCCATAACCGCTGGTCCTTGGTATTTGGGGCAGTTGGTTGAAATTGCGGTATTATCGAACCGCCGGTGTGCTGCTGGACTGGTTGTTGCTGCTGTTGGGATTGTTGTTGACCGCCAGACGATGATGATGATGATTTGTTGTTGCTGTTGCTGGGAGCATCCCACTTCCTTTTGTTGTCGGGCACGTACCACAGCGCCCCGTTTGGTAGACGCCCTTGCTCCACCGCTGGTCAGTAAGTTTATGAGCAATCTGGATGGCCTGCTGGATCGTAGTCGGGTTAGAAGCCGTTACCATACTTTGGATTTCAGGCACCAACCCTCGTATGTAGTGCTCGATTCTCTTATGTGTCTCATTAACCATTCCTGGACACAATGTGGCCAGCTCATGAGTACGAGTTGTGTAAGCCTCAATTTCTGAACCCTTCATCTTGAGCTGCCAGAATTCCATCTCCAACTTTTGCACACCTCATTTCGAGGACAGTACTCCTCGATCATCATATCCTTGAACTCATTCCAGGGGAGTCCATTTGCCATCGCTTGTCCAAGCATCTGGACTTGCGCGTTCCACCATGACAGGGCAGCACCCTCCAATGTCCCCGGTGGCATACTTTACTTGATCCGCTGGTGGACATTACATTTGGAGAAAACGGACTCAGTCTTCTCAAACCAGCGTACAAGCCCCTACAGCACCCTCTGTACCGCTGTAGGTGTGTGGTTTGCAGTCCATGAGGACTTGTATGTACACACTGTTGGTCCTGTTTTAACACAACACACGTTAATCAAACATCCCCTATAGTTATAAAGGATATCAGATTTGTTTTTCTATCACTGTTTACCTGCTGGCTGACCCCATGGGCAGCAGCCACTGCCGCCTGAACATGCTCATTAATTAGAGCAGCCAATTCCGCAGGAGTCATGTTAATAGCACCACCACCCTGTTCTCCGGTGCCACGTCCACGTCCACGTCCACGACCACGCCACGTCCCGTCCACGAGCGTCCATTCTTTTCACTTTAAATTCACAATACAATAATGAGTAACATCATACACATTAACTCATTGAAGCATAGTAAACAGTAAATGAAAGAAATAACGTATCATCATAACCACAACATTCATAACAAAAATAATAACCAAAGTAAATAAATTGCAATAAGTCACAATGTATTTAGCAATGTCAAATTGAAGTTTTGTCGTTCATGTGGGGAACACCCTTCCACATAGGTTTCAAAAAGAACACCTACGTAGTCTAAGGCATTAAGAAGTCAATCGACAATGTCTGACCCATCACTATCATCCTCCATCTCCTCCGGTTCCTCTTCCCGGTCCCTCCTCGGATCCCTCCTCATCCTCAGAGTCTGCGGCAGGAGCAGGAGCTATATAATCTGAGTGCTGCTAGTTGAGCTTCTAGAGTGGCAATCCTATTATCGGCTATGGCGTCCCGCTGTTCACGAGCAGTCACGCGTCCTTGGAGTGCCATAACACCATCTTGCATATGGTGACAACCGTTCAGCGTCTCCCGTGTTCTTCCTTGAGTTCGTCTAATTGGTGTCTCAGGTTGTACACCTCTTGCTGTAGTGTCAGACATCACCCGTGAGTCGTCTCACACGATGCTGTTCAGTGTCCAGTGCAGCCATTAGTGCAGCAATCAATTGCTCGTTGCTGCGCCGTTCGTGGGAGTGAAAACATGGGTTGATTGGCATTCTTCCTAGTCCTTGGCTTTAGGACAGGTACGCGTTCTCTAAACATGATGTGGTCAACAAACTAGGATAAGAACGCTAGTCACGCGGGGTTCACGCTTCATCAACGCGAATGGTTGATCCCCGTCAATCTCCTCTCTGGGATAAGCCAGTCTGGGCCAATCGAATCCATCATCAGGTACAGTTGCGGGAGGGGGGATTCAGATCGTGTAGGTGATTTCGGGTCGTTTACCCGGAGCTCTTGAAGACGATGCCATGCTGCAGATAATGTGATGTGTATGCCAATGAGTGTATAGTCGATGGAACAAGAACAGGTAACTAACTAACTGTGGCGGTTATAGTCTAGTGTGTATGCAACCTAGTTCCCTATAACCAATGGCTCTGATACCAATCTGTCACAAACCCTCAAATCCACTTGCGGAGTTTTTACCGCGAGGCGTGTGAACAAACCAGATCACAGTCAATAGTTACTCAGAACGACTCTAAATGCCATAATTTCAAACAAAATCAACCAAAATACAAACGTTAAACAATGCGGAAGCGTTTTTGAAACACCCCATCTATAATATAACTTATGGCAAAACAAGTGCCAAACCAAAAGTAAACCATAATTGTTAAAATGTCACATTGTCTTGAAGCATAATGTCTTCTTGAAGTGAACCGTGCAGTGCTCCTGGCAAGCAAGTTAAGGACCTGAGAAAAGCATACTAAATGTCAACACATAGGTTGGTGAGTTCAAGAGTTTGAGTTCAATAAGCATATAAACAGTTGCGATATAATATAAGCAGTATGGTAATAGATAGCTAGTCTATTATCAGTAAATATTATACATAGTGATTTTGCAATTGAAGCTGACTGTGATAGTTGTTTGCCTCCTGTCACGACTTACCATGTCGTGACATGATCAATAGGACAAATTGCAACCGGTTTGACTCTCGAGTCACACAGGTGGGGCTCGTCAGACCCGTAGTTACTACCCAGTTTCCCGCTATTAAATATTAACAATTCAAAGTGTGAGGACTTTCTCATGGTAACAACACTATATTAATTATTATACATAACTTAAATAGTGAAAGCGTCGTATAAGTACCAGTATGCTATCTCCCCCAAAAGATATAAGTAAGAGTGGGGCATGAACTCACCTGATGTATGCAAAGGTACTTAGGGTTTATTTTGAGAACGAGAGATAGCCAACCTTCACAGGTACCTAGATCATGTGAGTACATAATTACGTGTAAATAAAAGACTGTGAAACCCTACTCATACCAAATTCAAAGACTCAAGCTTCCAGACAAATAGACACTTTTGACCTAGTTGACCCTTTTGACCCGTTGGTGACATTATGGTTTAATTCAAATAAAGCCAATGAACACATACACATACATGATTAACATTCAAATAGTGTCATACATATGTTATATCAACCAGGTGATCACATAGATCATCATACAATCAAGTAACTTATACAAGTCATGCGAATCTAGAACATTAACATAATCACTAGCTACAAAACCACTAACATGTCATACAAGGTTCAACCATTCATCACATGCCATGTGAGCCACTCACGACTTCACATCCTAAACCCTGCCAATCCTACTAAGTAGGGGCCTCAGATCCGCACGCGTGTATAATGATCACAACCAAATTCTTTAAGCATATGCATTGCATTCACAGCATCACAACAATCAATTACCAGACCCAAGCATGATGTACTACTACTACACAACATCCAATCCATACATGATTACCAATTCCAAATATCACCCATGATCCCAAACATGCCATACAACTAATTTAACACGTTCTATTACACTAGAATCCATTCTTGAACATAATAGCAAGTTCCTAACATCTCAAACATGATCACAACATCATACTTCAACGTTTACACAAAAATAAGTTCCCTTTTGGGAAAGAATGTCCAAAATCTATCAAACATCCAAGGTATGCATGAATTCATCAATAATATACCAATTCAAGCTCATACTAACATCTAGACATGATCAACAACACTAAACACCTCAATCCAACAATCTTCATAAACAAAAGTTCTACTTTTGGCAAGCTATGATCAACATCATCAAATTAAAGATTCTAACATTCATAATATCAATCTAGCATCTAATTATCATCATGAACCCATCCATAACATCAATCCATCACTAGAACACTTCTACATGCAAAAATAAAGTTACTATTCTTAGTAACCTATGAACAATGTATCAAAATCCCAACTTTCTTGCATAATCAACGTATTTTAACATTCATACAACCCAATAATCATCAAGCATTCATCAAACAATCATCAAATCACATAATCAAGCCATTTCGAATTAGGGCTTGCTTAACACCAAAATTCATGATCAAATCCCTAAAAACATATAATTCTTGCCTAATCGACGTTAACTAGCATGTATACAATCTAACTAACATGTTAACATCATCAAACAACATCAATTCGACCCAACAAGGACCAATTCACGAATTAGGGTTCGGCACTATGACACAACTCGCCAAAAACGTGAAAAATCTAACCTTTAAACAAGTTATAACTTGCAATTGATGATTCCAAAAGTTGTGCACCTTGTAATCGAACGAAATCGAGGTCTAGAGCTGGATTGTGATCGAATTCGAAGATGGAGAGGGAGAGGGAGGGAGGTCGCGGCCGATGGTTGCTTTAGGGTTTGAATTTTGTTTTAATTAATTTTAATTTACATATTTACCCTTTAAACCCTTGTGTTTTGGTATTTTATAAAAAACTAAGCTTTAAACTCTTGTAAAGTGTTTTTAACTTCATATATAAAGATATAAACTTATAAAGTTCATATTATCTTATCTTTATAAAAACACAAGACATAGAATAAACAGACACGTTTCCGCGTACGCGATAAATTCTTTAATTAATTGTTTATAAATGTGTAAACACATAAAAAAAACCCAATATTCACATAATCACTTAGATTCACATCAAATTAACATTATTCATTATTATTAGGTCACCAACGTTAAACGACAACTAGTGTGTGCTCACGACACGTGTATACAAGACTTAACGGAACTAACGGAGTTTGATAACGGAAATTTACCGGATGTCACACCCACAGTTGTAGCAAACACGGTTTGTGACCACGGCAGCATTGTTAGGTGCACGGTGGCAAGTGGCCACTAAAGACCATATTTACCGCATAAGGTGCAGATACGGCATGGTTGATTCCCGGATGATAATACCTACAAGTGTTGCACATAGGCTGAGGACCAGCATAAGCCCTAGCCCCAGGAACTTGTGCCACAGGTGTAGCCGCAGGTACAAGTTGTCTTTGGGGTTGTTTGGGTGCAGCCAGGGCATAGTTGTGTGCGAGTGTGAACTTGCGCTTCTTGTTGTTGTTGTTAGACGGTTCAGCTTTGGTCTCCTTAACGGCCTCGGTAGCCGTCTTTTCCACCTTCTTTGCACCCTTCACAGACATGGTGCCCGCTCGTATATGGTTCTCGGTGAGTTGAGCGGTGATAGTGATGGCTTCTTCCAAAGTTGTGGGTCGGCTACCCACCACAGCATCTTGAATTTGGGGTGGTACACCCTTGATAAACTTCTCGATGTTGCGGGGGACAGTGTCGACCATATGAGGCAGCAGTATACTCAACTCATGATGCCTAGTTGAGTAGGCCAAATGATCACCATCGTTTTGCTTCAAATTCCAAAATTCCTCCTCCAACTTTTGCAGTTTGCTTCTCGGGCAGAACTTCGTGATGGCGATGTTCTTGAACTCTTCCCAAGTCAGTGCCAGAATAGCATCGGCTCCTCGATTTCTCTTCTCGCTAATCCACCAAGTAAGAGCCCTTTGTTGGAGCATACTAGTGGCATAACGAACTTTGAGTGCCTCGGGACACTCACAGTTGATAAAGGTATTTTCCATGCTCTCGAACCACTCCAGAAGACCAGTGGCTCCTTCCTTGCCACTAAAACTAGTGGGCTTGCAAGAGCTAAAGTGCTTAAGGTGCAAGTTTGGTTGTGCACCATTGGTTAGCACTATTCTCCCCATGACCATTGTTGCTAGAGTTGTCATTAAGGTGCTATTGAGTCAGCAACCATGGTCGGGATGACAGCAGCCATTTGTCGGGAAATCATGGCGGCTAGCTTACAATCGGAACTTCCACGCTTCCCATGATGACGAGACATGCTGGAATATGCAAAATGAGTTAGACACGAGAAAGAGAATAACAAAGATTATAATTTAAACAAGGATAAGTCAAAAGTTGTAAGGCACATGGAAGGGTTCCATTTGGTAACGCATTACCATTTCGAAACGTTGACACGTTAGGTAGTTGACCCATTCGCCTTAGAAATTTGTGTATGTTGACCATAGTTATCACTCATCCCAGAAATCCTCAGGTAAGCATAATAGTCCCGTAGGATTTATGCGATATGCTTGCCTAGCCGAGGGCCTTTTGCCAGGAAATCCAGAATACAAGTGACGTGACCATGTGTCACACAAATTTCTTAGGTTCATGAAATTAAAACCTTGATGAGATGTACATAGATTAGACATAAGTCTAAAGATTCAAGTCTTAGCAAAGTATACGATTCCACGTCGTCGAGAATAAGATTAAGAAGTTTCATTTGTCAGGGAGAGTCAAGTGTCAAAGTTAAGTTTAGGGAGACAAGTAACAAAGTTTTAAACAATCACAAGGCAACCTATGCTAAGGCATCAAGTTGTACATAAGTATGGTATAGCATTATGTAGCATGTAAACATATATATATATTTCCAAGAATATAAATATTATTCTATGAGGTCATGCATAAGCTATAGTCTAGGTCACCATTTCTAATAACCTAATCCCTATAGTTATGGGCTCTGATACCAATCTGTCACACCCCAACCTTGACGGCGGAAACATCAAGATGTGAGGGTTAGATTGTTCACACCACATAACGCTATATTTAAATGTAAATATTAAAATTATATGTTCATAAGAAAATACAAACATAAGTCTCAAACATGAATAAGTTCAAAACATCTAACAAAACATAACATAACATTTTATTTATTTAACTAGGTCCAAGTCCTAGTTTGTAGCAAGCTTCAAAAGTCCACTTTAAACTGGGGGTTTCCTGAAACATGATAAAAATAAAAGTCAACTAAAAATAGTCGGTGAGTTTCCAAGGTTTTCATACATAATATGATAAAGTTACAAGTAGCAATTCATGTCATAAGTCATAAGTTAGTAAGATTATAGAACACATATCGTTACGACCAAACCTCGACTTGATTACAAGTATATAAGATTGGCTAAGTGTATTTGGTCCATGATGAACAAGCATACGTCATCAGGAGCCGGCAATACCTCGGCTTTAGCACCAAATAGGCTTGTCAGGCCTAAAGATCTTAAGACGTCGCCAGGCTAGCAATAGTTAATGATTGTAAACAAACTATGTATCTCATATATCACTTACACACACAAATAACCATGACAAAATATGAATTGCAAGTGCTTTACAAGTCTAAACGTTACAAGTGCATTATGTATAAGTAATCATGTTTCACCCCAAAATAGTGTGAAAAGATAAAAAAAAAGGGCAAGGAAAACTCACTTGATCAATAAGTATATTATGAAGATTAATAGAACAATAATAAATGTCGTTCGAAGATGAACGTCACAAGGCACCTATATATATATATATATATATATATATATATATAGTATAAGATTTAGGTCAATAATAAGTTTAACGATATAACGAAAACTAGGGTTCCAATATGAATTTGGGGTTTTATAAATAAGGTTTTTGTCGACCGCGTAGACATATATTCTAATACAATGAAGAAAACTGAATTAATCCATTTAAATTAACCCTTATAATGATTTAATCATCAAATGTAAATTTTACTTTTACCATCAACATAATTAATCTAAAATTAAAGATAACATATAAACCAAATAGCAATTTAGTGATTTCAACTATCTAAAGTTTGTTTTTATGAAAATAACTAATTCTAACATTTTCTAATAACATTTCATATAAAAAAATTTATTAAGGAGATTAAAGAAATAAATTAATAGGAAATAACTAGATAATTTCTAAAATAAACAAACTTTAAAAAAACCAATTTTTATAAAATTTTAGAGATTTTATATAGCCTTTTTAAAGGCTAAAACCTTTTTTTTTAAATGGCATGAGGGTCCGGGTTCGAACCCAGGACCTCATGGATGGGGGAACATGCTTTAACCAAGAACCAAGGCTCTCAGCCGCGGTTCATTTGGATTTTTAATTACTAAATTCACACATTCAAACAAACCCCCAAACTCCCACATGAACCCTAGAAATGTGCTCGATCCAATTGAACATGAATTCGATTATTTTCATTGTGTTAATCATAGGGCTTTTGTTCCTCGACTAAAAACGAGTTTAAACATGTGTTTAATCGCCTGTTTTGTAGATTAATCTGATATGAACAATTGATGGACCCAGCCGCGACCACAACGAGGCTCGATTGATATGCAAACGATGATGGAAATCAAATTGAACTCGTGGAAAGCTTCGAATAAGGTTCTTGATGCAAAGCCCCTTGCCAATTTCGGTTTAAACCAATCGGAGGATTGTCTTTGATCTAGTTGCAGGTTCACGATGAGGGAGGTAATCGTAACGAGAGAGTTTATGGGTTTTGAGGTGTAATTGATGTTTGTAATCGATTATGGTTAGATAAACGTTCGATTAAGTTTAGTAATTAGGTTTTATTGAAGTTAATGCTCGAACGGTTGTGTGGTTGAAGGCGTCGGTTATAGACCCGATTCATCTTAACCGTCGTTTAAATTCAATTAAATGTTGACTTCAGGTTCGATTCAAACTCTAGAGGGGCTCGGTACGATGTTTGGATCAAGAATCGACCAAAAATTGGTGGTTATGGGGTGGCCGGAGGGTCGCCGGACCCTCTTTGGCCTGCTATCGATGGGTGAAAGGGGGAGATGGGTTGGGTTTCGAATTTGACACTTTTAGTCCCTGTGATTTTCCTCTTGACATTTTATGTACAAAGTTTCTATTTAGAATTATAAAAATAACATATTAACCCCCTAAACTTATTACCTAAATTTTAAACCCTTAAGATTATTAACTTTATAAATTACTATAAGTGTCATTATTATTATAAATTTTACTATTATTACTAATATTATAATATTATATTATTATTAGTATAATTATTATTGTTATTAACATTATAACTTACAATTGTTATTATTATTGTTATACTGTTCTATTTTATTACTAATATTATTATCATTATTATTATTATTATTATGTTTAAATAACTTAAAAACTTTAAATTAAATAAGGAATTATACATAAATAGTTCACCAAGTTACATAAATAGCATAATAGGTCTTACAAAAATTAATTTTAATTTTCAAAAAATACGAGATGTTACACTTAGCCCTCGACTTCTACAGTCCCTACTCATGTGACCATCTTCACCACAGTTAAAACACTGGACCATACGATAGTCCCTTGCTATATGCCCCATCCTCCCACATTTGAAGCACAAGTTCAACCCCAGCCTGCACTCCCCGTTGTGCTCCTTTCCACACCTACCACACTCCTTCATACCTGCCCCCGATGTGATCACACGGACGGTCGTCACCCGTGCCTTCTTTTTACCCGTCGAGGCATTACCCCGACCAAACCTCTTTCCCTGCCAGTTTCGATCACCTCCACCCTTCCTACCACCTTCGGCCACCACCACCACGGCCCTCTCATCGTACAGTCTCCCCGCCAAATCCACTATCGACCTAAACATGCTCGGTCGGGCAGCGATCATGTGCCTGCAGATATCCGCTGGCAAGCCCTGAATGTATCTTTTAATCTTTCGTGACAAAGGCGTCACTTGATCCGGCACTAGGTGTGCCATCTCGTTGAACTTTGTGGTGTACTGCAGGTGTGTCATGGTTCCCGCCTCCAGTTGCAAGAACTCCCTTTCGACCTTGTCCATTTCTTGGCGAGAACAAAACTCCTCAATCACCAACTTTTTCAGCTCCAACCATCTCATCCTCCCAATTGCCCTGCTACCCTCGGCTTGGACTATATTGTCCTAACAGCACATAGCCGAGTCCACAAAAGAGTGGGTAGCAAACTTTACTTCTGATCCTCCTGGCACTCGTTGATGTTCAATACAACTTCCATTTCTCTCACCCACCGGTGAGGAGCGCAGCAGTGTCGTTTCCATCGAAAGTAGGGGGCTTGCATCGTTGAAATGCCTATAATTACAGCCTCGTGCCACATCCTGCACAGGCTCTTCTCTTCTCTTGATCATCAAATGGAACCGTTCCAGGCTCTGGTTGTTTCCGTACTCCCGAGGACCTGTTCCTCTCTTGTCTTTCCCTTCCCGTACTGCCTTAATCACTTCGGTTAGCACAGACGGTAAGATTGTCTGCATGACCTAATGTACCTCTTCCACCACCGCCTCTTTCACCGAGGCCCTCAGGTTTGAACTCTTATCACCACCCTCCGGATGAGGGGTTTCGAGTTCTTCATGAACCACCTTTTTCGTCCTGGGTCTTCCCATCTTGGGTCGCGGCTCAGCACCAAGCCCATCATGACCACCACCAGAGGCTTTCGAAGATCTACCACCAGCCATTCACACGTACACTGAAAGATTCAAACACTAAGACGGTCATTCAAGGGAACAGCTTAGTTTAAGTCAAGTATAGTAAGTCCCTAATTACAGTGGCCAGTTGTGATTAACCACTTACTTTACTCTTCACACTCCGAGCATTGCCTATCCCGACTACATCAGTATTTAAATCTACAAACAACATATAACCACATACCATGCGCACAAAATACCAGTTAACATTACGAAAATACCTGATGGAACGCAGCTACTCAGATTGGCATCCTTTCCCTTTCCGTCCCATTCTCAGTTTAAGTTGAGGTTTATTTTGAAAATTTACCCATTTCACTTAAACTTTGGCTCTGATACCAACTTGTAAGGCCCCATTCCCGGGACGCTTACAGCTGGTAAATCATTGCACATAAAACATACATTTTTATTTATCTTACGTAAACATTGCAGCGAAAAGATTCAAAAATGAAATTTCATTTCACTATAAAAGCTTTTGAAAAATAATACATCGTTAACCGGTTACAAAATATATTATTGCATTACATCATAAAAGCATTATATAAATGGATGCCATCCAAAAGAGTTTAGTAGCCGCCCCGTGCCATCCTCTGCAATCATTACCTGTTAACTGGAAAGACATAAAAGTCAACGTTGCTGAGTGAGTTCTAGTTTTTATAATAAAACATACTCCTCTTTTGTTAAAACCTTACTTTACTTTCATGCGATCATACATCATATGTACACATAGATAATAGCATTATTATCTTCATCATTCATTCGTCCATCATTACATCTTTTCTTTCCATAAAACCATGAACTTTACCTTTTAGTCTCTTGGTACTGGGCCGAAGCCTATCATAGACTTTCCATTACGGTGCACAACACCTCGTGGCCACAGTACCTAAGATAAAGTTCAGGCGTACCATTGTCATGTGCTATGCCCTTCCATCCGTTGGTACTGGGCCGAAGCCTATCATAGACCTTCCATTACGGTGCATAGCACCTCATGGCCACAATATCGAAGGCAAGCAATAATGGTTCCATACAAATGGCCGATCACAAAGAAAGACCCCAATATGCATCCTCCTGAGGTAGCGAACCCGCACACCGTTGGGCTAACACCTTTTAATGGCGTGTCCCTTTGATACATTTGCTTGCAAGCCTTTCATTTCTTTTATCATTTATTAATGCATGCATTCTTCCTTCATGTTCCTCTTTCATTATCTTTCACTTTACGTTACATAATACTTTCATTTCATTCATTAACATTCAACGCAAAGCCACGAGAAAGATAAAATACATCATAATAAGGAACATAACATACACAGTCATCATCATCATACATGGAAACATCATACATACATCATGCAACATCATCATCATGCCCAACATACTCTCTAAGGCCTCAACAGTCGTCTTACATGAACTTACGGGAACTTTCACGTCAAAACATACATTTGCACTTTCCCCCGAAAGTCAGTAATTAAACTACGCTTTACTCGGGTACAACAGCCCTATTCGGGCGTATGGGCACCCTTCAGTCGCATGGCCTCCAGGCGACTGAACATCATGCGAATGGACCAATGCGGATGAACACCTATGCGGATGAACGCCCAATCGTGCGAATGGACCTCATGCGAATGAACACCTATGCGAATGGACCTAATCCGGATAGACTCAATGCGGATGAGTCCCATGCGAATGGAACTAATGTGGATGGAATCAATGCGGATGAACTCTCAGTCGCATGACTCCCTATGCGATTGACCTTCAGTCGCACGACTGGCAGGCGTATGGGCTCCAATCGCGCGACTCATACGCGATTGAACCTCAACCGTGCGACTCACATGTGATTGAACCTCAATTGCACGACTGGCATGCATGTGGACTTCAGTCGCACGACTGGCATGCCATTCGGTCGTATAGCCCTAACTGCGTAGAATTTAGCTCACTCCCGAACCCACTCTGCCATTTTCGACCTCTAAGCTCTTCCAAACCCATTCTAAGACCAAATCAACCATCCTAACCCTTAGGAATGCATACCACAACACCATTCAAGCATGCACAAGCCCGGAAACAAACTCCAATTGCATCACACGCAGACACATACAGATGGGTCAAACACACACACATACAAAAACGGGTTTTTCATATGTGTTCCAGCCCCAAAATCGACCAAAAACATTTAAAAGAGGGGTCCTAGAACTCACACAAACCACACCGAGAAGTAGAGCTTTGTTTGGACCCGCTACACGACGATTTTCGAGCTCAAACCCACACGAATCAAGCCTTTTCCTTCTTTTATCCCTTTTCTCTCTTCTTTCTCTCTAAATTGCAGAATTTTGGGTGTGGGGAGAGGGTAAGGGCTGCCCTCTCCCTTTAAATACTCCGAGTCACCCAACTTTCTCTCGTTGGCGAGTTTGGTCCCTCGACTTTGGACTTTATTTCTTTTTCTTCTTTCATCGGCTTCAAAACAAATATATAACCGGGTGTTACATTATCAGTCATCAATGATCATTTAGAGCTAATGCTGGCTAATTAGGACAAATTATGGTTAATTGGAGTATTGATGATCAAGTAAGTTACTAGTGGTTATTGCTAAGGTATGATATAGTAAAATAAGATGAAAATTATAACTTAATGAGTTTTATGTTTGTTTTTTAGTACTTCTAGTATCTTTATGTTTTAGCAAACGATAATAACTATACGTATAATTAAAATAAAAAGTTGTAATATGATTTAAGTTAGAGTGTATATGTGTCAAGCCAGCTCGAGAGCTACTCGGGAATGGATTGGAAAATAGCATGGACGAGTCGAGCCTAAACAAGCCCAAGCCCGATCTCGAGCCTGAAACATGATCGAGCCAAGCTAGAGCTCAACATTCAAAGTCGTTTAGGCTCGCGAGAATTTACAAGCCTAGTAAGGTTTTAGCTTATATTGTAAATATTTAATATACTTTTAGTTATCCCCTCTTTACAATTAAGTTCAACCTTTTAAATTTTCAAAATCAAAAGTCATTTTTACCTCATCTTAATTGTAACAATTCAGCACCAGAGCCGTCATAAACCATTGGACTTCATCCTCCTTGCCATTCCATTCATTTGTTCTTCTACACATTTGGTTTTAATGTTTTATCAGTTGACTCATTTAAGGTAAAGTGTCTTTAGGTTTTTAAGGCTCTAATAAACAAGCTCAAGCCTAGGTCGTGCTCGATCATAAGCGACTTTTTAACCTTATCCAGCTTTATATCACTTCACGAGCCAAGCTCGATCCCAAAATCATAGGCTTGAACAAAGATTGAGCTTCAGGATATTCTAATGAGCCGAGTTGGAGAAGGGCCATGTAGGGATGTATAGTGAATCGAATTTGAGTTAATCAAATCAAATAAGTCGAATTTTGAAATTTATGAACAGGATTCGAATTTGATTCGAATTCGAAAAGATAAGTCGAATTCGAATCAAATCCGAAATTCTAAGACAGGATTAAAATTCGATTCGTATTTGAAAAAGATTTTGAATTCAAGTAGAATTTGAATGTATTTGATTTCTATTTATTAAAAAAGTAATTAATCAGACAATATTTTTTAAATTTATTTGAAAGATCTAATATAATATGCTCAAAGTAAATAATGAAGCATAACATACAAAATAGTTTAAGTTCTAAATAAGTCAAAAGGTACCAATTAAGATTTAAAATTTTAGATTACATTTGTTTTGAACTTTTAATTCTTATATTCCCAAATGCATATTTTTAAATTAATATATAAAATCAACTAGGTTATTGCCTGTGTAATACACGGGTTGAACAAATATACATATTTAAAAAAAATACGTCAATTAAATATAAATCTCTATATATTTCTTTATACACAACATTTGATGTTTTATTTGTAGATCTACCATCTTTATCTAATATTAGTAGTTTAACCTCATCTTTACTTGTAACTCTATACAACTTCATGTGAAGTTGACCATGTGTGATACTGGTTGCCTCAAGAACAAACCAACGTTGGATATAAATTGCCCTTGGCTTTTATTTATTGTCATTGTAAAACACATTGAAATTGTAAATTGTCTTCTTTGAAATTTGAATGGAATCTTTTGGTCTGATGGTATCAAATTAATTCTTGGGATGAATATCTGAGCTCCAATATTTGATCCAGATATTACTTCTACCTCTGTGACTTGATTATGAAGTGATATGACATGTAATCTTGTTCCATTACATAAACCACTTCTTTGATCAATATTTCATAATAACATTACCGAAGCACCCACCTTTAGTACTAAACGATGATTTGGAAGACTAGAAATTTTTAGACCAATTAGAACATCAAGTGAGTACATATTTTCCTGTAAAGAATTGAACTGGCGTACTCCTTTTACTCTCAAGGACACATTGAGAGTAAACGATTATTAATCTCTTGAACTATTCATTCTTCGGTGCTAGAATTTCTCTTTCACGAAAGAATTATGGCATTTAGAATTGTAGTAGAATTCAAGGATATACGAAGTCAATTAAGATTGAAATAGGATCCAATGATTCAGTAATTATAAGATCCTCGGGTATGTCAATAATTGCCTCACCATCGTCACTATCACCAACTTTTTCTTTGATTAAATTTAACAACCATTTAGCAAAATTCATTGTTTCTTCCATTTTTAATTTGTTACTTCCCAAGGTTCACCTTATGTTTTTGGTTAACATAAGGAGTTTGCATGCACTCCAAATATAGGATGAACTTAAAGAAGAATTCATGATTTCTTGTCTTGTTCCATTTGGACATATCGGAAGACTTTACCTAAAATAACCACCAAAATATGACTTTACCTCCAATGGTTTTTCTCTATTCAAAGAAGAATTAGACCCTAGAATGTCTTTCATTGTTCTATATAAGGCTTCAAAGGCATGCTTATGGACCATTAGTGCTTCATCCCATATAATCAATTTTGTTTGCTTTAACAAAAGAGCAATGTCACCATTTGGTGCGATATGACAAATGGAATCTTCATTAAGATTTAAAGGTATTAGAAATCTAGAATGTGTTGTTCTACCTCCGACGAGCAACAAAGATGTTATTCCACTCGATGTAACATTCAATATAATCTAATTTACATCTTATTGTTGCTGACAATGTCTTTCATAGAAAGGTCTTCCCAGTTCCACCATAACCATATACAAAAAAACACCTTCTTTCTACCTTCAACTGCCGACATGATTTCTTGAAAATTACTCTTTGTTCATCTGTCAAAGCCTTTAGAAGATTTTGAAACTCACGTTGTAGAACTGTTGTATGATTACATAGCTCCCCACTAATTCAATGATTATTTGAAAAAGATAATGAATCATTATCAGGGTAAGGCATTGTTGTAAATCTTCTTAGGGCTGAACTATTTCTAAGTAAAAAATTCTCAATCTTAAATAGAGTGAGGTTTTTAATTTGATCATCATTTAGTGATAAAGCTGTAAAATTCAAAAATGTTAATTAAAAAATAACTATAGTACAAAGTAAATGTTATGATAATTAATTTAAATATATACTTGGATACTTTAGTAATCTTTGATGTCTTAAAAGAATGTCATCTGATAGGTACTTTCATGTTCTTTTCCACATATATTATATTCTGGATAGAGTCTTAGACAAAAGCATTGCAACAAATAAGTTACGCAAGTAATAACCAGGAATGACTTGCTTCCTCAATTGCCTCGATGTATTACATGTCATCATCCAGAAGACCAAGTGCATAACATGCATCATTAAATATAGGACACGTGTGCCCCTTAGCGGTTCTAAGATTTTTGAATGATTTTGGTCCTTTCACTTTCTTTAAAAGTATTCTTAAATTATATACTTCATCAAGTGCAGGAGAAACAAAATGAATTCTACCTATAGAAAATCTTTTTTCCCGTGGTTGCCAACTACGTTGTTCAAGTTTCCATACAAACTTGGTAGGAAACGCAACATACGTAAGTTGTCGTGCTGTTTGATTTCTTTGGTTACACTTCATCCAACCTAAGAACACTGTAGAAGCAACCGATGGTTTATTGAGAACATTTTCAATATCATCTGCACTATATTTATTAGTTCTTGACCAAGAGGATGAAAATGAAGCCTCATCATAGAAAGATATATGTAATGAATTTCAAATGTGAATATCCTCCATGAAGCCTCACATGCAAATATATATCTACAATCATAAAACTCTTTTATTTCATATACCTGAGGGTCACAATCTTCATTGTTGTTATCGTGTACAATAGAAATTGTACCTCTATTAGGATCTTTGTTAATATATTTAAACAAATACTTAATAGAATATGTTTGATTACACCATTCTACATTTGTACAGGCTTGATATATTTTCGAAAGATCTTTATTATATGCTATCATAATTTTGTTATTTAATTTATCACTTGAATTTTCAACAAAGCAACCAGAATTCTTTCTTATGTCAACAGGAAAGCCATTCGAATCAAGAGTA
Organism: Flaveria trinervia; assembly: GCA_025506515.1. NCBI lineage: Eukaryota > Viridiplantae > Streptophyta > Magnoliopsida > Asterales > Asteraceae > Flaveria > Flaveria trinervia. Next base: position 104,989,404 of record CM046448.1, on the reverse strand, counting down.
GTATCATTCGAGAACTTCTTTGGAAAGTTTTTTGAGCACCTTTGATCAAAGTAATGCACGGACATTTCATGTTATCAAAACCACAAGGTCCATGTATTATGAACTCGCTTACAAGTTTATACAACTCCTGATCTTCATTCTTGTCTGGAATTTTAAAAGAAATAAATTAATCAATATGTTGAACTGTAGGAAGCTTGTGATTTAGGTGCATAAACAAATATATATACGCGTGGGGAAATTCATGCTTTTGAAACTCCACAGTATAAACAACTACATGAATTATAAGAAAAAAAGAACACTTAAGTTGAGAAGAAACAACCATAATTTGTTACGTATGTATGTAAATAAAAAGTATACATAGGAAAAAAATTATTTTACTTGCTTGCACGTTTTCGAATAATGATCTTTTCTTTATGTCTTTTATGATTGCATTTAACTTGATTTGAAATATTCTACACAAGATGTCAGGTCTATCTTCTGGATTCAAAGTAGTATCTTTAAGATACCTTTTAACTTCCAGTCATTTAGGATTATATGTTATAGTTATGAAGAAGTCTGGATAGCCAAAAAAACTTACAAAAAAACATTACATCTAAATAATTCTACATCATGTACTGAGTACCACTTGTAAAAAAAGGTAATATTATATGTGGTCCATTGTTAGATACATTTGTACCTCCAACACATTACTCTTTAAGTAGATGTTCATAGGACGCACATCTAAGAATTTTTTGCTTGCTACGTATAAAACAGACTATCTTGTTTTCAATCAGGGTATAAACAAACTAAATTATTGCTGGAAAAGTCTCCCTAAATTTAGAATTAAGGAGAAATAAATTAGTTTATCTTGAATTATGTAAGAAAAGAACTCTCTCATTGATGTATTTAGGCTTGTTGTTTTCTTTAGGGTTGTTACTTCTTTGTGAGGGATGTCAACTCTGTACCCATCATCACCGTATGGAAACAATAGTAGATATTGAAGGGCAAGATATGATAGATGTAGCTCTCTTATTCATTGAAGATGGCATTATTTTGTTTTCACAACGATATCTCTTTTTTCTATTGAATCTCCAATGTCACCAATAACCGGTGCAACAACTTTAGATGAAGTTGGTAAGTTATATGTTCTTCTATCCTGTTGTCTTTTCCCTATCAGGCATAATTTTAATTCCACATTTGGATTTTTGTAAAACAATTTATTGTCATTTTATACGATTTTACCAGTTCTATAACACCCGGTTATTCTTTTAAAAAAAGAAAAGAAAGATAAGAGTTGAAGAATAAAGTAGGAAATTTCAATTTAACCCAAGTTGAGGGGTTAAATGTGTAAAAAGGACAAAAGTACACATAAGTTGGTGTAAAGGTGGGCATGGCCGCCCACCCTCACTTCCCATCACCTTTTCATCGGGTTTTAGAGAGAGAGAGAAAGGAAGAGAGCAGAAACTCTCGGTTGAAGAAAAAAGAAGAAGAAGATTGAATTCAAGGTAAAAATTCAAAGTTTCTATGTGTTCATGTTGGGTTTTGTCTCGGTTATATGCTTATATGCTTTTGTGTTTGTGTGTGTGTTTGTGGTGTGTGTGTTTTGTGGGTTTCTAAGTGTTTGAACTCATTTGCAAATGGGTTAGAAGGAAGATACACCCAAAGTTGCACCAGGTGAGTTCTAGACCCTGGTTTTACTTGCTTTAAACTCTTCTTGGGGCTGAAAATGTATTAAAACGATTTTACAATGTTTATGAATGTATACCCGTATGTATTATGCATGTTTGATGATGTTTCTTAGGTGTTATTAAGTTTTTCATGCTTAGAATAGCCTTGGTAAGCTTAGAACAATTAGGCTTGATGTTTGGGTTTGAAATTATCCTAGAAACATGCTGAGCAGAAGGTTCATGCGCCTAAATAAGGCCCATGTGCCTGGAATTGCCTTAGAAATGATTAAGTGTACCTCATGCGCCTGAACAGTGCCCTCATGCGCCTAGAAAATTAGTCAGATGACTAAGTGTAGGGCCATGCGCCCTAATAGTACCCATGCGTCTGAATAACCCCATGCGCCTAAGTTTCCATACGCCCGAATGGCCCATACGTCTAAGTGTCCATGCGTCCGAATGGACCATATGCCCGAATAGTGTCCATGCGCCTGAATGGTTCATGCACCTAAGTGTTAAAGCAATTAAGTGTTGGCTGATGCACCTGTATAGTGATGAAGCGCCCAAACAGGGACCATACGCCCAATAGTGTCAAAGCGCCTAACACTTAGAATTTATTACAGAATTTTTGAGAGTTTGTGCTTTTAGGGTTTTGACCGAGGTTTGACTGGGGTTTATTAATGATGGGTTTTATGCATGATTATGATTTTTTTATGATTGTTCCTTATTATTATTATTATATTATTATTATTACTATTAATATGTGACTTTACGTGGTGTGCTTATAATCGTAACGTAAAGTATTACTAATAATAAATTGAAAAAGTTATAAAGAAGAGAAGTGGAACTTAATTAAAATGTTAACAAGTCTTGCAAGCTTACAGGAGGTATACGGCCATGAGGTCGTCAGCTCAACTGTGATGCGGGTTAGCTACCTTCAAATGCACACGGGGCTGGTCAATTGAGACTGGCAGACCTTTGCAGCATACCCTAGGTGTCTGGGCCAGCCTTGTAACAGTATGTAGAGCCCCTTGTGGGAACAGACGGCGCAGCACCATTTCCCCCGCGCACATTGTTTAGGGTATTGCTCATTGGTCAACATAGACAGTGAAAGATAAATATAAAAAAGTACAGAGTAAACAAGGCATACAGTAAAGAGATGAAGCATTACCTGATTGTATAGTTATGTGTGCTCATGTATAAAGAGTTGAAGTTTTCATAAAAAGAGTATTTTCATATGTATACCTACAGAAAGTATTTTATTACTTTTAAAACTAGAACTCACTCAGCAACGCTGACTTTTATACATTTTCAGTTGGCAGGTAAATATTGTTGAGGATGGCACGAGGGTGAAGCTACTCGGCAAGGAAAGACTGACATCCATTTATACTTATTATTGTTGTTGTTTTGTAATGCAATTAAACGGTTCTTTTGTATTCGATTAAACAATAGTGTATTGCTCAACAACAGTGTTTTATGAGATGAATGGTTTTTGTTAAAATGATTTCGCTGCTTAAGTTTGTAAATTTATAATGTTTAATGTATTTAATGCTGTGAATGATCTGTGAGGTCTCCGGGAACGGGGCTTTACAAGTTCATTGTTCGAATCTAACATTTTCTTCAATTCTTCGATTATTTGAATATCAAAAATCTCCACATTTTAAGAAAAATGATTTTTTTGATTCACTAATAAGAATATAAAATAGTATTACATGTATATATTTTTAAAAATTCAGTTTTAAACATAAAATACTCTAAAAATTACAAAGATCATGAGGGATACCTAAAATCTAAAAACACTTTTGTAACGCCTGGTTATTTCCTTTGAAGCCAAAGAAAGAAGAAAAAGAGAAAGAAAAGAAATAAAGCCCAAAGTCGAGGGACCAATCTTGCCAAAACGGGAAAATCTTTGGAGGAGTGGGGGTATAAAAGGGGCATGGCTGCCCACACCCCTCTCCCACATTCACTCCATTCAACCAAGAGAAGAAAGGGAGAGAAAGGGCAAAAATCTTCGAGTTTTTTTTGGATTCAAGCGCGAAAGTCGAAGGCAAGTGGGTTTGTAGGAAGCTATACTCGAAAGGGTTGTTAATGTGTAACACCCTGTTATTTTTTTAAAAGATAAGAAATAAAGAATAAAAGAAAGAAAGGCAATTCAGTCCAAGTGGAGGGACTAAAACTGTAAAAAGGACAAAAATCTTTGAAAAGTTGGTGTAAAGGTGGACATGGCCGCCCACCCTCACTTCACATCACCACTTTCTTTCGGATTTAGAGAGAGAGAGAGCAGAAGAAATCTCGGCTGAAGAAAAAGAAGGTCCATGCGCCTAGATGTGGTTTTTACATCTTTATGGCGGGTTTTATCCCGGTTATATGCTTATGTGCTTATGGGTTGTGTTTGTGCTCGGGTATGTGTGTTTTTGGTGTTGTTTCTAGGTGTTTTGAACTCCTTGCAAGCGGGTTAAAAGGAAGAACACCCAAGTTGCACCAGGTGAGTTCTAGACCCTGGTTTTTACTTGTTTTCAAATATCTTTAGGGCTGAAAATGTATGTAAAAGATTTTCAAATGTTTGAGTATGTATGCCCGTATGTTTTGTGCATGAATGAATGTGATTCTTGAATGTTTATAGGTTATTCATGTTTAGAATAGCCACATTAAGCTTAGAACAGATGGATTTGATGACTTGGGTTGAAAGCATACTGAAAACATGTTGAACAGAAGGTCCATGCGCCTAGATAAGGCTCATGCGCCTGAAAATGCCATAGTAAGAACTAAGTGTGATCCATGCGCCCAAACAGTAGCCCATGCGCCCAAACAGTAGCCCATGCGCCTAAGATTACCTTAGAAATGATAAAGTACAGCCCATACGCCTGAACAGTGTCCCATGCATCTAGAAATGTTAGCTGGACGACTAAGTGTAGGTCCATGCGCCCAAATAGTGCCTTGGCGCCCAAGTGGCCCATGCGCCTAAGTGTCCATGCGCTGAATTACTCATGCGTCTAAGTGTTCATACGCACAAATAGTGCCCATGCGCCTGAATAGTTCATGCGCCTAAAGTGAAAAATGCTTAAGTGTTGGTTGATACGTCTACATAGTAATAAAACGCCCGAACAGGGCTCATGCGCCCAAATAGTTCCCATGCGCCTAAGACTTAGAAATTTTTACAGAATTTTTTCTGGGATTCTGTGCCTTAGGGTTTTGACCGAGGTTGACTAAGGGCTTGTTGATGATGATGTTTCATGCATGATATGATTGATTATGATTGTTCCTTATTATTGTTATTGCTATTATTATTATTACTTATAGTATGTGACTTTACGTGGTGTGTTATTTCGTAACGTAAAGTATATCGTAATAATAAAGTGAAAGAGCAATAAAGAAAAGAAGAGGAACATTAATGAAAATGTTAACAAGTCTTGCAAGCTTACAGGAGGTACACGACCATGTTGTCGTTAGCTCAACTGTGATGGGGGTTAGCTACCCTATTATGCACACAGGGTCAATTAATTGATATTGGCAGAACCTTTGTAGCGTGCCCTGGGTGATTGGGTTGGCCTTGTACATAGTACATAGAACCCTTTCGAGGGATATAGTTGACCCTTTTGAGGGATACAGTTGACCCTTTCAAGGGATACAGTTGACCCTTTCAAGGGATACAGTTGACCCTTTCGAGGGATATAGATGGCCCATCACCCATTTTCCATCGCGCATATAGTTGGGTTATTGCTCACTGGTCCATATAGAAAATAAAATATAAAGACAAAAGTTTATAGAACAGACAAGGCCTACAGTAAAGAGAACGAACAATATTTGTTCATATAGTTTATACGTGCTCACATATACAGTACAGAGTTGTATTTTACAGAAAATAGTATTTTCATATACAATATATAGAAAGTATTTTATTACTTATAAACTAGAGCTCACTCAGCAACGCTGACTTTTATACATTTTTAGTTGGCAGGTAATTATTGTTGAGGATGGCACGAGGGTGAAGCTACTCGGAAGGAAAAGTCTGACATCCATTCGTACTCTGTGTTGTTGTTGTTTTGTAATGCATATAAACAATTCTTTTGTAATCAATTAAACGATGATGTATTGCTCAACAACAGTGGTTTAAATGAAATGAATGGCTTTTGGTAAATTATTTCCGCTGCTTAAGCTTGTTTATTTGTAATGTTTAATGTTTTAATTGCTATGAATAACCAACTGTGAGGTTTCTGGGATCGGGGCCTTACATAATGTGAGTTCAAGGACCCCTCTTTTACACGTTTTCAACTTATTTTTGGGGTTGGAACACATGGCAATCGTTTTTGGTTGTGTTGGGTGTAAAACCTGTTTGAATGTGTATGGGTATGTGTGTGATTCGGGTGGGGTTTGATTTCGGGCTTGGTTGTGCTTAAATGGTGTTGTGGTATGTGTTTCTAAGGTTTAGGATGGTTGATTTGAGCTTAGAACATGTTTGAGAGGGTTTGGAGGCCGAAAATTGCAAATTAGGTTCGGGAAGACTGCATTCTACGGCTAGGGCTCATGCGACTGGAGGTCCATGCGTCCGAATGGCATGCCACTGGAGGCCATACGGCCGAAAGGCATGCGACTGAGAGTCATACGCATGATGGTCGTGTGACTGGAGTCCATGCGCATGGGTGCCACGCGACTGAGGTTCATACGCATGGAAGTCATGCGACTGAAGGCCATACGCCTGAATGTTATACGACTGAGGTCTATGCGCTTAGAGGCCATGTGACTGAGGTCCATACGCATGAAAATTATGCGACTGAAGGATATGCGACTAGAAGCCCATACGCCTAAGTGTCCGTTCGCCCATAGTGTCCATTCGCCCATAGTGTCAATTCGCCTTAGTGTTCTCATGCACATGGGAGGCCATGCAACTGAATAGGGCCCATACGCCCAAATAGGGCTCATGCGCCCGAAAGAACATAGTTTATTTTCTGACTTTCGGGGGAAAGCGTAGATGTAGGTTTTGACTTGGGAGGTTCTCGGAGGTTCACATAAGTTGACTTTTAAGGTCATAGACGTTATGATGGGCATGGATGATGATGTATGATGTATGTTTTGTATGTATGATGGTGTCATGTATGGCGATGTTTGTATGTTTATGTTGATGTTCCTTGATATGTGTGATTATTTTCCCATGGCTTTACGGTGAATGTTAATGAATGAAATGAAAGTATTATGTAACGTAAAGTGGAAGATAACAAAGAGGAACGAAATGAAAGAATGCATGTATTAATGAATGAATGAACGAAAGAAAGGCTTGCAAGCAAATGTATGAAGGTTCACACTCAATGAGGGGTGTTAGCTCAACCGTGTGCGGGTTAGCTACCCTATGAGGATGCATACTGGGGCTTAATGCGTGTGATTAGGCAAATGTATGGAGGTTCACACCCAATGAGAGGTTGTCAGCTCAACTGTGTGCGGGTTAAATACCCCATGAGGATGCACAAAGGGGTTCAATCTTTGTGATTGACCATATGTATGGGGTCCTTGTTGTTTAACCCTAGATGAATTGCTTGGCTCTCTAAAGGGGGGTTAAGCACATGACAGGACCTAGATGGAAACAAAAGATAATAAATGTACGAAATGAACGATGATGAAGATAATAACTATTATCGATGTGTACATACGATGTGTGGTCACATTCTAAAGCCTGTTATGATTTGAAAGAAAGTAAAGAACAATTTTAAACAAAAGATAAAGTATGTTTTATTTTAAAACTAGAACTCACTCAGCAACGCTGACTTTTATGTGTTTCCAGTTGGCAGGTAATGTTGCTGAGGATGGCACGGGGTGGCTACTCAGCTCTTTTTGGATGGCATTCTTTTGTATAATGTTTTTGCATTGTAATGCAAATGAACGATGTTTTAAACGAATGATTGTATTAACTTGCAAAAGCATTTATAATGAAATGAAGAGGTTATTTTAATGTTTCCGATGCAATGTTTTATTTAAGTTAATGAAAATATATATTTATTGTGCAATGATTGTCCAGCTGTAAGTGTCCCGGGAATGGGGCCTTACAACTTTGTATGATTGTAACCTCATTCTCGGTATCATAGATATATACAATTGAGAGAATTTTGGGTTGGATTCATTTGTAGGCAGTAAGCTTCCAATACTATGATAATTCTGACCACCAAACCTGAATATGAATGGTGCGTTTTCTCTATTAATAGATGAATCAACCTTGCCATCCATCGAGATAAAAGAGAACTAGGAGTTATACCGACGAATGGTCTTCATAAAAGTATTGGCTTTTGTATCATTACACTGAAAGAGATTTTGATAAAATGATTTTGGGGGTTTAAAATTTGAAAGCTCAACTTTTTCGTAAGCACAACACAACAAATAACATGTTCTTACATTATGTAACATCATGTATTTTTTATTAACAAAAAGTTAACTTTGTTAAAATTCTGAACCATAGTTGGCATTTATGAAACTTGTGAGTTATTTATGTTTATTTGTAGTTTGTCTTTAACCCTTAAATCTAATAATATAACTATTAACTTAAATAATAATAATTATGATAATAGTAACAAAAATAATAACTAGAATAATAATGATGATACTAATAATGAAAGAATTATAATAAAATTAATAGAGATAATTATCAAAATAATAAAACTAATAATAAGATTGTTACTAATAATAATATTTGTGAAAATATTGAACTTGTAAGAGTTAAAAACTTAAATTAATTAAGTTAGGGGGTTGTTTTGTCAATTTAGAAACTTTAAATATTAAAGTTTAAACATAAAATGTTAACAAAAGGAAGTAATATGGACCATTTATAGAAATTAATAAAACACAAATTAAGTTTTCTTTTCTCACATTTTTTCGGCCATCACTCCGACGGAGCTCCGGCAGCCCTCAAGCACCCCAGATGGTTCAAACGAAATTAAACAGTTTCTTAATTACTCTACACCAGTTTCAAACACAATATCAAGTAAAATTGAAGTTATTTCGTGTATTAAAGTCGGGGATGACCGAAACCGAATAGTTCAATCACACCAAAGACAAATCAAACTAAATTGAACAAATCAAGTCGATTGAATGTTCTTAAACGTATGTATAATCATTTCGAAACTAAATGCAAGAATTAATTTGAATTAAACGAACTTTTAATCTCTGAATTATAACCAAACACCTCGGTTCAAAGTTGAAACCCATTAAGGGTAAAATCAGTTAAATTAGGGCTATTTAAAGAAGGAAAACCATTTCATTGATCCCTTTGATGTGTTAGATATCTTAATTTTCCATTAAAACGTACACATATACACAATTCGATCGAGACTTTATCGTGGCCTAAGAGTACATCGAAGTGCATCGATCTGAAGCCGATCAAGTAAGTTACACACATCAATCTACTCAGTTTTGCATAATGAAGCAAAGCCCTAAGTTTAATTTCATTCACAATCGCGAATCGAGGGTCAAATTGATTTAAGTTAATTATAGGGTTCTTCAAATTTGGGGGAAACTCTTTACTTGAGGTTATAAGGTTTGGAAACCAATATGAACCAAGGCTGTGGCTCTGGTTCACTGGTTAAGATACTCGTCCCATTAACATGAGGTCCCAGGTTTGAACCCGGGCACCATCATGTAATTTTTTTAAAGGTTTTCGGCCAAAACAAATTTCAGAAAATTTATAATAAATATAAAATTTCTTTTATAAAATTCAAATATTTTTAAAACCACCTAACTATTTTTCTGGAAATTTATTTCTTAAAATATCTTAATATTTTTATTTCTTATTTTTAAACAAATGATATATTTAGTTTATTTTCTTATAAAATAGACTTTAAACAATTATTATTATTTGTTCAAACATTAACTATATATATTATTATTATTTAAATTATGGATACTTTAAAAAAATTAAAAGTTATTTAAACTATACTTAGACTTTTGTTACAAATGGTTTTCTTTTTATTAAAACGATTAAATAGTGTATTTCATTTCCATTGTCTCAAAACATGATCAAATATATCATTTTAGTTGGATTTAATTATTAAAACCCCAAATGCTAAATTGGAACCCTAGTTCCGTTAATTCGTTAAACTTATTGTTAAACTTAAATCTTGTGATTATATATTTAGGTGTATTGTGACGGTTTACGATTGGAACAACGCTTATCATTAATCTTATTAATCGTCAATTATATATCTATTGACCAAGTGAGTATTTCTATACCCTTTTTCATGTTTTTTTACACTTTGGGGTGAAACATGTTACCTTATAATCATTGCACTTGTAAAACGTTTGATTCTTGTAAACACTTTGGCAATTCACTTATTTGTTGTGGTTAGTTAAACTTTAGTAATTACCATATATTGACTATTATATGTGCAATCATTAACTATTGCTAGTCTGGCGACGTCATAGATCTATGGGCCTGACAAGCCTTCTTGGTTAATCCAAGTACACTTAGCCAATTGTATAATCTTGTAAACATGGAATCTTGTAAACTGTCAAGGTTTGATTGTTACATCAGTCATACATCCTAGTTACTTTGCTCACTAACTTATGACATGAATTGCCCTCTTTTTATATACTTATGTATGAAAACTATGGAAATCTCACCAACAATATGTTTACTTTTTATTTTTAAAATGTTTCAAGAAACACACAAGTTTGATAACCATCTTTGAAAATCTTTCACATCTAGGAATGGACCTAGTTATAGTTATTTCTTATTTCTTATTGTTGATTTCTTATTTGAGACTTATGTTTGTAATGTTACATTTGAAACTTATAAGTTATAATTATCATATTTGGGTTTTAATAATGGCGTTATGTGGTTGTGAACAATCTTAACCCTCACATCTCGACGTTTTTGCCGTCAAGGTTGGGGTGTGGCGCCGTCAAGATTGGGGTGTGACGCATTAACTTTTGTTCCCATAACAACTTCAAACTTCCATAATTTTGCATGGCACATTTCACATATAAGACTCAATTGATATTTTTACACAATTAGGATAGTAAAAAATGATAGTCATTAAAGTTGTAATAAAGTTATTTAAAATAATAGTTAGATGTGTACCTTTAGATATTCTGTAAAGGGATCCCTATCAATCTCTTTAACATGAATATCTTCATCTAATGTTAAATCTTTCAAGGTATAATCCTCCTTAAAAATGTCTAAATCTTTCAAAAACGTAATTTTTTTGGAATCCTTGAGTATTATTTCGTAAAGTTTTGGTGAATAATGAAGAAAAAGAGTTATGATGCCAGTATTTATAAACAATGTAAGATGTATAATATTGGAAAGTTTTTATGACATTATCAATGTATTTTTTACTAAAATACAATTATTAAGTTTTTCTTTATATTAAATATGGAAAATTAAATTAGCAGTTAGTAAATGAAATTAAGTAAAATTTTAAATTTTCAGTATTTTTATAAATTGTGGGAAATGCAGCAGGTTATACAAATATTGAATTTTACTTTTATTAATTATGAAAACTCAAATCAAAATTTGAATCGAAGGTCATTTAAATTAGTGGTTTTGAATATGAAATTTTAATTTATGTGATATGCATTTAAACATAGAAGACATTAATCAGTGGTTATGAATAAAAAATTAATTTTAATGTATTATTTGGTTGAAATATAATTACGAAATTTTAGTTATATTAATTCTGGAAAATAAAATCAAAAGTTACTAATGGGATTTGACTCAAATTTGTAATTGTATGTATTATTTAAATATTTTGACATTTAGGAAGGTAAGAATTTGTAATAATATGATATGAAAATTTTAATTTAATTTATTTATATGTAAACATAGAAGACATTAATTAGTGGTGCTGAAAATAAAATTTAAAATTTCAAAATATTATTCGTTAAAAAATAATTACTTACTTTTAGTTTCACTAATTATGGAAAAACATATAATCAAGAGTGATGTTGTTAATTTGACTTAAAATTTTAATTGTATAGGATGTAATTTAGGAATGTATCATTTTGTAATAATGTGATCATTTAAATTTGAAATTTAGTTATCATTTAAACATAAAAGGTATTAATTAGCGGTTTTGAATATTAGATATATATTTTTATATGTCTTATTGGCTAAAATGTAATTATTGTTTAGAGTAAATTATAGTTTCATCCTTTAAGTTTATAGCAAATTTCAGTAATTGTCCTTTAACTAAGAAAATTACAAGGAGTGTTCTTTACATTTAAGTTGTGTTACAAGTTTCGTCCTTTACCCTAACGGATGTCAACTTTAAACGTTATCTTATGTCATGTGCAACGCACATGTGAGCAAAACTGACATTTTGTGTCCCTTTCTCCAATTCACCCTCTTAATCCCTCTTCCCTTTCCCCTTCCCCTTCCCCTTCTAAAAAACTTCTCCCCCGTCATCTTCCCCATTGTTAAATTCATCCCAAAAATGCTGATTGATAGTTTCTTCATCATAGCATCACTCGATCAAATTGATATAGATGCAATATACTATAAGTTATACATTTTGTTTTAATTTTGCTTGATCTTATTGTGTTTAGCAGTTGATAATTTAGAACTTTTTGGAAATGCAGTTGGTTTTGATAACCTTTTTTCCATGAAGTTGCATCACGGTGGAAGGGTTACTCGATTTCCAGGGTGTACCTATGTGGGAGGTAAAATAGATTATGTGGATCTTATTGACATTGAAAAATTCTTTGTCTTCCAAATGGATAGAATTATGGTAATGTTAGGGTATACTGGTGATGAGGCTATATATTACCACTTCGTAGTTCCAGAAAAAGATATGGATTTTGGTCTTCAAGCCCTAGGTAATGATTATGATGTATTGAACTTGGCCAAACATATCTCTGTGCATAAGTTAATAAATGTGTACACTGAACATGGGAGCGCAAACCTACATACATATTTCGTCTCACCAGCAAAAGTTAGAATTGAAGAGATAGCTGATGAAACAGAAAGTAGCAATAATGTTACATGGAACACTTCAAAAAGATTGTTGTTGGATTGGTAAGATCATGTACCTGTAGTGGAAAAATTAGCCGGAAGTGGGCAAGGTGAAATTAATACTGATGACCAAGATAGTGATCACCTGGACCATTTAATCAATCTAAATCAAGAAGACATAATGCAACAAGATAATGTAGAGCATGAAGTGGATTTAAACTAACATGAAATGGATGCAAATCAGCATGAGTATGATAATATAGAGCATGGAGTGGATTCAAATCAGCATGAAGTGGATTCAAATCAGCATGAAGTGGATACAAATCAGCATGAAATGGATATAAATCGGCATGAAATGGATACAAATCAACAAGAAGTGGATACAAATGAATATGAGTATAATAATGTAAAGTAGGGAGTGGACTCAAATCAGCATGAGTATGATAATATAGAGCATGGAGTATATAGAGCATGGAGTGGATTCACATAAGTATGAGCATTACAGTCTAGAGGATGATAATGAAGAGCTTGTAAATGATAGTGAGGATGACAGTGATTCATTATTGATGTTCATAACAGTGTGGATGATTATGAAGTGGACATGAGGGACTTTAGATTAAATGTGGATTTGGATGTAATGGATAATGAGGTATTGGAAGTGGGAGATGTTAATGAAGATGTGTTGGATAATGAGGTGTTTGAAAGTGGTTCAGAATCAGATGAGAATGCTTCAAGTATCAGAAGACAAAAACTAAAATATCTAAGAAGGTCAAATGAAAATAATGCTAATTTTTACCTTGGTCAATTATATGAAAGTAAGGAAGAAGCTAAAAGGTTGATTAGGGCTCATTCTGTTGAAACAAGAAGGTTGATTAAATTGTCAAGGATGATAATCAAAGACTTAAAGCAGTTTGTCATTGGAGTTCACCAACTAGTCAGGATGGAAGCAAGGGAGCTGAATAAAGATAAAGGTAAGGGATCAGTGTTGAACATAGATAAAGACTTTAATGGTTCAAAAAAATGTTGGTCGGAGGGGGAAGAAGACAAATCCTCACCTATTTCAATGCCCTTGGGTCCTGTGAATATCAAAAGTTAGTGGAATAGAATCTTGGACGGTGAAGACTTTAATTACAGAACATAAATGTCTTCAAACTAGATCTGTTCGTGCTTGCACATCCACTTTCCTATCACAACATATGATAGATCAAGTTCAAGAAAACCCAAAGATACCTGTAAGGGCTGTTCAAGATCAATTTCAAAGGAGATATGAATTAGGTGTTTCTAAGATGAAAGCATACAAAGCAAAGACAAAAGCTAAGAAAGAAGTTGAAGGAGGTTACATCTCACAATATGCTTTGCTGAGGGATTATGTTAATGAAGTATGTGTTTCAAACCCAGGTACAACTGTGAAGATAGATGTAGAACCATGTGTGGATCCAACAAGTCTGACTAGAAAATTTAAGAGAATATATGTGTGCTTGTGGGCTTTAAAGCAAGGATTCAAAGCAATAGGAAGGGAACTACTTGGTTTAGATGGGACTTTCATGAAAGGTCCTTTTCCAGGTCAAATACTTAGTGCAGTAGGTATTGACCCCAATAATAGAATCTACCCTCTTTGTTATGCAATTGTAGAGGCAGAAAACTTGAGTTCATGGACATGGTTTCTTGAATGTTTGGGTGATGATTTAGATATGGCAATTAATTCAAACTTTACATTCATCAGTGATAGGCAAAAGGTATGTCTAAGTATAATATGTGTTTGTATTGTTTTGTTACTAACACACATCATAACATGTTTTAAATGTTGGGCTAAATAGGGTATTCTTCCTACCATCATAAAAGTGTTCCCTTGTGCTAAGCACAGATTCCGTCTCAGGCACATACATGAGAACATGAAAGGATCTTTCAAAGGGAAACTTTACAAGGATATGCTATGGAAATTGGCAACATCAATAACTACAGTTCAATTTCAAAATGCAATGGATGTGTTGAGGAGGTTTAACAATGATGCCCATGTGTGGTTGTCCAACATCCCACCAAAACATTGGTCAAGATCTCATTTCTCTGGTATGAAGTATCACTATTTCATTGATTTTTGGTTATAATGTGTACTTTTACATTTCAAATTACATTTTCTTTATGTTCTTAGGCAGGACATTGTTAGATGTGTTGCTAAACAATATGTGCGAGGTATTTAATAGCAAGATAGTTGAGGGCAGGGACAAGCCCATCATTACAGCCCTTGAATATATTAGAGAGTATCTAATAAGGAGGATTGTGACTATTTTTAAGATTATTGAAAGGAGTAAAGGACTGCTCACACCCACTGCTACCAAAATGTTTGAAACAATTAAGAAAAAGGCCATAAGATACTCTGTGATTTGGAATGGTGAGGATTAGTATTAAGTTAGTAGACCAAATGGGGACTAGTGTGTGGTGGATATGACTAGGAAGTTATATGTTTGTAGAAGATGGGAAATTACAAGGATGCCATGCAAGCATGCAGTTGCAACTATTTGGAACAATGCTGCCAATGGGCAAGAAGTTAGGGTGTTAGAAAGTTGGTTGCATCCAGTTTACACAATGAAGCAATGGAAACAAGTTTATAGTTTCAAAATAACTCCAATCAATGGCAGGTCTTTGTGGGCAAAAATACAGGTCCCTACAACACTAACTCCACCAACTTATCACAAACAAGTGGGAAGACCCAAAAAGGCAAGAAAGCGATCAACATTTGAAATGGAAGACATCACCAAGGGAGGGAGGTTGTCTAAAAAGAACAGTAGTGTAACTTGTGGAAAATGTGAAAAGAGGGGCCATAATAGCAAGACCTACAAAGGTCAAGAGGAACAAGGTTAGGATGTGTTGTCTTGTTGGTGTTATGGAACATTTGTTTTAGAATGTCTGGTTGGTCTTTTGAACACTTTGATTAAGCATGTACTGTCTTTTGGAACCTTGTTTTATTATGTACTCTATTTGGGAACAATGTAACTTTGTACTAAATGACAATGTAGGTTGTTTATGTCATTTTAAATTATCTATGTTTTTTGTGCCATAGGTAAGTATTGCATGTACCAAACTCGGTATAATACCAACATCACAAATGGATCAATTTACTCTAAAATTATCTCAACATATGATGTTCCCATTAGATATCAAACCATTAGTACAAGTTAAACATCACAATTACAACTGAAACATTACAATTAAATATCACAATTACAACTTAAGAGCAATTACAACCACTATGAAGCTGATCCAACTAATAAGTAAACATATCTTCCATTTTCTTTCTTTAGCTTCACTTGTTTTCAACTTTTCTTCAAGGTTGTTCTTTGCTTTAAGAAGTCCTGGAATGATGTCCATGGATCTTTCACACATTACGGGATCAAACCATCCAAAAAATCGACACTTTGATATTGGACAAGCATAGAAACGTTGACCTGGGTTACGGGGAGTCCATGATGTCACGATCACTGCCTATTTTCCATAATGACTAAACACCATCGTCAGCTACTAAGGTCAATTTGATGATGAAGAGGGTCTTGATGATGAAGTGGTTCTTGCTTGTGAGCCCTAATTATGAAAATCACATCTGCATATGTGAAGTGGAAGAGGGGTTAAAAGAGTGAATTGGAAGAAAGGGACATGAAATGACAGTTTTGCCCTCGTGTGCATGGCACATGAGATAAGATAACGTTTAAAATTGACGTTTGTTAGGGTAAAGGACGAAACATGTAACACAACTTAAATGTAAAGGACACTCCTTGTAATTTCCTTAGTTAAAGGACAATTACTGAAATTTGCAATAAACTTAAAGGACGAAAACTGTAACTTACTATATTGTTTAATCGGTCTAATCTCATTGTTATTGCTAGTAAAGAGTTAAGAGTTGGTAGTCGAAGCTCGAAAAATGCGGGAAATCAAACGCCTCGTACGATGGTTCTCGGGATAGCAGAACAGGGGCACAACATGTATAGATTTGTAATAGTATGACATTGAAAATTAGAATATATGTTATCATTTTAAGTTTAAAAATAGCCTCAATGAGCCTAAATGTTATAAAAACAAAAAGAAAAAAGATAATGATCATGCACTTCAAAAATATGTTAAAATTTTTAAGTTTTAATAATGACAATCATATAATTAATAAAAAATGATAATTCAAATTCTTAACAAACAATTAAAAACCAATGTATTAGCTTATGTAATGCACCTAATCATGTCACCTGCCATGAGGGTTCCACGAATAGGATCTTCATAGGTTTTGTTCAAGTCTTGAATAAGTTCGTGTCTATAAGGTTGAGTGCAAACCAATCCAGTATACTTTGTGACTTCAGCCAAAACTTGGGAAGTTACTACCTACATCACAAAGAACATATATTAATAACCAGATGTGAAACATAAGCTTATGGAGGTATCAGATAATCCAACTGACATTAAACATAACCTTAAAAAGCCAAGATGTTACAACAACAAAAGAACATACCACCACAAATACATGAAAATAGTATTCTACCGATACAAACAACAAATGATTGATCAAATTTATAAAACAAAAGAGGATCCCTGTAGATGTTGTTATTGTCAAATGTGCAGATCACACACATTTAATTATCAACATAGTTCCCAATATAGTTTGATTATAAAAAATTACAAATGATAGGGTTGTATGGCGGGGAGCCTAATTCCAAAATTAACCCAACCTTCACGTTTGTTTGGTCATAAGCAATAATAAGATGTGATCAACCCAAGCCGAGTAAATTAAGCAATAACTTCATGTAACAACAATTTTGGCATAAGAATTAATCGAATGTGTTTGACCCATGTATTGGCCATCTCCTACTCTACAAATTATTAACTAATGTTCTTAGTAATTCAGCAAAATATATCAACAAAAACAAAAGGTAAGGTTTTAGCAACATAAAGGATAAACTGTCTATTACTTGATGCAAACCAATTTTTAATCGTTAAGATTATAAAGCATCACTTAAAGGATGAATCTTGGTGAAATAAAATAAAATTGTCACACCCCGACCAACGGCGGAATTATTGAGGCGGACGAATGTGTAACGATTGTTTATAGCACATGGAACTAAATAAGTTGGAATAACATTAAATACCATTTTTCATTGAACAAAAATAATCAAGTAAATCATTACAATACATTCAAGATTACAACAACAAAATAAATTATTTAGTTTAACTAGGTCCAAGTCATATATGAGCAAGAAGAATTCCTCAAGTAGCAATCCTAAAACGTGTTAAAAATAAAGGGTTAACTTTGAAAGTTGGTGAGTTTCCATGGATTAGGCATACATATAAATATAAAAAATTTTACAAGTAGCAATTCATGTTAAAGGTTATGAGTTATGCAAGTTTATAGAACACATATAGTTACAATCAAACCTCGACTCATTACAAGTTTATACGATTGGCTAAGTGTATTGGTTCCCATGATGAATAAGTCATTCGTCATCAGGAGCCGGCAATACATCGGCTTTAGCACCAAATAGGCTTGTCAGACCCATAGATCTATGACGTCGTCAGGCTAACAATAGTTAATGATTGTCAACATAATATGTATCTTATATAAGACTTACAATAACACAAATAACTATGACAGAATAAATGTATGAATTGTATGTGCTTTACAAGAATAAAACGTTTACAAGTGTAAATTAATAAGTTTAACATATTTCACCCCAAAATGGTGTGAAATAATATAAAAATGGGCAAGAAAACTTACATGGAAAACTCACAAGATGTAGGATGCACTTTAAATAATGATAAGAAAATACGTTTTTTCAACGATTCCTTTTACAGAATACCTAAACGTGATTGTTTCAAGATTAGATTAATGACTAAATGTGAACTAGGGTTTCAAGTGAAATTTGAGGGTTTTTAATGATCAAGTCAAATGCAATAAAAATGAAATAAATCAATTAAGATTGAGAATGATAATTGGGTTGAATAATATAATTTTGATTCCATAAAGATAGAATAAATCGGTTAAATAATCAAGGTTGAAGATAATAATAAATCATTAAGAAAATAATATTTAATTGTTCAAATGAGAGTTGATTATTCAATTGTGATTAAGTAATAACTAATTAATAAAATAAAACGTGATCAAACAGTCAATTGAGTAATAAATTTCTTTAAAGATTAGAGGAATTCACTGGGTGTGGGAATACCGAGTGAAATTTACTTCTCACAAGGCAGAGTGAAGAGACGACTCTGGTAGGGTTTTCTTGGGGAAATATAGTGGATTTGAATAAGGTCCGCAAACCATTAATCTGGTAAATAGGTTATGAGTAGGAAATTAAAAGTTGAGGATGGGTAACATGCTGTCACATGTACAAAATCATTTTTATTTATTAGAGATAGGATAATCGTAACTGTGTGTATTTCTAATTCAAATTTCAAATCGAATTGAAAATCGCAAATTCGCAATTTGATCTGAATTCGATAACTAGACTTCGAATCAAATACGATTTTGAAAATTCAAATCAAAATTCAAATCATTAATCTTCGACTCGAATTGAATGTCAAGTTTTTCGAATCCGATTCGAATAATAAACACCCATATGGTCAAGATTGACTTCGGACTCAAACTCAGACTCAGACTCGACTCAGCTTGTTTACACCTCTAGACCTAAGCAGGTGATCAAGATGTGTAATTAGCTTTTTTTTCAAAAGTAGCCCAAACCTAGAAATCTAGAACAATTTACCCAAGTTAGAAACGGGTCGGGTTGGTCACGAAGCTTCCGACCCAACAGGATCAAAAATTTGTACAAAAGGCATACGGAAGTTGTTCTACTGATGCCATCAGTCGTTTCTTTCTCTTCAAGATTAAGGAATTAGTCATCCTGTTCGAATGTCATCTCCCGCAGAGTAATTTTTCTAACCCTTACATGTTTATGCTTATGCAATCATCAATTACACCTATTCGATTGTTTCATGTCCATTGATTTACAGTTTTACTTCATATTTTAAGGATCTAGCGTCAAGAGCGAATCGTATTGTTAATTGGAGTTTTGTTCAAGCCGTATAGATGATTAGAATGTGCGAATTTGGTCTGATTTTAGATTTCGAAGCATTTGTGTGTGGAATCAACTGTTAGTTATTGCTGTTATAAAGTTATTGGGTTTTGAAGTGAAATAATGCTAATTAGACTATGGGAGTGTTTAGAATCAAGTGTTGAGGGCGTAATCTTCATTGTTTATTAGGGTTAGCTAATGATATTGTTTGAATTTCATGATTCAGCTGCTTTGCATTTGTGGATTTGTTGATCTTATTTAGGTTACAAGTTACATCACTAACTGAAATTTATTTAGGACTTGAAATCCTTGCGGGGTTGTTTTTATTTTTCTCTCCCTTATACTTGTAATTTCTTCAAGTTTGGGGAGAATTAGAAAGTAAACTAATTAATTAGGTATATAAGATGATGCTATGCAGATGCACGAAATGCTCACTCCGCATGTTCGTGGTGTCCTTTTTATGATTTATTACACAAGATTGTGAAGTATTACAAATTAGAATCTTGGTGTATTAAGTTTTGTGGTTGAAATCTTTGAAGGACTCTGGCCTGGAGACTATAAGGGGCATACGACATACCCCTGGATTATGTTCTATCACACGTTGTACACATAGCATATTAGCATCTGATCTTATAATTCCTGATGAACCTACATTTCCATGGGATTATCAGATATCGGATATTTACATTAATAGGCATGAGATTGCTATATTACTGATATTTATGGTGAAAATAATTGCAAAAATGACTGTAAGACTGTTGCAAGTTATAATCCAGGTTTTGATTACATATATGTGGGTGTATGATAGTATGTATATTGAGTGTGTTTGGCAAAATGAGCTAGAGCTTATAGTTGTGGCTGTTACTTGAGTGCTTGGAAAATGTATTTGTAGATGAGAAGTGTAAAAAGATATAAAAGGACACATTAACATATACATAATTAATAATGATAATTCCTATCCTTCTTCAGGGCAACATGCTATATTATATGATATTTTGGTACGTGTTTATTGCGAAAGGATATTGGAGTGATCTTGCTCTTAAAAGCTTGAAGCTTATATATGAACACTACTTTAAGTAACTTATATTTTTTTAGAGCTTAGCTTATTAATCTGAAATCAGAGCGAAAGCTTTGTTATCGAAACAATTGTTTTTCTCTTTACATAAGAGCTTGTATCTTCAAGAACAAAAGCTTAATCTTTTAAAAGAACAAAACAGATCCGTAGTATCCATGATGTCCAAGAGATGATAACACCAGATAACACTCTTTTAGTATAATTGCAGAATAATATACATTATAAAGTACTTGTAGAAGTCAGAAAAAAGTTGAGGTCTAGAGTCATCTGGTGAATGTGGAAATGATTATAGTGAGGCATGTTGGATTTGAATGATACTCCAAGGTCAAGTATCAAAAGTCTAGGGCCACAAGTTATTGAGTGGAAAGATTGTTGGATTATGTTTTCAAGGTTATATATATTCACATAAAATATGTGGACACACAAACATATTCTTATAATAAGTCACTAAACAAAATTATAATTGGTGGGTTTAAAGCAAAATAAAAACTCGCAGCAAGATGGCTCTAGAAACACTAAAGTTGATGTTAAATGGTTGTAAGTGCATGTTTCTTGTTGATTTGAAATTTAGAAGCATAAAATAGAGAATTGTCACTTTGTAATCAGCATGAAAGAATACAAAATGCTTGATATGAAAGGTTGTAATATAACAAGCATGGTGGATATGAAATGCAAATATAGTAGTGTCTTGTTGCGACATTAAACCTCCGCCTGAAAAGGAATAGATGACTCTTGAGTATTAAATATACACATTTCACTCCAAAGTTGCTAAGAGCAATTCCAATATAGAGAGAAAATTGTAAAATCTAACAACGGTTATAGATAACTTTTTGTGCTCACATGAATGCATGATAAAATGAATTATTTTTTGAGCTTGAACACAACTACTTGTACATTTAAAAATGGGTGGTGAACTTTTTCTGGTTGGAAGTTTGATTTTATTTCTGCTTTTGATCATATGCATTATTATTTCTTTGCCTTAAAAGTGAATCTTTTGTGCTCATATTTTTTTGGGGCCTTTAATTTTTTAGATGGTACAATTCACTCCCACCTATAAGCAAGGCCTATGGGACCTTGTGTCTGCTGACCACAACAGCAGTTTCACTGCAGCTACTGCCAATATATTATATTGCATTAATTCATAAGGAGGTCTTTTATCAGTTTCAGGTATGAGCTCTTTTATTAGCCAAATTTAAGTAGAGGTGACATATTCAACCCGTTTACTTATGATAGGGTTGATTTTGGTTGTCTTTTATCTCAAACGGGACATAACTTATAAAGGCCAAAAAATATATCTAAAAGGAGAATGGGTCAATGAGTCATACGGGTTGAAAGTCACGCAATCTCTTTGGAACGCACACAACCTCTTAAATCGTTTATTCAATTAACTTTTATTGTCATTTGGTTTTTGCCATTGTAAGTAGTACATCAATTAACTTTAGAAAAACAAGAAACGGACAAAAAACATTTGTCAGTTAACCCAATCCCTATCCCTAATCTGTTTTGACCCATTACCCGTCCCACCCATTATACCACATTACCACCTCTAAATTAGTCTAATTCTCTCCCTAAGAATCACAAGATTTTCTTTTTGCATAAAGCCATAAAGCAATAATATCAACAACCATTCTCCCCCCACAAGAATCACAAGGTTTTCTTTTTTGAGGCATCTTATAACAATTGTAATGAATTTTTTTAATACGTCAACATAATTATTTATATTTCAGGTGTGGAGACTTCTTACAAACTTCCTCTTTCTCGGCCCTTTCTCTATCAATTTTGGGATCCGCTTATTAATGATGTGAGTGATTTAGTGCTTCAGTCATGACAAAAGTATTCTTGGTTTGACAATTTGGAAGTGTTTATTGTCTTTTTTTATTACCTTTTTATTTATATTGTTTAGAGTAGTGTTCATTGTCTTTTTTTAATTACCTTTTTAAATATTATTGTTTAGAGCAAGATATGGTGTTCAATTGGAGAGTGGACCTTTTAATAGGCGTACAGCAGACTTCTTATGGATGATGATATTCGGAGCTTTAACGCTTCTGGTATGTGAAAGATGTCATCATGATGCCACATTTTTATATGGCTATCTTTGAGATTTGTCAGTGCATGTCTTGTTACACCATTAAAAACTTGGAAATCTATCTTTTATCTTTTTATCTGAGTTTCATCCTCTCCCTAAAAAATTAAAAAATATATATTTTTTCTAATTACCATAGAGTGCTGCAACCAAAATGTTGATTCTCGTGGTAAAGTTGGATGATGTATTCTAAAGAGGAAACCTTTCTTTTTCCATCATTTAGTTTGCCAATTTGGTACTTTATCTCTATGTTTTTAGGCATCTGCATTAGTTATGAGACGGCTTATGTTGATGTATGAATTGAGTATATACTAGAGGTGTTAATTCAGCTATTTACTTATGAGAGAGTATATTTGGGTAAACAGGTTATGGTCCTAACAGGTATAATAATTAAAATAGCTTAAAAGGAAACTGGTCGGGTGGAGGTTGAAAGTCACCAGAGTATTTTTAATGCTATATGAAACCTCCTACATCAGTTTATTTGAAAAACTAGATTATACTTCCATAAAAAGTGTGCTTAATCTCTCCAACTTTTTGTTTGGTTGATTTAAGTCTTGTAGTGAGTTTGTTGGGTCAACACATATAATATTATTTAAGTGGTTAAGTACTTAAACTTAATATTACCTTAATTACTAATAATATTATTTAACATCTTTTTAGTTTTAATAAATTAAGAAATAAATCTATTTATTAATGTTATTTCTAAATAAATAAATTTTTATAAAATAATAAATTTTTCTAAAGCATAAAATTTTAAAAAAATACATTTTTTTTTTAAATTGGTATTTTAAAAAGTCGTTTTTAAAAATAATAATAATAATCAAATTTGAGAGTTATAATAGGAAAATTTTAAAAATGACATTTTTATACGGTTTGTTTTAGAGTAAAATGTTTATTTTTTTGTAAAAAGTTTAAAACAGAATTTTAAAAAGTTGATATTACTGTTTTATTATATATTAGAATTAAATTTAATTTTAATAAATTTTATTATGTTAATATTTATTTATTTAACCCGTGTAATACATGAGTTTACTAAAGATAGTCTATAATTATGCCTGCATCAGTTTGAAAAGGTTTGGTCACTTTTAACCATAATATTATTAACGAAGAATATATTATGTATTTATTTGATTGATGATTTTTAGGGATGTCATTTGTTGTATTATTGTATAGTTTCCTTTTCTAGATTAGGGAAGTATTAAATGTATTATGTATATATTCTGTGAATGTGGAATGAATGGGCATCGAATATTCTGTGATTTACCACTCTCTTACATGGTATCACGAGACCAAGCACAAACCTAGCCATTCCGTTCAGTTTTGCAGCCATTTCCCTTTGTTCCTTTACCCCTGCAACCTCCTCCCATGGCCGAATCCAACACCCCTCCACCCACTGACCAACGTGCCGCCTCCACACCGGCGAAATCCCTTCATCCTGCTTATACTGTAATTGATATTCAGCGCAAAGTCCGGGTCCTGGACGGCACAAAAGTCACGTATTCAGCCTGGGTCAAGTTGTTTCAGTTACACGCACGAGGATACAAAGTCATGGCTCATATTGACGGAACCTCCCACCTGCCACAACAGATCCGACTTATGAGTCTTGGTCTGAACTTGATGCAGTCGTCCTAGAATGGATCTACAAAACATTGTTCGACGAATATCTAGTTCGTGTGCTTCAGTCTGATTCCACTGATCACGTGGCATGGAACAGGCTCAAAACCATCTTCTTTAACAACAAGGGCTCGAGAGCAGCTACCCTTGAGCATGAGTTTTACAACCTCAATCTTAAGTCCATGCCCTCCCTTGAGTCGTACTGTCAGAAACTTTGGGGTCTCGGAAATGAGATGAACGATGTTGGTTGCCCCGTCAATGAGAAGTGATTAGTGTTGCAACTTGTCCGTGGTTTAGCGGCCGAGTTTGACACCATTGGCGCTCTCATCAACCAAAATCTTCCTAACTGGGAAACGGCTTGTAACATGCTTCAACTCGAGAGTCAGTGACAAGCCACTCGTGACAGTCTCTCACCGGCCGCCGCCCTAGCAGCAGTATCCATGGTTTAAAAAAACGTTCGACGGGTACGCCTCAAGGCGCGCCTCGAGGCGAGACGGTGAGAAAACGCATACGAGGCGGTGCCTCATAGGTTCAGATGGGGCGTACGCTTCTTTGGATGAGGCGGTTCGGAAAACTCTGAGGCGGTGAGGCGGGAATGAGGCGTTTTTTTCTTTTTCGTGGTTCTTTCTCCGCAGAACCATTCACCTCCAGTCATTTCTGCAACTTCCAGCCAAAACCGTTCACTTCTGCTTTCTTTTTTCGTTTTTTTTTCTCCGTTGAACCCTTTGTTGTGTTTGAGTTTGAGTATTAAGAAAAGGTAGAGTGTCTTTAATGGAGAAGAGATAAAGAGAGACAAAGAAAGAGAGAGAAGAGAGAGAGAGAGTGGAGGTGAATGATGATCAGTTTGTAAAACTTTGACTTTTAAAAAAAGGTGATGGGACTTGAATATGCAGACTTGAAGACTTGAAGACTTGAAAAGGAAAAAAAAATCATATTTATTTTTTAATATGCTTATTGTATTAGGCCAATTTTAGATTGAAACTAATTTTATTTTAGATATGAAAACTGAATATTTGGATCAAATTAATTCTATTTTGTTTAGATGATAAAATTACTTAGGAAAGTATTTTGTGTGATGTTTTATTATTTTATTTTTGTAAAATATATAATTTTTATATTTATTTTTTAATTCTGCCTCGGGTTTACGCCTCGGTTCGCCTCGAGGCTTACGCCTTGTGAGGCGAATGGAAAACGCCTCGAGGCTCGATTCCGTTCTTTTAAACTTTGGTAGTATCCCAACACCAGCCTTCAGATCAACCTTAGGGAGCCCGTCGCCATGGGAGCACCAGGCCTGCCAACAACAGTCGCCGCACCCTAGCCCAACCTAATTCCTGTGGTCGGGGGTACACACATCAACCACCGCACCGCCTTCATTTCTATAGGCAGGTTGGGTTGCCCCCTTACTGGGCCTATTGGACACCACCACCATGCCCATATCCGATCCAGGCCGGTTGGGCCCAGCCCTGGAGTGCACCTTCATCAGCCAAAACAGGCCCAAAGCAGACAGCCCACTCTTCAGCAGGAGACAGTGAAGCCCATCTGGCCTCGGTGGACCTGCTGGAACCAACCGAACTCGGTGAAGCCCTTCAGGCGATGACGATGGATGATGGCGATAACCAGTGGTATATGGACTCGGGTGCATCGGATCATCTCACTGGCGACTTAGGTAAAATTAATTCCCCTTTATTATCTTGTTCAACGGGTGCGATTTTTGTAGGTAATGGTGCACATATTCTAGTTTATGAATCAGAAATTCTGGCCTTCCAACCACCTGCAGTCGTGAACTTCACTTTCAAATATACTTTACACGCCTAATGTTATCAAAAATCTCATTTCTGTAAGTAAATTTACCACCGATAACCATGTTTCCGTTGAATTTGACCCTAATGGCTTTTCTGTGAAGGAACTCAAGACTGGCAAGATTCTAACTCGCCACAATAGCTCGAGCCATCTTTATCCGGTCTCATACACGGTGTCAAATCAACCGGTCCCAACTGCTTTCATTACCACTGCTTAAGATCCTTGGCATGATCGCTTAGGACATCTAGGGCTTCAAGTTTTTAATTATCTTGTTTCCAATAAATCAATTTCTTGTAATAAACGTGCTATGAATCTAGTTTGCAATTCATGTCAACTTTCAAAGCACAAAGTACAAACGGTTACCCTTTTGTGTGTCTCAATCTACAACTATTTTACCATTTGATATTGTCCATTGTGATTTGTGGACCTCCCCTATCACAAGCAAACAGGGTACAAATATTATATGGTGTTAGTTGATGATTACACCCACTACACATGGGTTTTCCCTTTGAAATTTAAATCTGAAACATTTCAAAAATTCTCAAATTTTCACACCTATATTAAAACTCAATTTAACACAATTATACGTTCGTTCCAATGCGATTGAGGGGGTGAATTTGACAATAACTCCTTCCACAATTTTGCAAAGACAAACGATCTCCAATTTCGTTTCTCGTGTCCTCAAACATCTTAACAAAATGGAAAGTCCGAACGAATGATTCGCCGTTCAAACGAAATAATGCTTAGCCTACTCACCCACGATTCATTACCACCAACATTCTAGGTAGAGGCACTACCTACGGCCTGCTATCTTCATAACATCCTCCCCACCTCGGTTATCAACTACCAAACCCCTACCCTCGCTCTCTACCTAAAACAACTCACCTATGACCACCTTCGGGTATTCGGTTGTACATGCTACCCGAACACCTTCTCAACAAGATCAAACAAACTCTCCCTTAAATCCACAAAATGTGTTTTCCTCGGTTATCCGGTTGATTTTCGAGGCTACCGTTGTCTTGAAATCTCAACCGGAAAATTGATCTTAAGCCGACATGCCACCTTTGATGAAAAGTCTTTCCCCTATGCAAACCCCCCCGCCTTTTCCCCACCAGACTATTCTTTCCTTGATCCTTCACCTGTCTTTTATGACTCCACACCACATCCATACACTCCACTGCCTAATCCTCCCACAGCCCAACCCCCTCCAACACATCCCCCCTCTCCTATCCCTGATCCACCACCCCTTCACTTCACCTATCATCATCGAGCTCCAAGATACAACCCTGCCACCACACACCAGCCTATACCCGACACCACTACCCCAACCGAACCCCAACCAACAACCTCACAGCCGCCAGTCTCCTCCCATCCAATGACTACTCGCACAAAAGATGGTACCATTCGTACCCGTGCACCTTTAAACCTCAATACTCAATCCCACACCACCATCTCCCCACTACCCTTATCCCACCTTAAGGCCTTAACTGATCCTAATTGGTATGCTGCCATGACAGATGAATATCAAGCCCTCATGGACAACAATACATGGGTTCTTGTCCCTCGGCCATTCGGTGCTAACATCATTTGATGATGTGGTTGTTTCACCACAAATTTCATGCTGACGGCTCACTTCAACGACATAAAGCACACTTAGTCGTCAATGGAAAAAGCCAACAAATTGGGATTGATTGCGAAGAAACATTCAGCCCCTTAGTTAAACCCACCACCATCCGCACCGTCTTAAGTCTCGCCGTCTCACGCGGCTGGCACATCCATCAACTCGATGTGAAAAATGCATTTCTGCACGGTGACCTGAATGAAACCGTATACATGTTCCAACCACCCGGTTTGTCAATCAACAGTTTCCCCAACACGTGTGCCGCCTAACCAAATCGCTATACGGATTAAAACAGGCACCGAAGGCTTGGTATGAGCGTTTTGCTACATACTTGCTTAAATGCGGACTTACGACAACTATAAGTGACACATCACTTTTTGTGTACGAACGAGGGAATGAAATGGCTTATTTACTCTTATATGTCGACGATATCATCTTAACTACATCATCCGACAGGCTTCGACAACATATCATTACCTCACTATCCAAGGAATTCAAAATGACGGATTTGGGCCATCTACATCACTTCCTTGGAATCAATGTCTCCAAACACAAAATGGGTTGTTTCTCTCACAGAGCAAATACGCCGAGGACATTCTAGCACGAGCAAACATGACAGATTGTAAACCGTGCACAACACCGGTTGACACCTCCTCCAAATTAAGTGCTATCACTGGAAATCTGTTGCCCGATGGTACTTTGTATTGCCAAATGGCCGGCGCTCTTCAATATATTACTTTCACTCACCCGGACCTCACATATGTTGTGCAACAAATTTGCTTATTCATGCATACTCCTCTTGACTCTCATTTTCAGTACTTGAAACGAGTACTCCAGTATCTAAAAGGGACCACAAGTCACGGGCTACATATTTCCCCATCCCGATCACATAAGCTCATTGCCTATTCTGATGCTGATTGGGGCGGGTGCCCAGACTCACGTCGATCAACTTCAGGTTACTGTGTGTTCCTAGGGGACAATCTGATCTTATGGTCCTCTAAAAGGCAACCTACTATATCCAGATCATCCGCAGAAGCTGAATATAGAGGCGACGCCAATGCGGTTGCTGAAACCACTTGGCTACGAAACCTGCTTCTGGAGCTCTCCGTTCCAACTCGACAAGCTACACTCGTATACTGTGATAACATCCCGGCTGTGTATTTATCTGAGAATCCAGTACAGCACCCGAGAACTAAACATGTGGAGATTGACATTCATTTCGTGCGTGAAAAAGTACGACTTGGTGCAGTTCGAGTCTTGCATATACCTGCTGACTTTCAGTTCGCAGATATCTTCACCAAAGGTCTTTCTAAGCAACTTTTCACCCGTTTTTGATCCAGCCTGTGCATTCGCACACCTCCTGCTCAGACTGAAGGGGATTATGTATTTATTTGATTGATGATTTTTAGGGATGCCATTTGCTGTATTATTGTATAGTTTCCTTTTCTAGATTAGGAAAGTATTAAATGTATTGTGTATATATTTCTGTGAATGTGGAATGAATGGGCATCGAATATTCTGTGATTTGCCACTCTCTTACAAATATTACCTATTTGTTTAGGTATTATCTGCCTTACCTTTCTTTGAGTCGTACTTTTTGGGGTATCGCTGGTTTTCATGCTCCTATACGTGTGGAGCAGGGAATTTCCGAATGCCAACATCAACATTTATGGGCTTGTGCAGCTAAAGGTATTCTCCCACCCACTTATCATTTTCTTTTTATCTCTTATTAATTTTGTAGAATAACATATATAATTAGGATGCTGTGAAATGGGCGGGTTGGGTATGGATCAAAGTAGGTTTGGGTTTGAATTGTAGCTTTAAGTATGTATCAAGTTAAGTCGGGTTTGTGAGTTGACCCACACACACTTCCTTGTTCAATTTTTGAGATTTATTTTAATAATTAGTGCTTTTGGTGTGGTCTGTTTGGTGATTATAACCTTATTCTATCTTTTTTGGTAATTACAATTCTTACGGTCTACTTTGGCAAAACCAGTGTAAATTATAACCAGACATGGGCCAGTAAAATTTATTTAAGTACCAGGTAGGGATAATGGCGAACTTAATTACCCAGTAAATCTACGAAGGAGATGCGGAAATTTTGAAGAAAATAAATAAATAAAATTACTTTATTTTTTTTTTCATTTATGAATTTTATTGGGAAAGGGGTGGCGGCGTGGTATGTTGGGGGGTGGGGTGGGGTGAACATGCTAGTTTCTTCTTCCATGGTTGCATCACATGCTAGCTTCTTCTGTGGTTGCATCAATGTTTTAATAATTTTCAACCCGTTTGACCCCTTTTAAATTAGCTTAGTTTTTATATTTTACCATTTATGTCGGTGATGATAAAATATGGCCAGCCCATATTTAGATATATGGCTAGACACCGGCACCTCTACCATGAACCTAGATGGTGTATCTTGTATGGACCCACTTGACCATGGGCTTGCCGCTTAGGGTTGAATACAATAGCCAATATTAGTCTCTTAGCTCTCCACACTATTTGCAGGCATTCTATTTGCCATGGGCCATGCTTGCTATGGATGTGATATTCGGTTCACCACTCGGTCCTGATCTATGTGGCATCATAGCTGGCCACTTATACTACTTCTTGACAGTTTTGCATCCTCTATCCGGGGGGAAGTTTATACTGCAAACACCGAAGTGGGTGTATCCTTTTTTTACTATTTCTGCATAACTACTCTTGCTTGCCATCTAATTTTCAATACTGATATCAATTACACTTCTTTCTAGAGCTAGCAAAATGGGCGGGTCGGGAAACAGGTCAAAATGAATATAACTTTTTTGTAGGGGTTGCCCAAACCTGAAACATTTTTTCTCCAGATATATGATGGGCTTTTTCCATAATATGATTTGAAAAATAATACTATTTAATAATATATATATGTTTAAAAATTTTAGGAGATTTTATACATTGAAAAGATAGTTTTGGTTGACTTTCAACCTGTTTCCTTTAAAACTATTTTTCGATATAATACGTTTCACCTGTTAAGACTCTTAACACATACCTGAATCGACTACTTCATATGTACTAGGCCCAAATTGCTACCTGTACTTTTAAATACGTCGTGTTGTTTTCTATGAAATTTCTTAACTCGAAATTTTGCTAGACATAAAATAGTTGCAAAGTATAGAATTGGACCTCCGACAAATACGCCAATGCGAGAAAGTAGCAACACGAGTGGAGCGTTTAGAGGAAGATCTTATCGTGTTGGTGGTTAACTTTTTGTTATCAAGATCACTACGATTTTGAAAACATGTTTGAGGTGAGAATTTTATGACACATTTTAGATATCATATGCTATTTGTAAAAGCTCTCAAATACAAGAGTGGAAAGTGTGTCAAGAACTCATGAATTTTCTAATCTATAAGTACATTTGTTGCGTTCCATCTATGGTTTGAGTGTGCACAAAGTTGCTTTTTCAATAACACAAATAAGAGGTTGACTTATAACATTCCTAATAACGATTGTGCCACCGACTTCGGTTTTAATATATATTAGCTTTGTTTTGTCTTTAACAATTGTTGACCTAGAACACTTGGTAAGTGGGAAGGTTTTTAAAGTGTTTGTTCTGTGGTTTGACCCTTTGGGTTGACAAGTTTTTAAGTTGGTCTGTTTACATTTTGATCTTTCTTCCTCTTCTATTTTTTATTTTCAACCCTAGTTAATTTTTAAAAACTTTATGAAGAAATGTCACTTTTACCCTAAAAATTCTAGTCCATTTACGTTTAGATATAATTAAAACAACTCAGGTCAAATATAAAATGTTTTCAAGTTTCACCCTATACACTTTAAGACTGTCTATTTTCAACATACGTCTATGTTTTGATGAAATTTTGTTCAGAAATAAATTGGGTCAAATATAAAACGTTTTAGTGCTTATTTTTATGTACGCTTTGAGTTGAACTACGTTTTGACATTGGTTTGTTTGAAAACGCATCGGTTCAATATAACACTTTTTCATATACTATACGTTTGGATGTAAATTTAGTTCGAGTCGAAACGATTGTAAGTCTATGTTTCGACATTAATTTTGTTTGAAAGCGAGTCAGGTCAAATATTAAATGTTTTTATTCAACGGTATAAATTCGAGTTACTCTACATATTGACGTAAAATTAGTTCGGAAACGAGTTGGGTTGATTGTAGTCTATACTTTATCACGTCATGTACAATGGCGCGGCAATGCGCGACGGGATATAAACCTAGTTTAATATTAAGCAATATTGCGATTAGAGGTAGAGAAGAATTACATAAGTACTTCTATTTGTCTGATTATTCAAAATCTATTATCAATTTGGATAATCATATAATCCCATCAAATGTTCTTTTGTCTATACATCTAAAGTTATCTATTATAACTTAAAACTACAAAAGATAGACTATTTTGAGTATCAATTCTTACTCTAATAATCTAGAAAATTTGATAAGAATGAATATGTATTTACATGAGAAAACCTCATAAAAACATTTAAAAAAAACTTCCCAAGTCACTACAACAGTTAAGCTAAAACATCATAAATCTTTGTGAAAGAGTATGTTGCCCTTTGAAAGAAATTCCTTCGTCAACGACTTAGTTATTGATGAAGACCAACGAGTCAACAGTAGGTTATTATTAATCGAAAAGGTTGTTGCTGCTAATGAACACTAGCCAATAGTGTCTCATACAACGATTGTTTTACTCTTTATTTCAATATATAAAGTTTGAAAACCCAAGCCATAACTTTGATGTTGAGCATCTCACTCCATGGCAATGGATCCACTTTCTAAGTTCTACCATCCTTGGCGCCCCATCAATTTAATGAATTCATGCCATTCATTTGTCGAAGATTTTTCTCAGAGCGTTTTGGTTTCATCAACATTACAACAATCAAAACCAGATATATTTACGACCAGCTAAATTATGATATATCTTATATAATACTCTTAAATTACAAAACAAGATAACTAAAATTTATAAGCAATGATCAGGTAGTTCAAAAATAACACAATGACTATTGCGGCATTCAAATTTCCCCGTCCATGCACTTACAAAAGTGACATAATGATGAATATTATTAGCACAATGATAGAAAATATTTCATTGTTATTGTGTTTTTTAGATTATCAAATACCCTTCTTTTCAAAATCAACTAGTTGTATTCTATTTAACGCGTTGCATGAGTCTTCAATGATTGGCGCTAGAAATACAAAATCTAACAATGGTTACAAACACTTTTGTTTGGTAGATAGTGTAACAAAAATTACATGTACAACCGTAGTGTTAACTCCAACCGACACAAACAAATCATTATAGCCTTTGTTATAGTTCCAAGGCTCAAAATAGATGACCGGTTGTGGCTGCAAACCAAAAGATGGTGCCTCGGCCAAGCGACATGCATCTTTTTTGATCTCATCACGACCTTCACATATGTAATACACATCTAAAGCTACGCCATGTATGGCGTCGTCACAGTCGAAGATTATTGTGAAGACTGTGTACGTACGGAGTACTAACGGATTATGCGTGAAACCAGATCAAATAGTGCGAAGTCCTATTTGATTGATGATCCAAGCAGTGAGAACGATAACCCGATCGATATAACAATGAACTAAATGCTAAGAATGAGTAGGAATCGATCAAGATCGAACAATGAAGTTGGATTGGCTATTTTGGACGCTCTGGACGGCTAGGGTTTATGTATATTCGAAGTATCTCTCCAAGTGTTATGTTTTTTCACGAATTAAGTGGTATTTATAAGTTTGCAGCCGCCATTCGTACGACTGAACCATTAGCATGGTTCGGTCGTGCGACTGACTCATGTGATTAAGTCATATGCACGACTGAAGATTCAGTCGTGCGACTGAGTCAATCTTATGTCTCAATCATACGACTTATCCAGTCTCCTGGTTCAGTCGTGCGACTGATTCATTAGTATGACTTATTCATGCATATGATCCATGAGTATGGTCCATTAGCATGAATAGTCACCTAACAAAGTTGAACACATTTCTTAATCATCATTGACTAAAAACTATGTACAACAAACTCAAACCTATATATGAAGTTCATACGTATGAAATAATCAAAGATAAGTAAACATCAAACGCATATCATATTTCATTGAATAATTACATTACACGTGTGTAAGAAATGAAAGACTTTTACATTAAGAACATAAACTAGGAACATGATGTATCAACAATTATAGGCAACTCAATATGAATTACAAACAATAAAGAAGGGGTGTCTCCCTAATGTATAAATTATAATCAGCTTCAAAGCACCAAAACTATACTATATGCTAAAAATAGACCATAAGAAACAGTATTGTATACTATAAGCAGCACAACCACAACTCATGTCTCAAATGAACTGCCACTCGTCATCATTGACAAATCAGAATTAGATCGCAACCTCAACAACATGAAGCTACATCGAAAAATAGTTTTTACTATGTCTCGTATAGCCTTTTTGCTCGTCATTATTAACCCAAAGATGAGTATCAGACTAACAACAACCCATCCTTGACCTGTTACAAATAATCATTGATGTGTTAGAAACAATCATAAGTAATAGCACCAAGAATCAAATAACAAATCAACATCTTACTCAAGCGTACATCTTAAATGTACAAAACCAATCTCATTAACAACCCAAGACAAATTAGGGTCCTTGTTAACCAGTCTCAAATAATACACCAAAAAACAAAAGGGAAACATGTTTTCCTGCATACAATAACAAAAGGGAAACGAAAGTTTCCTTTTGGTAGGAGTGATCCTTGTGTTTTGCTCTCTTGTCTCGTGTTTGGCTTGAATTTAAGTATGTTAGGCTAGTTGTCATACATCTAAATTATCATTCAATGCACATGTAAAAGATTCTTTTTTTAACGCCAACGAATAATTTTTAAGCTCGGTCACCGGGGTAAACCTATTGGCGAAAAGCCACCCACGCCCGCGAACACAAACAACACAGGTGACCAGGCTCACCCACCATTTCAAGGGAAACCCACCACCCAAAAGGCCACTGTGGTAAAACCCTTGGGCCACTTGAAGCATATTGCACCTAGTGAGACTCCAACCCATGACATCCACTTTGAAAAGTCATAGGTGACAGAAATATACTCATAGGTGACAAGTAAATGACCTTTGGCCTAACCCGATCATTTTCCCACCTCATTCTTGATCATAATTATTATAAAACCTTCTTAAATTCTGATTTGGCAAGGAGATGGTGAAATATGCATCAAGAAAATAGGCCAAGCCATGGTGATGGGCATCTATGATAAGCCCGTTGCACCTAGACAATGCAACATGATTGTTAGAGGCTCAGTGATTATCTCTTTGATCAGGGCATGAAGAACCTCCTCCTTACCATTCAATAACACTTTTTTAATTTATACTTTCCTTTTCCCTATGAGTGTATAAAGATGTAATTTTTATTTTGGTTTCTTGCTATACAATCAACTACACAAGATTAATAACTTTTTGATATGTTTGTGTGGTGTTTCTTATGTTTATAATTATTCCAGTGGCGGACGGGTGAGTAACGCGTAAGAACCTGCCCTTGGGAGGGGAACAACAGCTGGAAACGGCTGTTGTTGTTATCACACGTCCGTCCTGTCTGATTGATTCACCTTCGATTATTCAATCAAGGAAGTAGAGTCAACGGCCTTTAAAAAGCCTATTAAAACTAATACTAATCAAAAAGCTTTCGAATCACTGAATATATCAAAATTGATTAATGAATATTTGACTGTCACTTTAAAGATATTATTGTTTAAGGTTTTAACAATGATCCATGTAAGGTGCTTAATATTTTATTAAGTAGAAAGATGTGGGTTTTTAGTGAGTTATTCTACTTAAAATAATCAATTTATTTAGATAATTCTGCATAACTATTTAAATTTTAGTTTAATTTAACAGTCTGTGGAAGTTAAAAATCAAACAGTTATTTTCTTCTAGAGTGTAGATGTTTATTCCATCTCTTTTTCTATAAATATCCGTAAAATAAGTATGATCTGCAGATATTTTAACTTAAAAATTAAAAATTTACATATAATTAAAAAAAAGTAAAAGAGAAATGAAGTGAATAGTAGTCTGAAGAAAAAGTAGGTCCAAGTGCACCAACTCTTTCTTAAGTTTTCGGTTTGTTTGTTTTGATGGTTGTTTTTTAAATTAATTATTGACAATTACTTTAAGACATGTTAAAATATTTTAAAATATATCATTGTGATTTTGTTATTTATAGTTACGCTTTGATGTAAATTATATTCGAAATTAAATTGTGTGTGATAATATAAAAGTCATTAAACCATAAAAATATAAGTGGTCAAACTTGTCTTAAGTTTTTTTCTCTTTCTTAGCATTTTTGTTTTCTTTAAAAGACTTCAAAATATGATGTTTTATAAAATTGCAATTTTCCGTCGCGATGTGCTTTATTTTATCATCGTTTATACATTATTTTTTTGATACAACGAATACTAATATATAAATTGTCGATATTCAGTCTTGTTAGAAAATTTAATACCATGCTGCAATATGTGTGTTTCGCCATATAGTAATTAGTTATAATATATTGATAAAATTGAGTTCAAATAAGATATAAGTGTTCTATAATACAATATAAATAATAATTAGCATAGTATAAAACGAGTTGGTAATCCAATGATTAAAATAAATTTGTTTTTTTAAAGAAGACCATGTTTAAATCTTGTCATGAGATCATTTAAGAATTTGTCTAGTTTAAGTATATGATTTGTGAGTTGTCACTTTGAAGTGTTAATTTTGAGATTATTAGTATTATACAACTATTATCTATTTTCAGATGATAATTCACACTATCATTTTAATTGTGACACTTACAAATTTTTTATTGTTGTTACTAATGATAGTTACCCTAATTTGCATTCGATTTTACTCACAAAAATGATAATATACAAAATAAAAAAAACATACAAACAAAACCGAATTAAAAAAAATATAAACTAAGTGTGAATATGTGGTAATTATACTACTAAAATTACAGTTAATAAAAGAAATTTAAATGTCACTTATCAGACTAATATTATAAATTATCATTCTAATGTGTAAGAAATTATATCATTTAAATCTAAGGGGCTGTTTGGCAGCATCTTAATCAGTCTCTTAACGATTCAGATGTCTAAATGGTTAAGCATTTAATGGTTAAAACTGTTTGTTTCACGAGCATATTTCTAAATGGTTAAGATATTTATTTCTGAATGGTTAAGTATTATACTGATGTTGAATGATTAAAAGGTTTAATGCTGAATGGTTAAAACATATTCTGAATTGATCTACATTTGCATTTGAATAATTAAACGATACCTCTTAATGATTTAAACATCTTATTGGTTTAAACATTTTATAATTCAAAACACTTAAAACAACTCCTAATTAAACTAATATAAATAAGATGTAATAAAGCAATAACCAATAGATTTTATTGTAACAAGAGCACACCACATCTTAGTTGTAGTTGTTTCCACGCTATATCTACCTCCTTTCTAGAACAACATTCAAACTTCAACAATCAATCAATCAATCAATCAATCAATCAATCAACAAATCTTCAGTAGATCGAAATCGATAATCCGACACCATCATGTCGTGGCAAGCTTACGTCGATGAGCACTTGATGTGCGACATCGAAGGCAACCACCTCACCGCCGCTGCCATCATCGGTCACGACGGCACCGTTTGGGCTCAGTCCAACACCTTCCCTCAGGTCTCTCTTCTATTCAAACCTAACTTTTCTCATGTTAATCTGTTGATTTACGCTGTTTTTATGCTTCCATTCATGCCTTCAACTCTGTTTGCTGCTGATTTTCACTCCGATCTAAGTATCCGATCCGATTCGGTTAGGTTAGGTTTTTGAGTTCAGGAGTTGGTGGTTGATTTGTTGATTGTGGTTGTTTTGAGGTGTTGATTTTGAGCTGAAATCGGTGTTAGGTTAGTTTTGTGAGTTTGCGAGTGATGAAAATTTGAAAGTGATCGAGTGTTTGTTTGCTTTGATCTGGTTTTGTTTTGCTGAGGTGTCGATGGATATGAAGTTGAGGTTCCAGATCTGTGAGCAACTTATTGAGTGATGAAGTTATTCACTGGCGGCATGCATGATGATAATATGAGTCGATTTACAGTATGTTTTATGGAGTGTTTGTTTATTAGCACTTTTAATCAGTTTATAGTGTTTTGGTTGATAATAAGCGGTTTTGAGGGGGTTTGGATTGCTGATCTAACTGTTTTTCTTGTTATCGTTGACTGAAGTAAGCATCAGTTTTGAATAAGCAATTTGAAGTTAGATCCCAAAGTGAGTAAAAGCAACTGTTTTAGGGCCTTAATTTTGTTTTCTAGTTTTAGCATGGGTTGAGAGTATAAGTTTCATATACAATCCACATGCTCAGGCTCCACCCTGTCTTTCCAAGTATTTTAAATTCAAGGTAAATTGCTGGATATAGTAATGGATTGTCATATGTGAGTCTGGGTGAATCTGGTTGTATTCATATTTTGAGCTGTTTATTGATTTTTTTTATGAAAATCGTGGTTTATTATTTTGCACCAGCAAATGATTTTGCTAACAAGGGTGGTGAAATCGAGTATGATAGTGGTTCCAAGTAACGGGAAATTATTGTTTTAAGGGCTCGATATATAATTTCGCTAGTCCCCAAATACCCCTAAACTAGGATGTCAGATCTCAATTACGCTAGTTGAGTGTATCTCAACTTCAAACACATATGAATACAATGGAGCTAAAGTGGAGTGTTTATATACATGGCTTGGTCAGGTTGAAAGCTTTACACAAGTATGAAAAAACAGAAAATTTGTCTCTTGGAGTCTTGGATACATCAGCGAATGCTTTTGGAGGATATCTTTCTACATATTTGTCTATCAAATTGCCAATCATCACTGTTAAACAAGTGTTGATTGCAGCTTTTAAGCTTGTTTGTGCCTTTTTAGTTGTGGTTCGTTGTTTAACTAACATCGATCGATTTTGGCTGATGAGGCAGGTAAAGCCAGAGGAAATAGCCGCTATCATTAAGGACTTTGATGAGCCCGGCTCGCTGGCTCCAACCGGCTTACACCTTGGTGGGACCAAGTATATGTTATTCAAGGTGAGGCCGGATCTGTTATTCGAGGCAAAAAGGTAAATAGTTTACACTCTTATTTTCTTTGGTAGTTGTACTTGTACACCAGTACATGTTTTTATCAAAGTGATTAATCGTTCATACCCTTATACTAGTCTATTTGTTGAAATTGATAATGGGTCAAGAATGGATGATTTGTGTGATATTGTGCTATATATTGTGGTTTATATAGTATATATGTTTAAATAACTCATTTGCAAAAGTTAACGCTTAGTAGTTTTTAGATGCCTTTCATTTTTCAAATTCTTTAGTTCTTCATCATGTGAAATCTGTGGCATAAAGCTAGAAGATGCAGTTTTTATATATGAGTATGCGTAGCAGATGTGGCAGTAAATGGGTTTATTCAGGCTGTGTTTTATGACTTTATCTCAACGGGTGAATTAAAAATAAAACAGATAAAAGGTGAAAGGGTTGCGGGTAGAAAGCTGCTCAAAGTCTACCCTTTAATGCATGCAACCTCATGAATCCTTTTATTCATATATTTAGATTATTCTTGATATTGTTTTAGTGATCATAATCAACAAATTAATTATATACAAAACAATATGAAAAAAGTAGGTGTGTTTGTGAGTCCCACCTGACCCCAAATTTGTTTTGATCCATTACCTGATCCGATCATCTTGCCACCTCATCAAAATTGTTTCACCTGTTTCTTTGCTCAAACTTAGGCTCATATAATTAGCGGTTTATTTTGGATGATGTTTTACGTTAATCGAGTAATTAATTTGCTGTGTTTTGATTTTTATTGTTATTTATAGGGACCTGGAGGTGTTACAGTTAAGAAGACTGGAATGGCTATAATCATCGGCATTTATGATGAGCCCATGACTCCGGGCCAATGCAACATGATTGTTGAAAGGCTCGGTGACTACCTCATTGATCAGGGTTTTTAATGTGCTTGGTATATTCCGCTTTTAATTCTCTTATTAACTTTCCATACACTTGTGTTATATGTGTTACTTTTGTTTCATTTACTTTTGAAATGGTCTATACGTGTTAATTTTATTATAGCACGTCATCTGGGTAAACTATACTTATTAGCTTAAAAAATGTCAAAACGCTCAAAAACTACCTCCTAAATATATGTATTGAATAAAGACTTTTCTTTTAAAAAACTATGTGGTTAGTGTTATAAGCTGTTAAGCCCCTCAACTTTTCTATATTTTAATATTTTCTTATATATATTTTTAATGATCGATCAAGTTTTCATGGTTGTTTTTTTGGTCAAACAAAATGTGTGTGGTTAAGTCTTCAAACTGTGTTTAATTTATTGTTTGAGTCCTTAAAACCGCTTCATTGTATATATGCTTCACCGAAAAACAAACATTATAGGATTAAATAAAGTTGAGGGACTTGACTGCTTATAACGCGAGAGTACCTACAACCGACAAATTATCTTGTTAACAAATATGACTCTTGTAATCTTATTCCACACATGTAATTTCATAATAGCATTAATAAATATTGACAGTTTCTGGCTCAACCCAACATGACTCGTCGAAAGAACTTGTTTTGACCTGAATCTGTTACCAAATAGTCCCGGGCCACTTGTTTTCCCAATAAGCATCTTTATTTTATGTGTTCTTAAATTTACCCCTTTGGTTGCAGCAACAATCTATACAATTTACAGTTGCTGTAACTATTCGATGCAACTAACAAGCATAATTTGTTAACGGGTTTGCAGGGAAATGATAGTGTGTGTCATGATTTCAAGATTGATCAAACTTTGGGTGGTGTTTACCCTCATGATTTAGTGTGATACTCGTCTTGTTTCTTGAGTTGTTTTGATGGATATTTCAAATGCTATCATTATCATCATCATAATATCTTTGTTTGTGTATGTTATGTAACTTTTAGTTAGTTTATGACCCTACTTTTTTACCATTTTGATTCAGTTTGTGGCATCAAAAACATGTATTTATCCATTTAATTTCCAACTTCATTAGGTGGTTTGACGTCTTGATGAGTTTCAGATTACAGGTACAAAAACTAACTATTACACATCAACCGTCATATGATTCTTACTTCTAACATTAAGTAAGCTTTTGCTCGAAAAAAGCTAGTATTGGTTACAACATTTGATGCATTTTCATGGTACATGTTCACCAGATATGACTACTATCCTAGCATACAAATCTAAACTTGCGATTATGTTACATAACTACCAAAAATGGTAACGCATGTTTCATGTTTGTTATGTAGATAACATTTATTATCTTTATGACCTATCTTTATCATAACAAGTTATAGCTACATTATATTTTCTTTGTAATTATCTTTGTTGTGTCTTTTATAAATTAATAAATGATTAATGATATGCAACTTATCATAAGAAATTTCACTATTTTACATAAAAGATTGATTGTGTTTAGTTATGCACAAGCATTTGTCACATCCAGTCCATAAGAGATCAAGATTAACAAGAAATGTTCATAAACCGTCAAGTCTGACAAATGAAAGCAAGTTATCAAGTTCGGACAATTTGAGGTTTATGCGAGCAATCTGGTTTAGCCGTTTAGGGTTCAACTTGTAAAAAAAGTTTGGTGACTTGCCAATCCAGCCAACAATTTGAAACTTGAAACTGGTCTTACCTTAAATATTAATTTTCTTTTTCCATTTATGATACATGAAGTCCCCGCTCAAGATCGTTAACTGTCACAAAATGTAGATCTAAACTTCATTCAACCCAAACCACAATGTTTATATCAAAAACAAGAACTAGACTGAACAAAAGTAATCAGATCATAAACACTATGATCTGATACAAGAATCTAGAACTAAGAACAAGAAAACATAAAAATGGCTTAGTATCAAAATAATATTGATCCAGTGAAGAGGACAAAGTGATGCGATGATTCTGTAGACAAAGACACCAGATGAAGATGCATAGTGGCTGATGAAGAAAAGCCCACAAGCTCACAAGCTGTACACAAAACTCGACCAGCCCAACAACAATTTTATAAAACAAAAATAAAACAAACATTAATATAAATAATAATACCACATAAAACATTTGAAATTGAATTGCAATTTAGTATATACTTCTAACATTAACTAAAAGAGCCGCAATACGAGCTCGTTTAAACGAAACTCAATTCAAGTTTTAACGAGTCTACCATTTTAAAACTTATGTAAAATATAAACTAGAGTAAATTACGTTTTTAGTCCCTGTGGTTTGGTGGTTATAACGTTATTCATCCAATAGTTTAAAAACGTCCGGTTTAACCACTGTGGTTTAAAATTGTCACAATTAAGTCCGGGTCACTAACCTCCATCCATTTATTTCGTTAAGTGTATATATATTACACACTCTTTCTCTCTCTCCCCCCTCCCTAATCTCTCTGTTTCTATTCTCTCTCTCTCTCTCTAAAGGTATCACAAGCATCGACACATAGTGACCGCACCTGCCGCCCACACCACCACGACCACCTCATTGACACCGCCACACCACCACGACCACCTCATAGACACCGCCACACCACCACGACCACCTCATAGACACCGCCACACCACCACGACACCTCATTGACACTGTCACACCACCACGGCCACCTCATAGACACCGCCACACCATCACGACCACCTCATAGACACCGCCACACCACCACGACCACCTCATAGACACCGCCACACAACAACCGCACCCACTGCCAACCACCACGACCACCTCACAGGCACTACCACACACTACCACCACCACCATCGGCAGCCTTGCTCATCCAAATCGTTGGCCTTAAACCCATGACCATCACACCACCACCATCACCATCTTTATCACACCACCACCATTTTAACTCATGCCTAAGTAACCACAGTCGCCGTCACACCACCACCACCATCCCTATATCCACGACTACCATATCCTCTTTTCTTTTCCCTTCTCTTTGACTCTGTCTCTGTATCTCTCTCTCTCTCTCTGTGTGACGGAAGTGATTCAGATCTGTTACTTCTCAACTTTGGCGGACAACCCCAAATTGCAACCACTACACCACCACGATTGGGCAGTGGAGGTCGCCGACCACCAGCGATTTCACATCTGTTATGGTAAAATCAGGTGAATCCGCTAGGTCTCTAACACGATTACAGGCGTTTTGAAGGTGGTTTCGGGTCCCTGACCAACGCTTGTAAGCAAGGTTGGTTAGTCGAGGTCAGTTGAGGGAGTAATGATGTTGTTTAGTGAAAGAGGAAACGGGTGGGGTTAGGGTTTGGTTTAGATCTTAAGCGAGTGCCAGTGGTGGTTGCCGACGAGTGTTGGGTGGTGGCGGTGTGGTTGCCGAAGAGTGGTGGGTGATGGCTATACTGTTTTCGGCGAGTGGTGTTAGTGGTGGAGGTGGTTTAGATGTGTTCAAACAAGAAAAAAAATAGGGTTAGATTGTTATATAATAACACTTTTAGTCTAAGGGTATTTTTGTCTTTTTATAAAAATCTAACTCAGAAATTGAATGAAGTTAATGGTTTGAATTTAAATGTAATAAATTTTAACCACAGTAGTTAAATCGGGTCGTTATAACGTTTTTCATCGAATAGTTTAAAAACGTAATTCACTCTATAAACTAAAATAAACTTTGATTGAGATAAATAAATAATATTAAAAAGGGTTGATCTTATCCTTGATTAGGTAGTCTCCGTCACCATCACGTGCCTGCAACCCACAGTATCGACAATTTCCCCCAAAATAAATACCACCACCATCATCATCATCATCATCATCATCATCCCCAAATACTTTCTTTCAGTAAGATTAAGAGTGATATCATGAAGAACACAGGCAAATCCATGAAATCTGGCGGAAAACACGGTCAGGAAACACGCAAGGATCGGAAATCAAGCACCGGAATGAGCGGATCGCCGAAGAAAGGAGGTCACGGCGGCAAGTTCACTTGGTCCGGTGATTCCACCTTCTCTCCGGCCGAATTAGGAGGATTCGATCGAGCTGTTGTTGATGATAACGATCATGTCATCGCTTCGAATTCCGATGATCTCGACTAGATCCAGAACAGTTCTTATTCGCTTGTGATCGGATCTGATGTAAATATGATCGATAATAAGGCTTTCGTTTCGTTTGGTTTTTGTGTAAGCTCTGCTCTACGACAGTGTGTTGTTAAGCATTG
The DNA here is from genome assembly GCA_025506515.1 of Flaveria trinervia. Classification (NCBI taxonomy): domain Eukaryota; kingdom Viridiplantae; phylum Streptophyta; class Magnoliopsida; order Asterales; family Asteraceae; genus Flaveria; species Flaveria trinervia. The sequence continues at coordinate 104,945,321 of CM046448.1, read as the reverse complement.
ATCTGTAAAATCAACTCAAAACATGCATCGTTTCACATCTCGAATTTTAGTAGAATTTACTTTACTTTATAAAAACAAATTTCATGAACATTAATTTCGAACATTAATACAGATTCAACTGCTAATCTGTCAACACAAGAAGCATAATAATCAAGATGCGAGTTTTTTCTTAGCTCAAAAGATTTCACTGTTTAAATATGTGATATTAATAATGTGCATAGAATCTAAATTTCATGACAGATACAAAATTACAAACCAATTTATGGTAGGTTTATGAGACATCATGAAATATTTAAAAATATCTATATATACTAATAAAAGAAAGATTTTTTTGTTACTTGTTATTTTTTAAACTATATTTTTGACGTTTGTTATTTTTTTAAACTACCTTTTTAACACTTGTTATTATTCTAAATATTTTTATTTTATTTTTCCATCCAAAAGGATATTAAAATAATTTTAACACTCAAACAATTTATCTCTGTTCATAAAAATTAATTTGATAAATTGATACATTATTCTCTTTTATCTACATTTTTTTAAATCAAACTATGTTTTTAAAAAAAATTTATTAAGAAAATTAAAATTCATATTTTTCTAAAATATTAAACATTTTGAAACAAAATATTTTAAAACAGTCTTTTTTTAAAATAATTAAAAAAATATAGAATTTTCTAAAAGCAGTTTTAAACGAATTTTTATTAGAACCTTGAGTTTTTAATAAACAAGATTCTTATAAACTAGAAATTTTTATAAAAAAATCTTAAAACAAATATTTAAAAATAAAACTATTTAGATAAGAGAGTTAAAAACAGTATAATTGTTTTATCTCTTGAACAAGTACATATATATAATTTTATACATATCTTATATTGAAATATCATTCGGTAATTTTTCATGTTTATTACTAACTATAATCCGTTTAATAAATGAGTTTCTAAACTATTTATTTATTTATATATTTATCTATTTATAACCTATCTATTGTTTATTTACTGTAATAACTATTCATATATAATTATAATCATATTTTATCTTCAAGCATGATTTTATAATTCAGAATTTTTTATTACTAATTATTTATTATTTTATTTTTTCAACCCGTGTAATACACGGGATACTAACCTAGTCAGTAAATAAAAATACATAAATTGTTTTGTTAAAAAGATATATTATAGATACATTCTATTATTTTCATTCTTTCTATCTCTCTTTATACATACATATAGATACATGGAGAGAGATAATAATAATAAGGTGTCTAATAACAAAAGATGTTTATATAACACAACCTTGTTTGTTAAATTGTTTTTTTATATAAAGATTATATAATATTATTGAAGAACAACACATTGATGTTTGCTTCCTAAACAAAAAAGCATGGGGTTTCATTAAAACCGTGACAAATAGTGAACTTTGCAAACTATGACAGAAACAAAAGAATAGAATAACAAATTACTTGATATTTGCTTTCAAGCTTCGATTTTCGAAAGTGAAAACAAAGGTTTCGCATAAACCCAAATTAAATCGTAAACGGAAGATAGACACAACAGTTCACCCTTAGCGAAAAGGAACGATTCGTCATTCAATAAGATAGGGTGCTTTGATTTCGGTTGATGAGAAAAGATAGACATTTGATTTTATGTCTATCCCTGTTCATCGGTGTTAATGAAATTGTATTATTGGAACTCTCTTTTACAATGACAATAAACACCTCTAAATATAGGGGGTGAAACCCTAATCTATGGCCCATGTGCCTTAACTGATTATTACAAATAGGCTAACACAAGCACAATATACATAATTAACACTCCTCCTCAAGTTGGAGCATAGATGTTTATCATGCCCAACTTGTTACATATAAAGTCTATTTGTGTTTTCCTAAGAGGTTTTGTAAAGATGTCTGCTAGTTGAAACTTAGTCTTGACATGAATTGGTTGAATGGATGGAGGATCAACTTGAGTGCCTGTCACCCAATCTTTGATAAGATGACAATCAACTTCTGTGTGTTTAGTCCGCTCATGAAATACTTGAATCTTGGCAATGTGTATAGCAGATTGATTATCATAATATAACTGCATCAAGTCATTAGAAACAACCTTAAGTTTTCTGAGTAAACGACGAACCAAAATCATCTCTGACGTAACATCTGCCATAGCTCTATACTCTGATTCAGCACTTGACCTAGATACAGTGTGTTGCTTCTTACTCTTCCACGATACCAGGTTCCCTCCAACAAATACACAATATCCAGTTGTAGATCATCGTGAAATAGGGTAGCCTGCCCAATCAGCATCTGAGAATCCGGATATTCGTCCATCTCCTTCTTCAGTATAAGCACCCACATGGTAGTGGCCCTGATCAGAATACAAGATCCCTAATCCTGGTGCATTCTTAAGATATCGTAGAACATGAAGGCCAGCATCCCAGTGTCCGGTATATGGAGAAGCCATAAATTGACTTAAGACACTAACAACAAAGGATATCTCGGGACGTGTAACTGTCAAGTAGTTAAGTTTTCCAACTAACCGTCTGTATTGTTCAGGATCCTTCATCTGACTTCCATCTTCTGGAAGAAGCTTTCTAGTAGGAGGCATCAGACTATCTATTGGTTTACACCCCAGTAAACCACTTTCAGAAAACATTTCAAGAACATACTTCCGTTGAGATAGAAGGATTCCTTGTGGTGAACGTGATACCTCAATGACAAGAAAGTATCTAAGACGACCAAGGTCTTTAATCTGAAACTGGGACTGAAGAAACTGTTTAAGATTGGTGATTCCAACCTCGCCATCTCTTGTGATGATTATGCCATCCACATAAACAAACAGAATGATCCTCCGACCCTGATGATGTCTAAAAAATACAGAATGGTCATATACACTACGAGTCATCCAAAATTCAATCATAACATTAGAAAATCGGCCAAACCATGCTCTGGGAGACTGCTTAAGATCATACAATGAACGGCGTAATCTGCATACTTTCGAGGCCTCCTCCTCGATAATATACCCAGGTGGCTGCTTCATATATAACTCCTCCTCAAGAACACCATGAAGAAAGGTGTTTTTGACATCAAGTTGATAGAGGGGCCAATAATTAATGGCAGCAAGAGCAATGGAAATGCAAATAGATGGCATTTTGGCAATGGGAGAGAAAGTCTCATCATAATCAATGCCATATGCCTGAGAATAACCCTTAGCAACTAAACGGGTCTTCAATCGAGGTGCTGGTCCATCAGGGTTTGGTTTAACTGTAAATAACCACCGACAACCAACAAGACGCTTCCTAGGTGGAAGCGACTGAAGATCCCATGTATGATTGGCACGAAGGGCCCCAATCTCCTCTTCCATAGCCTTTCTCCATCTTGGGTGAGCTAGGGCTATCATCACATTCTTGGGAATCAGGTATGAATCAATGGTACTGGTGTAGGCATGACACTCGGGTGAGAGATGTGCATAGGAAACATAATTCTGAATAGGGTAGCGAGTGGGATGTCTAGGTTCTTTGCGAAAGGCGATGGGGATATCAGGATATAGGGCACCGGGTGGGTCATAAGCAGGTGGATCATGTGTAGAAGGGTAATATCAGGCAAGGGTGTATCATTGGTATTGTTAGAATGTGGAACTGAAGATGTACCCGAGTCATGGGCCAGTTGGGAATCAATAGTTGTCGTCTTGTTTTTATGTCGCCTGGCATATGTGAAATGCAATGGTTGATTCTCTGTCGGTAGGCCAGATGAAGTAGGAACTGAATTTGAGACCGGAGGCTCCGATGGAACAGTGGAGACAGGAATAATAGGAACATTAAAGGACTCGGGTGTAACAAGATCAGGATTAGAATCAGGAAACAAATAATCAAGAGAATCAGAAGATTCAAGGAAGCAAGGACATGACTCGTGAAAAGTGACATCAGCACTAGTGAAGTAATGATGAAGAGAGGGACAGTAACAACGATACCCTTTCTAAACACGGGAGTATCCAAGAAAACGCAACGAATGGCCCGAGGGTCAAGTTTGGTTGTCCCTGGACGATGATTATGAACATAGGCTACACACCCAAAAATTTTAGGTGCGAGAGGAAAAGGAGTGCCAGTAGGGAAGAGGATAGAAAACGGGGTCTTTCCATGAAGGATAGATGAAGGCATGCGGTTAATCAGGATAGAAAACGGGGTCTTTCCATGAACGATTAGGAACATGAGAATCAATCATGATTGTGCAAGTAAGATCCAACAAATGGCAGTTCTTGCGTTCAGCAACGCCATTTTGCTGGGATGTATACGCGCAAGAGGTCTTGTGGATTATACCATGTGTTTTAAGATATGTGGATAAATCAAAAGACATGTATTCTTTTGCATTATCAATGCGGATGGTTTTGATTGATTTGTTAAACTGATTTTGGACATAACAATGGAATTCTTGAAATATTGAATTTAATTCACTACGAGATTTTAATAAATAAACCCAAGTGGTACGTGAATAATCATCAATAATTGTAACAAAATACTCAAAACCAAGTGGAGTCTTAACAGGAGAAGGTCCCCAAACACCAAAATGCAAAAGTTCAAGCTGGTTACAGATTCGACTAGACACTTTTAGGGGGATAAGGGTGCCTGGTGTGTTTACCAAGGTGACATGACTCCCAATGAAATTCAGAAGAAACAGATAAATCCAGTCTCATTAGCCTCAGAACCGCTGTAGAGGGATGGCCTAGCCAGCAGTGAGCCTCCCTGGTGCTGGAATCACATATGTTAGCGGTAGGTTGTGACATTAAAGACAGACGATAGAGGCCTCCTGATTCAATACCGGTGCCAATCAGTCGGTTCGTCCCTAGTTCCTGAAAAACACAGTGAGTGGGGTAAAATTTTGCACAACAGTTATTTTGTTTGGTGAGTTGGCTTACGGAACAAAGGTTATCAGAAAACTTGGGTACTAACCATACAGATGAAAGTGTGAGGTTTTTCGAGTTGCTAATGGACCCGATACCATGAACTGGGCATGAGGATCCATCAGCAATTCGAATAGGAGGGTGAGAGGTATTTTGTAGATTGGACAATATACCTTGATTCCTAGTCATGTGATAAGTGGCCCTAGTATCAACAATCCATGATGAGTTAAGACTAGCGAATGTACCTGAAGAAGCCGGATTGGCATGTGGATTGGTAGTGTGTGATTTGTAAGGCTCCATTCCTGAGAAGCCTCATAGTTGGTTAATCATAGCATAAAATCAGTTTAATAACAAAACATTACAGCGGAAATAATTAGACGTTCATTTAAAACTTAGAAACCATAATGTACTTATACATTTGTCCTTTAATTGTAAACAAAACATAGTACTTGTTCTTAAATTACAATAAAAGATTTCATAAACAGGAATGCGATCCATAGCTCCCTAAGTAGCTCTGTGGTGCCATCCTCAGCATCAACATTTACCTACCAACTATTATGCATAAAAGTCAGCTTTACTAAGTGAGTTCTAGTTTTAGGTAAATAAGAAAATATAAATTTATCCATCATATAATGACCACGCATACATAATACATAACATTTTCATCTTAATAAGCATGTTCATTATCTTTCATTCTTCCATATCTTTCACTTCATCATAAATGAGATTGCATAAAGCAAGAGCTCCATGTTGATCGACAACGAATGTCGATCCTTGTCGGTACACATCATCATGGTAGCTAACCCCTGACAGTTGATCCACACTGCAAGGCACATAGCCCGCTCATGAATACCGATGAATCATCATATATTAGACTCACATAAGTGAAGTCTATCATAGTGCTTACAAGACTTTCCATCATCAAACGTGCTCGAGGGTAACATTCATTAAGTTTCACTTTTCATTAATATCACCTTCCACTTTAATATATATAATACTTAACTTATTATGTACATACCATGCCAAGTACTAGTCATCATAAAACATAACCGACCCTCTGCGGGACAGCGGGGGTTCGGGGGCGGCAGCCCCTGATAGCAGGGTCCTAGGGGCGGCAGCCCCTAGTGGGGTCCAAGGGGCAACAACCCTGGCTAAAATTTTTTATTTTTAAGTATTTATATAACACATTTCCTTATAAAAAAATCGATCTTCCCGTTAAAACCTCATAAAAATCGGTCATTTAAAAATGTATATTTAGTATGCATAATAACCCCAAAACATAGAAAAACATACAAATAAGGGGATCTAGAACTCACCTGGATACCGAGACTAACTTCTAAACTAAGCTTACAAGGCTAGGATCACACTACACAGCCTGCAAATAAGTTGACACTTAAGGGGGTTAATTTCTGCCTAAATTCGTTGTTAATTCGTTGCCAGAAAAGCAGTTTCGCTGCTAGTTTTGCTGACAGTTTCGCTGCCAGTTTCGCTGCCAGTTTCTCTCACAGTTTCACTGTCGGTTTCTCTGACAGTTTCACTGTCGGTTTCGCTGACAGTTTCGCTACCAGTTTCACTGCCAGTTTCGCTGATAGTTCCGTTGCCAGTTTCGCATGGCAGTTTCGCCCCAACTTTCGTTGGAATTCCATGGCTGCGAAATTATCTGCGAAACTATAGTTTCGCAGAAAAACCACAGTTTCGCAGCATGAATATGCAATTTCGTTGGATGCTTACACAGTTTCGCAGATCACATAAAAATTACGAACCAGCCCATTTTTAACCCAAAATAGCAACTTTTTACGTCCAATCTCTTAGTTAATCATCCATGAGGCTATATCTAATCTTTTTACATGTTTTCATACGTAAAAATGTGACCTTTATGCGATTCTTTGCAACTTTTCAAAACCCAAAACTCTAGAATCCGGGTTTGATCTACAGAAGGGTTTAGAGGCTGATTCTTACATGGATTTGTTGCTCCTTTCTTATGGTTTGATGCTCAACCGTTCAGATCTTCAATCCCTTAACCTTTGAAGCTCCAAATCTTGAGTTTTCTTTACTTTCTCTCTCCACTTTCTCTCTTTATGAATTTTGGTGGCTAGGGTTGGAATGAGGAAGATGGTGCTGATTAGATGGGTTAAAGGGCTGATTAGATGGGTTAAAAGGTTGATTATAGGCCCTAAATCACTTAGGCTCTTACCCATAAGCCCTAAATCACTATAGTTTCGCAGAAAAACCACAGTTTCGCAGAAAAACCACAGTTTCGCAGCATGAAGATGCAATTTCGTTGGATGCTTACACAGTTTCGCAGATCACATAAAAATTACGAACCAGCCCATTTTTAACCCAAAATAGCAACTTTTTACGTCCAATCTCTTAGTTAATCATCCATGAGGCTATATCTAATCTTTTTACATGTTTTCATACGTAAAAATGTGACCTTTATGCGATTATTTGCAACTTTTCAAAACCCAAAACTCTAGAATCCGGGTTTGATCTACAGAAGGGTTTAGAGGCTGATTCTTACATGGATTTGTTGCTTCTTTCTTATGGTTTGATGCTCAACCGTTCAGAACTTCAATCCCTTAACCTTTGAAGCTCCAAATCTTGAGTTTTCTTTACTTTCTCTCTCCACTTTCTCTCTTTATGAATTTTGGTGGCTAGGGTTGGAATGAGGAAGATGGTGGCTGATTAGATGGGTTAAAGGGCTGATTAGATGGGTTAAAAGGTTGATTATAGGCCCTAAATCACTTAGGCTCTTACCCATAAGCCCTAAATCACTATAGTTTCGCAGAAAAACCACAGTTTCGCAGAAAAACCACAGTTTCGCAGCATGAATATGCAATTTCGTTGGATGCTTACACAGTTTCGCAGATCACATAAAAATTACGAACCAACCCATTTTTAACCCAAAATAGCAACTTTTTACGTCCAATCTCTTAGTTAATCATCCATGAGGCTATATCTAATCTTTTTACATGTTTTCATACGTAAAAATGTGACCTTTATGCGATTCTTTGCAACTTTTCAAAACCCAAAACTCTAGAATCCGGGTTTGATCTACAGAAGGGTTTAGAGGCTGATTCTTACATGGATTTGTTGCTCCTTTCTTATGGTTTGATGCTCAACCGTTCAGATCTTCAATCCCTTAACCTTTGAAGCTCCAAATCTTGAGTTTTCTTTACTTTCTCTCTCCACTTTCTCTCTTTATGAATTTTGGTGGCTAGGGTTGGAATGAGGAAGATGGTGGCTGATTAGATGGGTTAAAGGGCTGATTAGATGGGTTAAAAGGTTGATTATAGGCCCTAAATCACTTAGGCTCTTACCCATAAGCCCTAAATCACTATAGTTTCGCAGAAAAACCACAGTTTCGCAGAAAAACCACAGTTTCGCAGCATGAATATGCAATTTCGTTGGATGCTTACACAGTTTCGCAGATCACATAAAAATTACGAACCAGCCCATTTTTAACCCAAAATAGCAACTTTTTACGTCCAATCTCTTAGTTAATCATCCATGAGGCTATATCTAATCTTTTTACATGTTTTCATACGTAAAAATGTGACCTTTATGCGATTCTTTGCAACTTTTCAAAACCCAAAACTCTAGAATCCGGGTTTGATCTACAGAAGGATTTAGAGGCTGATTCTTACATGGATTTGTTGCTCCTTTCTTATGGTTTGATGCTCAACCGTTCAGATCTTCAATCCTTAACCTTTGAAGCTCCAAATCTTGAGTTTTCTTTACTTTCTCTCTCACTTTCTCTCTTTATGAATTTTGGTGGCTAGGGTTGGAATGAGGAAGATGGTGGCTGATTAGATGGGTTAAGGGCTGATTAGATGGGTTAAAAGGTTGATTATAGGCCCTAAATCACTTAGGCTCTTACCCATAAGCCCTAAATCACTATAGTTTCGCAGAAAAACCACAGTTTCGCAGAAAAACCACAGTTTCGCAGCATGAATATGCAATTTCGTTGGATGCTTACACAGTTTCGCAGATCACATAAAAATTACGAACCAACCCATTTTTAACCCAAAATAGCAACTTTTTACGTCCAATCTCTTAGTTAATCATCCATGAGGCTATATCTAATCTTTTTACATGTTTTCATACGTAAAAATGTGACCTTTATGCGATTCTTTGCAACTTTTCAAAACCCAAAACTCTAGAATCCGGTTTGATCTACAGAAGGGTTTAGAGGCTGATTCTTACATGGATTTGTTGCTCCTTTCTTATGGTTTGATGCTCAACCGTTCAGATCTTCAATCCCTTAACCTTTGAAGCTCCAAATCTTGAGTTTTCTTTACTTTCTCTCTCCACTTTCTCTCTTTATGAATTTTGGTGGCTAGGGTTGGAATGAAGAAGATGGTGGCTGATTAGATGGGTTAAAGGGCTGATTAGATGGGTTAAAAGGTTGATTATAGGCCCTAAATCACTTAGGATCTTACCCATAAGCCCTAAATCACTATAGTTTCGCAGAAAAACCACAGTTTCGCAGAAAAACCACAGTTTCGCAGCATGAATATGCAATTTCGTTGGATGCTTACACAGTTTCGCAGATCACATAAAAATTACGAACCAGCCCATTTTTAACCCAAAATAGCAACTTTTTACGTCCAATTTCTTAGTTAATCATCCATGAGGCTATATCTAATCTTTTTACATGTTTTCATACGTAAAAATGTGACCTTTATGCGATTCTTTGCAACTTTTCAAAACCCAAAACTCTAGAATCCGGGTTTGATCTACAGAAGGGTTTAGAGGCTGATTCTTACATGGATTTGTTGCTCCTTTCTTATGGTTTGATGCTCAACCGTTCAGATCTTCAATCCCTTAACCTTTGAAGCTCCAAATCTTGAGTTTTCTTTACTTTCTCTCTCCACTTTCTCTCTTTATGAATTTTGGTGGCTAGGGTGGAATGAGGAAGATGGTGGCTGATTAGATGGGTTAAAGGGCTGATTAGATGGGTTAAAAGGTTGATTATAGGCCCTAAATCACTTAGGCTCTTACCCATAAGCCCTAAATCACTATAGTTTCGCAGAAAAACCACAGTTTCGCAGAAAAACCACAGTTTCGCAGCATGAATATGCAATTTCGTTGGATGCTTACACAGTTTCGCAGATCACATAAAAATTACGAACCAGCCCATTTTTAACCCAAAATAGCAACTTTTTACGTCCAATATCTTAGTTAATCATCCATGAGGCTATATCTAATCTTTTTACATGTTTTCATACGTAAAAATGTGACCTTTATGCGATTCTTTGCAACTTTTCAAAACCCAAAACTCTAGAATCCGGGTTTGATCTACAGAAGGGTTTAGAGGCTGATTCTTACATGGATTTGTTGCTCCTTTCTTATGGTTTGATGCTCAACCGTTCAGATCTTCAATCCCTTAACCTTTGAAGCTCCAAATCTTGAGTTTTCTTTACTTTCTCTCTCCACTTTCTCTCTTTATGAATTTTGGTGGCTAGGGTTGGAATGAGGAAGATGGTGGCTGATTAGATGGGTTAAAGGGCTGATTAGATGGGTTAAAAGGTTGATTATAGGCCCTAAATCACTTAGGCTCTTACCCATAAGCCCTAAATCACTATAGTTTCGCAGAAAAACCACAGTTTCGCAGAAAAATCACAGTTTCGCAGCATGAATATGCAATTTCGTTGGATGCTTACACAGTTTCGCAGATCACATAAAAATTACGAACCAGCCCATTTTTAACCCAAAATAGCAACTTTTTACGTCCAATCTCTTAGTTAATCATCCATGAGGCTATATCTAATCTTTTTACATGTTTTCATACGTAAAAATGTGACCTTTATGCGATTCTTTGCAACTTTTCAAAACCCAAAACTCTAGAATCCGGGTTTGATCTACAGAAGGGTTTAGAGGCTGATTCTTACATGGATTTGTTGCTCCTTTCTTATGGTTTGATGCTCAACCGTTCAGATCTTCAATCCCTTAACCTTTGAAGCTCCAAATCTTGAGTTTTCTTTACTTTCTCTCTCCACTTTCTCTCTTTATGAATTTTGGTGGCTAGGGTTGGAATGAGGAAGATGGTGGCTGATTAGATGGGTTAAAGGGCTGATTAGATGGGTTAAAAGGTGATTATAGGCCCTAAATCACTTAGGCTCTTACCCATAAGCCCTAAATCACTATAGTTTCGCAGAAAAACCACAGTTTCGCAGAAAAACCACAGTTTCGCAGCATGAATATGCAATTTCGTTGGATGCTTACACAGTTTCGCAGATCACATAAAAATTACGAACCAGCCCATTTTTAACCCAAAATAGCAACTTTTTACGTCCAATCTCTTAGTTAATCATCCATGAGGCTATATCTAATCTTTTTACATGTTTTCATACGTAAAAATGTGACCTTTATGCGATTATTTGCAACTTTTCAAAACCCAAAACTCTAGAATCCGGTTTGATCTACAGAAGGGTTTAGAGGCTGATTCTTACATGGATTGTTGCTCCTTTCTTATGGTTTGATGCTCAACCGTTCAGATCTTCAATCCCTTAACCTTTGAAGCTCCAAATCTTGAGTTTTCTTTACTTTCTCTCTCCACTTTCTCTCTTTATGAATTTTGGTGGCTAGGGTTGGAATGAGGAAGATGGTGGCTGATTAGATGGGTTAAAGGGCTGATTAGATGGGTTAAAAGGTTGATTATAGGCCCTAAATCACTTAGGCTCTTACCCATAAGCCCTAAATCACTATAGTTTCGCAGAAAAACCACAGTTTCGCAGAAAAACCACAGTTTCGCAGCATGAATATGCAATTTCGTTGGATGCTTACACAGTTTCGCAGATCACATAAAAATTACGAACCAACCCATTTTTAACCCAAAATAGCAACTTTTTACGTCCAATCTCTTAGTTAATCATCCATGAGGCTATATCTAATCTTTTTACATGTTTTCATACGTAAAAATGTGACCTTTATGCGATTCTTTGCAACTTTTCAAAACCCAAAACTCTAGAATCCGGGTTTGATCTACAGAAGGGTTTAGAGGCTGATTCTTACATGGATTTGTTGCTCCTTTCTTATGTTTGATGCTCAACCGTTCAGATCTTCAATCCCTTAACCTTTGAAGCTCCAAATCTTGAGTTTTCTTTACTTTCTCTCTCCACTTTCTCTCTTTATGAATTTTGGTGGCTAGGGTTGGAATGAGGAAGATGGTGGCTGATTAGATGGGTTAAAGGCTGATTAGATGGGTTAAAAGGTTGATTATAGGCCCTAAATCACTTAGGCTCTTACCCATAAGCCCTAAATCACTATAGTTTCGCAGAAAAACCACAGTTTCGCAGAAAAACCACAGTTTCGCAGCATGAATATGCAATTTCGTTGGATGCTTACACAGTTTCGCAGATCACATAAAAATTACGAACCAGCCCATTTTTAACCCAAAATAGCAACTTTTTACGTCCAATCTCTTAGTTAATCATCCATGAGGCTATATCTAATCTTTTTACATGTTTTCATACGTAAAAATGTGACCTTTATGCGATTCTTTGCAACTTTTCAAAACCCAAAACTCTAGAATCCGGGTTTGATCTACAGAAGGGTTTAGAGGCTGATTCTTACATGGATTTGTTGCTCCTTTCTTATGGTTTGATGCTCAACCGTTCAGATCTTCAATCCCTTAACCTTTGAAGCTCCAAATCTTGAGTTTTCTTTACTTTCTCTCTCCACTTTCTCTCTTTATGAATTTTGGTGGCTAGGGTTGGAATGAGGAAGATGGTGGCTGATTAGATGGGTTAAAGGGCTGATTAGATGGGTTAAAAGGTGATTATAGGCCCTAAATCACTTAGGCTCTTACCCATAAGCCCTAAATCACTATAGTTTCGCAGAAAAACCACAGTTTCGCAGAAAAATCACAGTTTCGCAGCATGAATATGCAATTTCGTTGGATGCTTACACAGTTTCGCAGATCACATAAAAATTACGAACCAGCCCATTTTTACCCAAAATAGCAACTTTTTACGTCCAATCTCTTAGTTAATCATCCATGAGGCTATATCTAATCTTTTTACATGTTTTCATACGTAAAAATGTGACCTTTATGCGATTCTTTGCAACTTTTCAAAACCCAAAACTCTAGAATCCGGGTTTGATCTACAGAAGGGTTTAGAGGCTGATTCTTACATGGATTTGTTGCTCCTTTCTTATGGTTTGATGCTCAACCGTTCAGATCTTCAATCCCTTAACCTTTGAAGCTCCAAATCTTGAGTTTTCTTTACTTTCTCTCTCCACTTTCTCTCTTTATGAATTTTGGTGGCTAGGGTTGGAATGAGGAAGATGGTGGCTGATTAGATGGGTTAAAGGGCTGATTAGATGGGTTAAAAGGTTGATTATAGGCCCTAAATCACTTAGGCTCTTACCCATAAGCCTGATTAGCTCATAACCCATTTTCTTTCTTTATTAAATACCCACTAATTAAGCCCATTATCCTCGATGACTCGTTTTAAATTTTCGGGGTGTTACAGATTGAAGGCTCAGCAACTGTCGAAATTGGTTATACTCCTCCTTGCTTAGTGAGTATGTTGGGGTCGTAGAACCAACCGGATCAGAGGAATCATCAGTAGTGGCTAATCTTGCCTTGGGTCGAGGAGGTGGTAGAGATCCAGGAAAGCGATTTGGGTAATTATACTTTATGTGACCTTCGTGGCGATAATAGTGACATGTGATTCAATTGCCTCGACCAATGCCTTTTTGTTAGGTTGAATTAGAGCCACGACTAATGCCTTTACTAACAGATGCACTGGTATGCATAGCAGAAGTGTTAGTGTCCCGAGTCGTGGCATCCGGACCATACATCTCCCGTAGTAGGTGATATGTGGATGCCACAGATGAGGTAGCACTAGATTTACTCAACAGTAATGGTCGAACACTAGAGTACTTGGGTGATAGACCAGCAATGAACACCATATTATTCATTTTCTTGTTGCGCTCCTCCTGAACTTTCAGATCAGTGGTTGGTGGGTATAAAGTACGTAATTCATCCCTAAGTTTTAAGAACCGGGTAAAGTAATCAGTGAAGGTGGAGTCACCTTGCTCAACTTTGTTGTATGCCTGGACCACAGAAAAGGCATATGATAGGGATTCTTTGGCAAAAAAAGACAATGACAGATGCTCCCACATTTCTTTCACAATACTGAAGTTTTGAGCAATAGCAAACGTCGGTGGCTCCATGGCATTCCACAAAGCCATTTGGATACCACTATCATCAAGGCGCCATTCCTTTGTTATCGGATCTGGAGGCGGTTCGGTCAAATGATGTTCTTTACCAACACTTATAAGTCCTCTTTTAACAAAGAGACTCCACGAACTCAAATTTCCAAAGTCAAGTTTAACAGGAATAGGTAACACAACAGAGTAATTGATGATACCTGGAGCAATCTGAGTTGGGGTGGCTGACTCGGTCTTCTTTTCATCAACCATGTTAATAATATCTTAAAACAGAAGGCTGGATCTAATGGCAAAATAAAGAAACGTGAGGGAGCAGGAAACAGATCACAAAGATCAACTGGGATAGAGATTCCGATGATTCTAGAGCAACGGCGACGGCTGAAAGTGGTGTCACGCGCCCGTACGCGGCGGCGCGTGAGAAACAGTGGCAGAGCTTGGGCGGCGCGTGGCAGCGCGTGAGGTGGTAGACGGTGGCGATTTTTTCAGGGAACCCTAAATGGGGGTCTTTGAGGCTGATGGTGGTGGCGGTGAGGTACAGAAGTTTTCCGAAGACGGGTTTGAAAGCCGGACAGATCCGGACAGTGACGGGTTTGGAAGCAGGGTAGATCAGGTGGTGGCTAGGGTTTGTACCAAGAGCTTTGTAGCTCTGATACCATGTTAATGAAATTGTATTATTGGAACTCTCCTTTATAATGACAATAAACACCTCTAAATATATAGGGGTGAAACCCTAATCTATGACCTATGGGCCTTAACTTATTATTACAAATGGGCTAGCACAAACACAATATACATAATTAACAATTGGTTTAATTCGATTATACCAATTCCCGAACCTAATTAAGGACTATTAATATTTACAAACCTAAAAACATACAACGTTTTTTTCTTAAATTTAGGGGCACTAAGAAAGTGAGAACCATAAACCCTCGTTTCACTTAGATAATTTTTTGAGGAAGCCACGAGTTAACCCTTCATTATTAAGTTACGAGTAAAGTCGTTGACATATGTTAAGCTTTAGTGTTATATATGCTCATAATTCTCAAATAAAGTTTTATGCGTAAAACTTAACATTCGTTCCCTTTTGTTTATAAATCTTGATTTATAACTCATTATAATTTGGAATCATCTGTTAAACTTACCAGATCTAAACAACCACTGCCAACGGAAGTAAGGCAACAATGCTTGCCTCCTTCTTCGGGGGCGAACTTTCGCTAGATGTCATTAAAAAACAGAGACGATGATAAAAGTCTGATCGAGGCCGATCAAAATCAATGAAACAAAAACTATGAGTAGTTTCACAAACCACCAACATACTCTAATCCAGAAAGAAGAATAAGACGAAACATGTGAAGGTGTTCAAATAGAAGAAAAAATCGTGGAGCGGTGGTTACAATGTAGTATTCATATTCATATAGTTTTATATTTGTCTATAAAATTATATTTAGCATCGCATCACACAAGCCTTCACATCTTATTTCTTAAAATATGTGAGTGAGAGTTCTTAAATTATATGAAATGTTTTAAATGGTTGTGAGTGGAAAATAGAGAAAACTTTACTGTTTATCTTTAAATTTAAGGATTTACTGTTCAACCCTTATAATTTTTTTAATATTTTTAAAAGTGGTTGTAAGCGGAAATAAGAAAAAATGTAATAAAAAGGTATAAAATTATATTATTTAATTGAAAAGAGAAAGAATAAGTAATGAGTTTTTAGTGTAAACCGTGTAATTATAAGGATGAAAATAAGGAATAGAATGTGAGTGATTTTAGTTTAATTTCTAAAAAAAATTAAAAAAAAATATCGCCTTGACGCTCTGTTCCCGAGTCTCATTTAAGGAGAGAAATGGAAAGAAATGAGTGGGAAATAAAAAATAGTTGTGTTCCCGAGTTTTTTTAAGGAGGGAAATGAAAGGAAACAAAAAAAACTGTGTTTCCGAGTTTTTTAAAGAAAGGAAATAAAAAGAAACGAAAGGAAAATTTTCAATATTTTTCCTTTCTAACTTTCCTTCCAAAACGAAAGGAAATGAAAAGAAAAGAAATTAAACACATAAATTTCTTAATTTTTTTTATTTCTTTCGAAATCTGGAACACGAAAATTTAAAATGCATTTTCTTTTTTTTTCCATTTCTTTTATCTCTTTAATTTTTTTTTCATTTCTTTTCTCTCGTTAATTTCCTTTCACTTATTTTTTTTCTTTTATTTCGTTTATTAATCTCGGAACATAGTGTAAGAACAAAACAATAAAATAAAATAAAATAAAATAAATAAAATAAAATAAAATAAAATAAAATAAAATAAAAAAATAAAATAAATAAAATAAATAAAATAAAATAAAATAAAATAAAATAAAATAAATAAAATAAAATAAAATAAAATAAATAAAATAAAATAAATAAAATAAAATAAAATAAAATAAAATAAAATAAAATAAAATAAAATAAAATAAAATAAAATAAAATAAAATAAAATAAAATAAATAAAATAAAATAAATAAAATAAAATAAAATAAAATAAAATAACATAAAATAAAAGAATAAAATATCGTCTCTAACGACCACACGCAAGACGAACTCTCGTCTTCCATTACTTCATCTCCGATCATCATCTCCGATCCCCACGCCTCCGATCGACAAAACTCCCATAATAATAATAATAATCTTAATAGTAATATTATTATAATTATTATTATTCATTCATTCATTCAGATGCACCACAATCATCATCAATTCAATCACCTTGTTCTCACTCTGAAACCCTAACACCTCAAATCCATTCCAATTCATCCAATTATCCAAATACCATGGGGAACAAGATCGCTCGTACGACGCAAGCTTCAGCAACGGAGTACTATCTGCACGACTTACCATCGTCCTACAACTTAGTGTTGAAGGAGGTTTTGGGGCGAGCACGTTTCCTGAAATCGATTCAGTGTAAGCATGACGAAGGGCTGGTGTTGGTGAAGGTGTATTTCAAGCGTGGAGACTCCATTGATCTTCGTGAGTATGAGCGACGGTTGTCGCAGATTCGGGAGATTTTTAGCCGGATGGAGAACCCTCATGTGTGGCCGTTTCAGGTTTGTTGGGTTTCTGGTTGTGAAGTTGTTTGAAGTTGAAAGTAGGGTTTTTGATTTGTTGTTGTTTTGGAATGATGATGGCTTGATAAGTGCCCTAAATTGGTGCATAATTTGGAGATTGATATTTGATACAACGTGTTGTAGACTGTGTAGTAGCTCAATATTCATGTCAAGTATAGGAGTTTTTCATCTGAGATGATATGTTATCCATCCTGAACAAAGGGGACAGGTAACTAGATAAGGATTTTGTAGAATGCTTATAGCAGTTGAAGAATGTGTATTAGATTGGCATGTAAGTTGTAGTATTGTTTAGGTAACCCCTTTAGGCTTTGTTGCTGAGGGTTTGGTTTTGAAGTATTTATGTAGCATGATAGGGACACTAAAGATCAATGTAGAATGCTTACATTATTATCCTTTTTAGTTTTGAGAATGCTTTTTGTATGGTTGTTGTGAATTTGATTGGATTTTTTTCTCTACTGGTGCCTGGCACCTTTGCTCATATATTTGGCAATTTATTTTAAGATTTCAGTGGTAAAATTTCCTTTTTTTGGATGATTTGTGATGGAACATAGGCCAAAAAGATCATTTAGGCTCTTGATGGCTTGGGAAATGAGTATATAGAATGTAGGCTTTAAAAGATTTGCTTAGTGTTTGGTGCAATATTAGAAAAACCTGGAAATTTAGAACATATGTAAGTTTGTTAAGGTTTTGATCTGAGTTTTAGTTTTGGATAATTGTCACAGTTCTGGTACTGAAGTGCTAAGGTACAAATATTATACAATTTCTAGTTTTTGAAAAAAAGGGGCAACTGATCTCTATGCTAAGCAGTAAAATGATAAATAATTTGTTACATGGATAATCAGAAGGGCATTAGCCTAGCAAAGAATCAGAAATGGATATAACTATATAAGGACTGAATTTGGTGATTTATAACTAAGCCACTTTCTTGTTGCTTTCATATCTTCCTATTAGCAATTTGCCCCGCTTAGACTCCCTATACAATTATTTAAGTATGCCCAAAAGGCCAAAATTAGTCATTCAACTTTCTAGTATTTAAGTATAATGCAACACATGAGCTTCAAATATGTTGCTCTTCTCAACTATATAGGACTTCTTTACACAAACAGATCTTTTATCCTAAATGAGTTAGGGTACGCTAAAATTAGTTTGAAGTAGTTCCTTGTAGCCTAAAAAAGGTGTAACTTTAAGAATATGCTGTTGATTGGCTGTATCTAGTGTTTCTATATGCCAAACCAATTGTCTACATATTTGAGCTTGTTGTGTATATATAAGGGTTTTAGTTATTTTGTTAGTAAAATGCACTTTTCTAAGAAAAAAATTAAGAACAAAATACATTGCAGTTTTGGCTTGAGACTGATAAAGCGGCTTACTTGTTGAGGCAATACTTCTTCAATAACCTTCATGATCGACTAAGTACAAGGCCTTTCCTAAGCCTCGTTGAGAAGAAATGGTTGGCTTTTCAGGTTTGCCTTTATCTATACTAAGTATTAACCATGACCGTAATTAATGATTATCACAAGATTACATGATTCAGGTTGTTTAAATTTTTCTTGTTGTGTAGTTGCTTTACGCAGTGAAACAGAGTCATGATAATGGAGTTTGTCATGGTATGCTCATTGATTTTGTTCCCTTTTTGTTTTATATATTTTGGGAACTGGGATAATATATACACACAAGCCACACAAAGTATTTAAAAGTTCCCACTAAGACCACGCAAATATTAAAACAACTCTAGAGGCCATCAAGTATCAATTTTGTTTTGTTTATGCTTATTTTTGTAAAACTTGTCAGAAAGTTGTAAAATGAGAAAATGACCCTAAATCCAAAATAAATCGTCACTTCTAGAGTTGTAAAATAAATAATAATAAAAAAATCCTGAAGCTGCTGTATATGTTTGCATAATCTGTCTAGAGTTGATTCTTTTGAGTAGATTCAGGGGCATTTTTATCTTTCTTAAAACTCTAGATATGATGAAAGCTTTAACTTTAAGGGCATTTAGCTAATTTACAAATTCCCAGCAAGATTTTTGTAATGAAGCTAAATTGATACTTGGGTGGCTTCAAACATTGTTTCAATTATTATATAGTCTTAAAGATAACTTTTGAATACTTAGCTAGTTAGCTCATCCATGCATATGTCATCCTTTATATATGAGCATAAATCGTATATGTGGTCATGCTGGTGTAATTTAAGTACTTTTGCAGGTGATATTAAATGTGAGAACGTGTTGGTTACTTCTTGGAACTGGCTTTACCTTGTTGACTTTGCATCCTTTAAACCAACATACATTCCTCATGATGATCCTTCTGATTTTTCTTTCTTCTTTGATACTGGAGGGAGGAGGCGCTGCTATCTTGCACCAGAGGTGAGTTTAAGTTTCTTAAATGCCGATTGCTTCGTCATTTTAATTTCATTTTATAAGTTTTGTTTACCTTAACTTTAAAAATGTTCAAGAGTACCTTTTAAATTTCATTTATAAGATCACCTCTCTTGCAAGTTTTGAAGAGTGGTGATAATTTATTCTAGTAAACTATTAAATTTCCTTGATATACCTGCGTATCAGTTCTATGATCTTTATAACTTATACAAATTGTTTTTATAGTATTTGATAACTTGATATGGCAAGTCTTTATTGCAAAATGCAGGTAAATGATGCCAAAAGCATATGGTCTTTAGAACTTATTATTTGTCAAGATATCAAGTTTTTAAAATAGGGCAGTTAATAGTTATAGTCGATTGATATTTAAAACATGTTCTCAAGCAGAAAATGCTCGTAGTAAAAATACCAGCTTCATTACTGAATTTAGTTACCAAATCTAATTCAAACTTGTGGGACAGGTAGTTATTTGTTTATTATTGCATTTCAGTCGAAGTTCATTTATTTAGTAACCATTAACTGCAAGAAATTGCGAAGTTTTGACTGTATTGAACTATTGATAACATGGACTCACTCACACAAACGGGATTTGCTGACCATACTATTATTGTTTAGAGATTTTATGAGCATGGAGGTGAGATTCAAGTTGCACAAGATGCACCTCTAAGGCCATCAATGGACATCTTTTCTGTTGGGTAAGCTTTTGTAAATTTATTAGTGGTCTATTTTTTGATGCAGTACATTAGTTTTTGTTTTGATAGTTGGTATACGTAGCCATTCATGCCAATCAGCTAAAGCAATGAAATCTCAGCTGAAATCGTATTAATTTGTCTTCTTTCCGTCTGTACATTACAAAAGTGAAATTACATGATATTCTGTTATTGTTCTAACAATATCTTGTTATATGATTTTGTTACTTTAGGTGTGTGATTGCAGAACTTTTCCTAGAGGGTCAACCCCTTTTTGAACTGTCACAACTACTCGCATATCGAAGGGGCCAATTTGATCCCAGCCCACATTTGGAGAAGGTACACTTTTGCTATTTTGGCGTTAAAAATGATTCTGATATATTTTTATTTAAATATAACTCCTTAATTATCATGAACACACGGTGCAGATTCCAGATTCAGGAATACGCAAAATGATTCATCATATGATTCAACTCGATCCTGATTCCCGTTGTTCGGCTGAAAGCTACCTGCAAACCTATGCAGGTGTTGTTCTTCCATGCTATTTCTCACCATTCCTGCATAACTTATATTCAAATTTGAATCCCATCAATCCTGATTCTAGGGTAAGAAAGATCCAATTTAGTGTTTGGTATGCATGAATGGAATTACCAAAAGAATGTGTTTGTTAGCCACGTAAGAAGGGAAATTGAACATCCCATAAGGAATGGAATGAAAGTTTACAATTTAATCTAATGTTTCATTCTTTAGGGAAGAGGTGTTCATTTGTATTCATTCAAGGATGGATAGAAAGTTTACAACTTAGTCTATCTGTTTTTTCAAAAAGTTATAATAACAGCAGTCTAATTTTTCCCTAAACATGTTTTATCTAATAACAATTTAAACTAGGATCATTCTATTTTGTTGACTCATTCCATTCCATCCAACCAAACAAGCCCTAAATTTCTATCTCAAAGGGCAAATTCATCTGTTAATCAGAATGTATAAAACTCTGGTATTTTTTTAATCTTTTCATACAGGTAGCAATGCTCCAGCTTTCCTTCCCGGAAATACTAAAACAAATGTTAACAAACAGAACAGGGGATGAAACCGATATAAAACCAAAGATGGAAGATGTTATTCTTTCAGAAAATTCTCAAAATCACAAACAAGGAAAGTTACTTCAAACAATATCAAATGTGTTCAAGAGAAATCACCATCCATTTTTAAGAGAAATCACAATGAGTGATTTAAACTCATTAATGTCTGACTATGACAATCAATCAGATACTTTTGGAATGCCATTGTTACCCCTACCACAAGATAACACAAGCTGTGAAGGAATGGTTTTGATTGCTTCATTACTCTGTTCTTGTATAAGAAACGTGAAAACACCTCAGTTAAGAAGAAGTGCTGTCCTTTTATTAAAGTCATGCTCGTTATATATCGATGATGAGGATCGGTTACAGCGTGTGCTTCCCTATGTTGTTGCCATGCTCTCAGATTCATCAGCAATTGTTAGATCGGCTGCTTTGGAAACCCTTTGTGACATCCTACCATTGGTTCGGGATTTCCCTCCAAGTGATGCTAAAATATTCCCCGAGTATATTCTCCCAATGCTTTCTATGCTTCCTGATGATCCAGAAGAAAGTGTAAGGATTTGCTATGCAAGTAATATTTCTAAACTTGCATTAACTGCATATGGTTTTTTAATTCACTCAATAAGCTTAACAGAAGCAGGGGTTCTCAATGATGGAAGTTCAAACCAGAAATCACAAAAAATAACTGGGAAAAATGATGCACACCTGGCACAATTAAGGAAATCGATAGCTGAAGTTATCCAAGAGCTTGTAATGGGCCCGAAACAAACACCAAATATAAGAAGAGCATTGTTACAAGATATTGGTAATCTTTGTTGGTTTTTCGGTCAAAGACAAAGTAATGACTTTTTATTACCGATTTTACCTGCGTTTCTTAACGATCAAGATGAGCTTTTGAGATCGGTTTTCTACCGTCAGATAATATATGTTTGTTTCTTTGTTGGTCAACGAAGCGTGGAGGAGTATCTTTTACCATATCTAGAACAAGCATTAGGTGATATGACTGAGGGCGTAATCGTAAATGCATTAGATTGTTTGTCAATTTTATGTACAAGCGGTTTTCTAAGGAAACGAATACTTCTTGAAATGATTGAACATGCGTTCCCGCTTTTATGCTATCCAAGTCAATGGGTTAGAAGATCGGTTGTTACATTTATTGCAGCAAGCAGTGAAACCCTAGGTGCGGTTGATTCATATGTTTTCCTTGTTCCACTAATTCGTCCTTTTCTTCGTAGGCAACCGGCGTCTTTAGCTTCTGAAAAAGCTCTTTTTTCATGTTTAAAACCACCTGTTTCGAGACAGGTATTTTACCAAATTTTAGAAAACAACAAAAGTTCAGACATGTTGGAAAGACAAAGGAAAATATGGTACAACAACTCATCATCTTCAAAATCTAAACAATTGGAAAATGATGACATGTACCAGAAAGGTGTTCGTGAGTTGGATCAAATGAAAATGTGGCCCGATCGAAAGCCTGTTACGGGTGCCATTCATCAGTCATTTACTCTTGGTGAAATTGGAAGCTTTGCTAGAACTGCTTCGGGTTCTGTGGATATTTTGGATCCTTTATTTTCAGATAAATTGAAGTTTTCGGGATTTATGTCACCACAAATTAGCGGTGCCAATAGTTTAATAGGTGATAAGTCCTCAGATGGTATACCTTTATATTATTTCAAATATGATAACAAGAGATCACCACCAGGGAACGCTCAGCCAGCACCGGAATCCTTGTCATCAACAATAGATCCTCAATTTCACAGAGTGGTACATGAGCTGGAAGACCGTGAACCTGATCAAACCATCCATGTAAGCAGCAAATTTCAAGAACTTCATGTCAGTAACAAATTTCAAGAACCAGGATCTCTAAAAGGGGTCTCTGTTATGGTGGATGAAAACTCCAACTCTCCGGTGATTCCCGATCCTGGGTGGCGGCCACGTGGCGTGTTGGTGGCACACCTACAAGAACACCGTTCAGCCGTCAATGACATAGCACTTTCAACCGACCAGACATTTTTTGTTACCGCATCTGATGATTCCACCGTTAAGGTTTGGGATTCTAGGAAGCTGGAAAAAGACATCTCATTTAAATCAAAATTAACTTATTGCTTAGATGGAAGCCGAGCACTGTGTACCACAATGATCCACGGGTCAGCC
The DNA here is from genome assembly GCA_025506515.1 of Flaveria trinervia. NCBI lineage: Eukaryota > Viridiplantae > Streptophyta > Magnoliopsida > Asterales > Asteraceae > Flaveria > Flaveria trinervia. The sequence continues at coordinate 104,921,856 of CM046448.1, read as the reverse complement.
CAAGTTGTTGTCGGGGCATCTGATGGTACAATTCATACATTTTCAGTCGATTACATCTCTCATGGGCTCGGAAATGTTGTGGAAAAATATTCTGGAATTACCGATGTTAACAAAAATAATATCAAAGAAGGTGCTATTCTCAACCTTTTAAACTACACTTCAGGTGGTGGTGGTGATGATGGTAAAATGTTTCTTTACAGCACACAGAATTGTGGGATACATTTATGTGATACAAGAGAAAATTCAAATTCATGGAATACGAAAGTTGTTCCTGAAGAAGGATATGTGTGTGCACTTGTGGCAAGTCCATGTGGCAATTGGTTTGTTTCTGGATCTTCAAGGGGTGTTTTAACATTATGGGATTTGAGATTTGGTATACCGGTTAATTCTTGGCAGTATTCTGTTGCATGTCCAATAGCCGATATGTGTCTTTTTGTTCCTAGTCAGAGTTCTTCAGTATCCACAACCGTTAGGCCACTTGTTTATGTTGCAGCAGGCTGTAATGAAGTTTCTTTGTGGAACGCAGAAAATGGGAGTTGTCACCAGGTACATTACTCATCTGAGCTTCAGTCTATATAGTTTTTATTTACTTATTTATATTTGCCTTTTTTTGGGGGGGGGGGGGGGGATTTTGATATTGATTGTGTGAAATGAAATATCGGATACTCACAATCAAATATTAGGTATAGTGAAAATGGGCTATAGAAAAGAGTGTTTGGAAGTGCTTTAATTCTTTGTGCTTGGTAAATGTCAAAAATTTCGAGAAATGAATAGAAAGCTACAGACGTTAACATAGGTGTAAATGTCTCAGAAATAGTACATTGCGTGTATAAAAGAGTGTTTGGATGTGCTTTTGTAGTTTGAAGTTGTAACAATTAAATCATTAAATGTTGAGTGTTTGTAAAAGTTGCATTTTTTTGGAGTAAATATATTGTGAACAAAAAAGGTGTTTCTGTGAGAAAAAGGACTTTGTGAAATGGAAAGCAAAAGTCGCGCAAGTTAAGGTCAGATGGAGGGATAAATATGTGGTTTTATCTATGCTTAGAAGATCGTCTTTCTTTGCCGCGAGTCTGAAACTGATTATTGACCCTAAATAAGTGAATTATTACCAGATAATCAGAAGTGATATGTTCATCCAAAGTATTTGTTCATTGTATCTTTCTGTTCGGAGGAAGGGAGGGAGGATGAGGGTATTTGGATTTTGGATATGTGTTATACGTGATACTGAATAATCATATAATAAGATAACAAGGCCTCGTGAAATGGGCTATATAAAAGTGTGTTTCGGTGTCTTTTTTATTTTATTATTATTATTATTATCTTTTTGGTTTGAATTCGTAATAACTATATAACTAATTGTTATTTGCAGGTATTGAGGGTTGCAAATAGCGATAATGACACTGAGATATCTGACCAACCTTGGGCCTTGGCCCGTCCATCCAACAAGGCACATTCTAAAGTAGATTCCAGAAGGAATATAAATTTTAAGTACAGAGTGGATGAACTGAATGAACCTCCTCCACGATCACCTGGAATTCGTTCACTGCTCCCGTTACCTGGTGGCGATCTGTTAACTGGCGGCACCGACTTAAAAATCCGTCGATGGGATCATTCTAGGTTCCTAACTTCCCCCTTCTGTCCATCTGGTTGTCTCATCAAAACGTTATTTTTACTTTATCGCCACTGACTTTGCTTCTTTATTAATGCAGCCCTGAGCGAACATATTGCGTTTGTGGTCCATCAATTAAGGGTGTTGGAAATGATGAATTTTATGAAACCAAATCCAGTTTTGGTGTGCAAATTGTTCAGGTTTGTCAATTTTGAAAACTCTCTTCCCCTCGCCACAGAGAAATGAGGAAATAAATAGGGATAAAAAGTTCCTTAGACCATCTTTAATGTACGCACCAAAATGGCCCGTTCAATACACAAACATTTTAAAGTAAAAGAATTACCAGAAATGCATAAGCACTTGTACCCATTTGTGAAACAGTGGGAGAAAGAAAGTGAGGCGGTTATGTAGCTACATAATAACCGCCTTATGTAGCATAGTTAAAGACTTAAAGCACTTCGTACAAGTCTTTATGTGGTTCCTATAGTTCTCTACTAATATGTATGGAATGTCCTAACCAAAATATCAAAATGGTATATTTTTTTGTTGCAACACTAACTATCCTAAATTAACAAATAAAGAAATTATTTTACAACAAAAAAAAAAATACTATTAAAACAATATCATTGAGACCTTCAAAATTGTTTGTGTTTCATGTTTACTTGTTAATGATTGTTATAACAAGTAATTAAATAATTAACTTTGTAAAAGAATTGCTAAATATAATAGTAACATAAATTAATTTACTTGGTCACAAGGCATGGTTGGTCACCGATTTGGGTCAACTCGACCAAAATAAAAAATGCGAGTTGTCAATTTAAGGTTCTAAGCATTGTTAAGCGACAATGCACTAATAATCCAAAATTAGTTAGTAATACGATGATTCGTATATATATGTTTTAGCAAGTCTTACATAAGCTTCACTTGTTAATAATAGGAGTCAAAAAGACGTCCTTTAGAAACAAGGCCAACAGGAAAAGCAGTTCTTGCAGCTGCCGCCACAGACACTGGTGGTTGTCACCGTGACTCTATCCTTTCTCTGGCTTCTGTGAAACTGAACCAGAGACTACTGTTATCAAGCAGCAGAGATGGCACCGTCAAGGTTTGGAAGTAGAGAATGTTCTATTACTTACAATGGCGATTACTTTGTACATATTTAGTAATATATGTAAAAATATTTTATAAGGTCTGTGGTTAGCATCAATGTTATCAGCTCATGTATTTATTATTATGGTTGATATCTTTTGAACATTCTCTTGGTTTACTTTTATATACATGTAAATTTTGCCTAAAGGTATAATGATATAAACTTGCTCATTGATTCTGATGGATGTGTGTGTGAGGTGGGTATTGATGTACAATTTTTATCAAGTTAATACATCATTTCACGTTTATTTAGCAGCAAGTTTTATAAAAGTTAACTGTAAGTGCCCCTGTCCTCACAGTATTTGGTCTTTTCAGACTACATAGCTCAGTAGGTTTGTTATCACGCCAGAGTTTAAATATCCTTTGTTTCCGACGATGAGATGAACTTTAGCAAAGCATTTGTTCTTGCGGTCAACTTAGATTAACCCACACAATGATGCATCCTTCATAAGGGTAAAGATATTACATGTCATTTCTATGTGTGAAGTGCATTGCACATGCTCTTGAGAGATCTTGTACACAAAAGCGCTCGGTGATCAAGGATGGACCCAAGCCGAGAGGGGGCGGGACTCTAAACATCGTTAAGAGCCCAAAATGTGCTTCATCCAAGGGATTTAATGACCCGCGCCAAACTAATTACAAATTTTTTGTTTTGTTTTCCTAAGTTCATATAACAAATAATATCACACAATGCATTAGGTATGATGGTGCAATTGTTATGTAGGAAAAATGATGAAGACGTTTGTTCGGCTCTTTTTCATATGACCAGTTACCCATCCTGCTAATAGTATCAATTCAAAAGCATATCAATCAAAAGAACACCTTATGAATACCAACTCAAGTATTAAATGATCAACATTTCATGTCTAATAAGGTTAATGACACGTCGAACGTCCAATTCCTGGATTTTGCACCATGTCAAATGATCAACATTTCATGTCAAATGCTTGACACATTTTTGTACATTCTTCTCTTTTTTTCTGAAAATTCTTTTTATTTATTCATTAACTCATCAGAAAATTATGTTAGTTCACCATGAAGAACTAATGATGCCTGTGTGATTGCTCTGGAAACCCTCCAGATTTCATGTTGTACAGAAAGCCATGAATCTTTAGTGTCGCGTTTATTTGCATTTTCAACCGCATCATCTATTCCTGGGAAGCATTTTGATCCATAATCGTCGTGCTTTGATGGTGCATAAATCTGGTATAGACAAGAGCATTGTTAGATAATGTGTTTCATCTCCTGTTTGTTAGACAACAGGATAAAAGTATTTTTTGTTGAAGACTAAAAGTAAAATGACCTTTTCTAGAGGTGGTAGAATAGAGGGGTTGTGTAATGAATCAAAACATGTAATTTCTGACATGATACACTTTTTGTCTAGAAACTTAAATATTGAATAAGGAATTAGTGTCCAATAGATTGCAAAAAATTATATTTTTAAATAATATTCTCAACTATGAAATAATGTTTTTTGAGGTGCATAGATTAAAAATATACTTAGGGAAACTTTTGACCCATTTGACCCAAAACGACTTTTTTCTAGAGGTAGCAAAACATGGGGCTGGGCAACAAAGTCAAAACATATATGATGCACTCCCCTTGTATCAAAAAGTGCAATTTTTTTGTAAGATATAAATAGTTGAGGTTCTAACTTTAATTAATCTCCAAACATCAAGGTTTTATGCATTAAAAGTACATTACGGATAACTTTTGAGCCATTTTGATGTGTTTCCTTTTGATAAAACATAACTAGATCGACCAAAGATCGTAAAAGCTTTTTGTGGAGGCGGCGAAACATGCAAGTTGGGTGCCTTGTGTAAACATGTAATAGTTAATGTGTTGAATATGGTCGCAAATTGTATATGAGGTTTGATGCATTTAAGATACACCATAGGCAACTTTTGACCCATTTGACCCAAAAGGCATTTTCTAGAGGTGGTAAAACAAACGGCTTGAGTAACGGGTCAAAACATAAATTTATTGGCCCAAGGCTGTTTTGACCAAAAATTCAGGCTAATACACCGTGCGACTTTTGACCCGTCTAACTCATTTAAACTGTTTCCTTTTGAGCTACTTCCTTTAACCATTTGACCTGTTTGAGATAAATGCAAGTAAAAGTTGACCCTTTTTTTCATTCATAAGTTAATGGTCAAACTTGCCACCTCTATCCTTTTTCTTTACAAGTTAATTAGTTGAAATTTGTAATGGCATTTCTCTTTTGCAAAAGAAAAAAAAAGTTTTCATCAACGGCATACCATATGCTTGTACCAAGGCCTTCCCGCGAGCCCGTCTCTGTCTGTAAGTGCTCGTTCCACCATCATTAGTCTATCGTTAAGTTCCCTCGTTCTCCATGGTTGATTTTTCCACATGAACACCCAACCTTTTTTTTCTTTTAGTTCCTAAATCCAATATATATATATAATATATATATATTTAAACTTAATGTCCATTCATGATCATATAAAGCTTGCATAAAAGAATATCATCAACAAAAACTCGAGTGATACCTTGATTTCCTCATTTATCCGTGTGACTGCTTTGTTCATTTTCTCTATAGATGTGAACAAGGGAACGAGGCTTACGCTCTTATCTGATAATTTTGTTACCAAATCTTCTGCACTTTTCTGTATCAATCATCAATCATATTGAAGCACATCCTTATAACTTATAACTCTAAGTTTTAATCACCACACAATACTTATGAAGTCATACCTGAAGCTCATATACATAGGAAGAATAATTAAAAGGCAATATCTCTTCATCTGCAAGCTGAAGAGCTACTAAACCCCAAATGCTTGCAGCTGTTATAAAACAATAATAGCGTAAATGTTATTTGTTCTTTTTTCAAGTTCCCACAAGTGTATAGATACTTCTGATATTGCAATATACTGCACAAACATTATGGCTATTAACGATCAACTTGTGCACACAAGTTTTACTGTTATTTCTTATGAATGTGTCGATTGGGTTATATTCTGTAACATCCCTTGACAAAGGTGATATATGTTTCATCTCTAGTAGCTCAGAGGGTAAAATTAGAATAAAAGTAGCTAAAAAGAAAATAGGTCAGTGGGTCGAAAGTTATCCAAAGTGTATTTTTTATGGCAGAAAAACATTAAAACCTCGTAATCCTTTGGTAAAAAATTAGAAGTATTGGAACAACGTAACTTATGTAATCACATCTAAAACGCTATTTTGGTAGAAGCTGGTCAAAAATGTTTTGGGTCAACCCGGCCCGAATTGTTATTACCTAGATAAAGCCCATTTTGACTTGTTACATACCCTTTTCGTCACATCTAATCTTTAACTAGCAATCTTTTATAAATGGATTTCGAGAAACCCAAAATTTATAATGTATAATAAGTTATACATCACAACATACCTGCGACATGTCTATGAAACATTGGGTCACCAAATTTGCTCATCCAAACAAAATCATCGTACATCGAGTGGTAGACGGGGTAGCCTGCAAGAAAAGGTTTATTGATACGAATGTGTGTATGTACACAAATTTATTCTTCATTGAGTAGCCTGCGAAAATTGGCCTTTGCGACAAGTATATAAGTACATAACAAAAGTAGTGCATATATTGAAAGATAATGTAACTTACCATCTCCAAAAGATATGTCAGTTGAAGGAACACCAATATGCTGCACAAATGCTGCATAATCCGATCCTCCACCTCCTAACCGTCCGATCTTTTTTCATCAAAATTCTTGTTAGGTTTAAAAAACGGTTTATAAACGTTATGCTTCTGCTGACTTTAGAAGCTAAACATCAGTTTTATGTTATCTTTCTTTTTTAACCATTGGTGGACTAGTTCAGATGCAGGATGATAATTTTGGAATGCTAACCTCGGGATCGTTGGTAGTTTTTACCCAGGAATCGTAAACCGTTTGTGATGAGTTGTCTGGATCTTCAACCTTCAAAATGATAAGTTGGAATGAATTTAATAAATTATAAAAGTTTTTCTTGCTACTTACATCTACAAGTGAAAAATGAATGGGTTGAGTAACGGGTCAAAATGGGTAATACTAGGTACGAGCCAACATGCTTCTCTTTAACTAGTTTTTTTAAAAGATCGTTTATAAGTAAATTGGTTGAAATTGCCACCTGTTTTGTAGCTTCTATGATCAATTGATCAAGCTGTGGAGTGGCTGAGGCTCTAAATCCCGCTCCAGCAACCGCAATATCAATGTTTAAGTACGCAACGACTTTTGATGCTAACATTTCTCTGTTTTCTTCAACCCATTCCGTCGATCCAATCTTAAAAAAAGCAAAACTAACATTAAAAATATTTTTATTATTTTTTTCATAATATTTGTGCTAAGACAGATAGAGACCAGTCCATATTCTTCTGCATCCCAATTGCAAAAGATAATTGTTCGTCGCGGTTTCCAGCCTTTTTTCTGCAGCTTCGCAAATCTTTCAGCAACCTGTCGTTTTACGTAATAATCAGAACAAAATTTTTCAGTAGAGGTGGCAGTTTCGACCCGTTTTATTGGTAAACAGGTTTCCCATAATCTCCACAACGGGTCAAATGTGCAAGTTTCCTAAGAATAAGTTATCATTGTGTTTTAGTCATATTTTAGACATTAACTCAAAAAATATACACGAAAAAGTGTTTGCAGGTTGGACCGACCCGTTGTGACACATGCTAAAAAAGAACAATATTTTGACCAACCCAGCCCGCCTATTTTGGCACCAAATACGCGTGCGATGTGTATTTACCTCGAGCAGGGCTGCAGTGCCGCTGTTGGGATCAACAGCTCCAAATGTCCAAGCATCGCGGTGATTACCCAGTATAACAAATCTAGATAGAAGATTTACAGAACATTAAACATACCTTAATTTGGGACAAATATTCGACTAATAGTCGAAACTATAACAAGATGTGTTAAAATAAACAGGTAGGGTATCGGGTCAAAACAAACACTTATAAGTATGGGACGAAATGAGTTGACCAAAACACTTTCCGTATAAACTTTTTAAAATCTCAATAATAATAATGGGTGTGTCGAATACGATTAAAACACAAGATTGATGCCATATGTGCCGCGATGACAATATATAAGGGTAACTTACAATAACGTAGTGACGTAAGATACGCCTATCTATAGAAAATTTGACTTAACGAAGATAAAATACCTATCAGGTTCTTCTGCCCCTTCTATTATTCCTATCACATTCTGAATTGTGCTTATGACTTGTTTTGCCTGCAAGAAATATAACACTCAAATTTAATTTTATTGTTCACAGCCTGGTTTGACCTGTTTTGATCCGAACCGTTAATTATAGTTTTACGAAACAACAAACCAACGGCTTTAAGTGACCGGTTTTACCGGTTGGAACCAATTTTCTTTTGTAAAATTTTAGTTTGTATTAATATTTAGCTTAGAGTAAAGTATGATTAGATTAGATCGTTAAGAAAACATAAATATTCTCTAAACATATTTACCTTATAACTAAGTTCTACAATCCCCGGACCCGGTCCAATCCGATAAACCGGAGCGTCTTCATCCCCTTGCCACTCATCATCCGCCACCACACCACCAACAGCCCTCAATATCTCCTCCCCGTCGGCACCAGAGATCGGCAACGACGGGATCAACGGCACATCACCGCCCTCCTCTACCTCCTCCTCCGTCAACCTCTCACACCCATCAACACAGCTAGCCCACCCCGGCGTCGTAGGGTCCCCAGCCCCATTAAACACCGTCCCCACTTGCACCCCACTCGGCGGCATCCACCGCTCATCGGGAAACCACTTGGTTTCCCCACCCCCTCCACCATAATCCTTACGATCGGTGTAAATTAATACACCGATCGCTCCCGCGTCATACGCGTTCTCCACTATATCCCCCCTATATATCTTCCCATATCGTGCAAGCACGATGGAGCCAGTTATATTGGCTCCTAAATTTTTAATGGTCGTGTAGTCTTCTACACGACCATAGTTTACATACGCTACAGGTCCGGTTACAGTACCGGACTTGACGTACGCGTGGAACGTGGGTTCCACCTCGCCCGCCACGTCAGCGTACGGGTCGCCTTCGTAGACCTCCTGGCGGAGGGCGAAGGTGACCGGTGGCTGGGGCGGCGGACGGGTGAGTTTTAAAGAGCGCGAGTGAGGGTAAGTGAGTGAGACTGCATATTCTACAAGATGTGAGTTTATGTTATTGGTGGTGAGTGTTTGTAAGACGTAGGATGCCGCGGCAGCGTTGGCGGCGGTTCCGGCTAGGTGCGGGCGGCGCGTGAGGGTGTGGGGTGGTGGGAGATTGATTGGTTGTTTGATAGTGATGGAGATGTGTATAAAGAGTGATAGTAGTGTCTTGGTGGTGATGATATTATTATGAAGGATAAAGTGATTGTTATGGTTATGATGGTGGTTATCATGGTGGTTACCATGGTGGTGGTGGTTGGTGGTGGTGGTCGGTGGTGGTGGTGATGTGGGATTTGTTAGAAGAACTTGTTGTGTTTTTCATTCATTGTTTAAATGGATAAACTAAATATTAATTAGAATGAATGTCATTTTCTTATGTTTTTTCTTTACATTTTTTTAATTTAAAGTTTGGCAATTTTTGGATGTATTGCATAAAAAAGTGATTGATGAAGATATTTAGGTGTGGGGGTGGTATAACAAAACAAAATCCTTCATTATCAAGAAGGTCTTTTCGTTATTGGTTTCATAAGTTTGCTTCTTTTGTGAAAAAGGTGTAGATGTGGCCCAATATGATGTATTTCTTGGGCCCAAAAGGAATAGATAAAAAGGGTATTGGTCACTTAAATCCATTAATTCGATGGGCCTAAGTCGGGTTCTACGTAGGCATGCACAAATCGGGTTTGGGCCGGACCCGGAACCGGGTTCAAATCGGGTTCGGTCCAGTCGGGTTTTTTTGTACCCGGGTATTGGTGAACCCGGGTCGGGTTCACTTGCGGGAAAACCCTGCCCGCCATACTCGGGTAGGGTCGGGTCGGGTCCGGGATCGGGTCCAATACCGGGTTTAGTTTATTTTTTCTAATTTTTTTTCTTTTTTTATGTCCAATACCGGGTTCACTTCGGGTTTAGAGCTGGTTGGGTCCGGGTAGGGTCGGGTTTTAGAAATTCAAAAAAATCCCAAACCGGGTTGAAACCGCCGGTTTATTCCGGGTACGAACCGGGTACACCCGGTACCGGGTTGTACCCAGACCCGGGTCCGGTACACCGGGTCGGGTCCGTACCCGGTTTTTTTGTGCAAGTCTAGTTCTACGTTTAAACCATTCGGGTTGGGTTAAAGATGGTCAATTGGTCAGTGATCACATTGGTTATTTTTATTTAGTTGGCTTGGGTTGAAACCGATTTTTGAAAGAAAAATAATAGGGTTCGAATGGTTGCAAACTGGATTCAAACCCTAGGGTTTGTTTTGGGTCCAAACGGGCTCAACCAAACTCTTTTAACAATTAGGTTCAATTCTAGGTTGGTTCCCGACGCACGTTATTTGTGCACCTTCACATGTTATATGTGTGGAAGTTAATAGTCAGTTGGGAAACTTTTGCAATTTGTGCTCTAAACATACGTTTGGATTGGGATATGGGTGGCACTAGAGAGGTCTATATGATCATGTGGCCGATTAAAGTTTCTTTTACTAGAGGTAGATAGCAAAGAAACTTTCTTAGAGGTTTGACCCTCTAATAGAATTTTTAATAAAAGAGAAAAAGTTTATTTACAGCGGTACCCATGTTTATCTTTTTAAACGATAAACTTACATATCCACTGATTTACTTTTAAGTTGTTAAGTTGCATATTACGTTATCTTGTTTTATAAGACTATCCGACTTGTAAACCGGTAGCCTAGCTGGTTCCTATTACGTTTTAATTTATAAAATAAATAGATGTGATATACGAAATCTATATTACCGGATCAAATTTTACAATTTTCAGTCTTCAATTTCTAAACCATATAAGATGGTCCAATTAAATTGTTTTGAATTGGAATGTCATGGACTTTACACTTTATAGATTGATTTAAGGTCTGATTTAACGTCTTCAAATATTTTTAAAGTAATTTTGGGCTTCTTTTGGGTCTTGTTTGTTGGTATAATGGGCCCAGATTAAATGCTGATCCTTAATGTAGCCCATATAATCTTTTCGGTTCAATAAGTTAAGTCCATTTTATATTGGTATTCAAATTGCAACTACTAATCATCCCCGTGATATGACGTATTTGTGAACTTTAATAGGCACATTGCCATTGTGAGATTAACGTGTTTAATTAGATAAAACAAACGCATGAGCTTATGGAGACTTGGTCTCGTAGATAAAAACATAGATAGAAAACAGTTATATAATAATACTTATGTTTTTAGTCCATATCGGTTTAATCTTTTTACGATACCAGTGCAAATTGTCTTTTGATATAACCTAAAGTACTAAAGAAGTACCATACTTTGAATACAACTTCATTTTTAACAAAATTAATTTCGAGATGTCAAGACAAAATATTAAATACATGTACTAATTTTTTTTTCTAAAATACTAGTTGGTAACCCGCGTTTCAAGACGGAGTACGATTATATATATATATATATATACATACATATATATATATGTTATATATATATATATATATATATAATATATATATATATATATATATATATATATAATATATATATATATAGATATATATATATATGTATATGTACGTATACATATATATATATATGTATATGTACATATACATATATATACATATGTATACACATATATATATGTATACACACACACACACACACACACACACACATATATATATATATATATATATATATATATATATATATATATATATATATATATATATTTATATGGAAGGAGATCATGTGCTAACCCATTAAAATTATAAGAACTCAATAACTTTATTATAACCATTGATTTATTATTAATTATTTTAGATTTCAAATCAATGGTTTTGATTGGTTGAAGGGTAAATAGGTAAATTTAACTTTGTACTTGTTTTCTAATTTCAGGTACACATCACCTTAATTACACCATTTTATCTCTCTCTTTTTTAAACTACAAATCTTATCTTTATCTTTAAATCAAGAACATAAACCTTCTTTAATGAAGTTTGTTCAAACTTCCAACCCACAATGAAGCCTTAATCAACAAAGTCCTGATCGTTTTTGACACAACAATGATCTTTTCCCCGGATTCTTACCACCGTAATGGCTACTGTACTCTTCTTGTTGCGTGTTTCCGGCGTTAACTAAAGTTAGCAACAAAGTGGTGGTTATGGTAAAACACGAGGGTGATGAAAGACGTAAGGTCTGGTTATGCTAAAAAATTCAAACCCAGGTAGCATTATTTTTTATGCTCAAGTAAATTAGTTGTTTTGAACTAAATTGCTTAAAATGTGATATTTCAAGTTATTATATTTTATAGTTTTAATACTTTTGTTATCTTTTTTATTCAACAGTATACTTTTGTAAAAAGTTATTATAAATTTGTTTTTAGTACTGTAATATTGCTTACGAATTTGATATGTTTTATTTTAATATTAAAACATGACAAGTGTATATGAATTAAAATATTGCAGGTGTATGTGAGTTTAGAATCATTTACATTGAGTTACATTTGTTTACACTGAAAAAATGTTATTGGCGTAATTACACAGGTTTACAGATTAGTTTAGATATTGGTTTACATTATTTTAAAGATTCGTTTATGTTGGTTTAATTTCGTTTCAATAGTGTAGTTTTGTTATTTTAGTTTATATTGTTTTAGAGATTGCATTTTGGTAACAAGTTGTTGCAATATTTATCATTTCATTAGGTCATATTTTTGTTGGCTTTCATATATATTTGTTTGATGTAATTCACTATAAGTAATAATAAATATGTTGCAAGTCAGTGTAAGTATTAGAACTTTACACTCAAATAAACATAATGTATCTCATTTGTAAAGTGTACTTTTTACATGAAGAGAAATTGTAACTATGATGCATCGGATGAAGTCATGAAGATGTATTTAAAGTTTGGATCTGAAGTTGAAAAATACTTGAACTCATTTTGTTAGGTTTTGTTTTTATTTGGTTTATATATATATTTTTTATGTAATTTATTACAAGGAATTACAATATGATGTAAGTCAATTTAACTATTAATATTTTTGTAATCAAATAAACATGGTGTAATTTATTGTACTTAATCGTTATTTTGGTTTCTTTGTAGTATTGAAATTTCATTAAAGTTTTTAGTTTACATGGTGTTATGTAGTAGATGTAATTTATTGTAAGTAATTATAAATATGTTATAACTTACTGTAAATAATTATAAATATGATTTTATTTACTGTAACTAATAACAATATGATGTAATTCAAGGGAAACGATGACGCATCCGGCAAAAGATTTTTTTAATAAATATCTGATTTGCAATTTGAAAATAGATCTGAAATCATTAGGTTTTGATTTTGTTGGTTTTTATATATGTATTTCGATGTAATGCAATGTAAATAATTACAATATGATGTAATTTATCATAAGTATTTATGTTCGTAATTTTTTTTTATTTTTTTACAAAACTATATTGGAATTAAAGAGAAAAATAAGACGAGTTTAATGGTGTAGTTCTTAAATAAAAATAACAATTTATAAGAAAGTTATAATGGTTTTAAAAATAAAGGAGGTAAAATTTTTAACAAAAAAAATGATAAATAGGGGGCATAGGGTAGGGGACACATGTCAAAACTATAATGAATTTGTATTTTAGTGGGGTTGGTTAAATGATATTTATACCCTTTCTTATTACAATTTATTAAAGAAAAAAAATAGAGAGATCTTGACCATTTAAAATTTGATCAATGACATATAGATGAGTTAAATGGTTTTTATAATAAAATAGAGTTCTCATTTGAACATTACTATATATATATATATATGTATGTATATATATATGTACATATACATATATATGTATGTATATATATATGTATATACATATATATATATATATATATATGTATATGTACATATACATATATATGTATATGTATATATATACATATATATATACATACATATATATGTATATGTACATATATATATATAGGGAAGGGATCAAATGAGAACTAGTTTTTTATGAGAACTCTAGGAATCAATCTCAACCATTAGTTCTCAATGGCAAAATTGTAATTGACAAAAACATATTTAAAAAATTTATAAATCAAAAAATAACATAAAAATAAAAAAAAATAAAAACACAAAATGTTCCCCAACTTTCCCTCTTTTATAAAAAAATGTAAAATTTTTTATAAAAAATAAAAAAAATTCCTTATATTTTAACGAAATTCGTTTTACACATATGTAGTATCGGATTTACACATGTGTAAATCCAGTACTACACATGTGTATAACTAGATTTACACATATGTAAATAATGAATGTATGATTTTTTTAGAAAAGTATATCAATATGGTAGGCGTTGGAAAGATAAAAAAATACTGAATTTTATGGTGAATTTTTTTTGAAAAATGATGTCGTGAAAAAAAGTTACGAACGTTTAAAAAAAACGGAAAAATGGCATGTGATTTGTATGTGATAAAAAATAAATGGCTGAGATTGATTCCTAGAGTTCTTACAAAAAAAAGTGGTTCTCATTTGAACTCTCTCCTATATATATATATATTAAACACTTCAAAATAAAAAGAAGAAAAGGAAGCGCACCCACCTTTGAATAAATTCACAAGGTTAACGTTTTTGTTAAACTTGCACTTTTTCGGGTTTTATGATTATTTTTACAAGTTATGCATTCAAATTACAATTATCAATTGAGTTGCCTAAAACTATTCTATTTTTAAGTTTCGAATATGACACAGATAAATTATTTTAATGCAAAATAGATTTGTATAGGTTTCCTTTTTAATCATAAATTTAGAGTTATTAAATTTTTAACAAAAAGTTTAAACAACCGTGAATTATATATTCATTTTTTAACTCACTTTATATCGATCAACAATCCTGATAAAATAAATTTTATGAAAGATTGATTTTAAAAAATCATTGCTTGTTAAAAGTTAAAAAACATTTTATAAACAAAAACATTGCTACCCTAAATATTTAAAAATACTAAATTGATATAAGATAAAAACTAAAATAAAATAAATAAACTTTATAAGTTTAGAATTAAATTAAAAATGCATTTATTTGATATTTTATTAATATTTTATATTTAATCTTTCAATATAATTAATGTGTTATTAAATAACAAAATCTGATCACAAATACAAAATATGCTTAACTGTAAGGCCTGTTCTCGGGCACCTCACAGTTGGTCAATCACAACAGTTAAAACATTAAACATTATAATTAAACAAACTTTAAGTAGCGGAAATGATTTATCAAAAACCATTCATTTCATTTAAAACAATGTTGTTAAGCAATACATTATCATTATCTGTTTACAAAAGAATTGTTTAAACGCATTACAAAACAACAGCAACATAGAATATGAATGGATGTCAGTCTTTCCCTGCCGAGTAGCTTCACCCTCGTGCCATCCTCAGCAATAATTACCTGCCAACTGAAAATGTATAAAAGTCAGCGTTGCTGAGTGAGTTCTAGTTTTATAAGTAATAAAATACTTTCTATATATTGTATAAGAAAATACTTTTTTCTGTAAAATACAACTCTGTACTGTATATATGAGCACGCATTAACTATATGAACAGTACTGTTCGTTCTCTTTACTGTATGCCTTGTCTGTTCTGTAAACTTTTATCTTTATGTTTCACTTTCTGTATGGACCAATGAGCAATACCCCAACTATATGCGCGGTGAAAAACGGATGATGGGCCATCTATATCCCTCGAAAGGGTCAACTGTATCCCTCGAAAGGGTCAACTTTATCCCCCGAAAGGGTCAACTTTATCCCCCGAAAGGGTCAACTATATCCCCCGAAAAGGTCAACTGTATCCCTCGAAAGGGTTCTGTGTACTGTGTACAAGGCTAACCCAATCACCCCGGGCACGCTACAAAGGTCCTGCCAATCTCAATTGATTGACCCTGTGTGCATAATAGGGTAGCTAACCCGCAGCATAGTTGAGCTAACGACAACATGGTCGTGTACCTCCTGTAAGTTTGCAAGACTTGTTAACATTTTCATTAATGTTCCTCTTCTTTTCTTTATTGCTCTTTCACTTTATTATTACGATATACTTTACGTCACGATAATAACATACCACGTAAAGTCACATACTATAAATAATAATAATAATAGCAATAACAATAATAAGGAACAATCATATGTAATCATATCATGCATGAAACATCATCATTAATAAGCCCTTAGTCAACCTCGGTCAAAACCCTAACACAGACTCCCAGAAAATTCTGTAAAAATTTCTAAGTGCTTAGGCGCATGGGAACTATTTGGGCGCATGAGCCCTGTTCGGGCGTTTCATCACTATGTAGGCGCATCAGCCCACACTTAATCATTTATCACGTTGGCGCATGAACTATTCAGGCCCATGGGCACTATTTGTGCGTATGAACACTTAGACGCATGGATAATTCGGACGCATGGACACTTAGGCGCATGAGCCACTTGGGCGCATGGGCACTATTGGGGTGCATGGCCCTACACTTAGTCGTCCGACTAACATTTCTAGGCGCATGGACCACTGTTCAGGCGCATGGGCGGTACTTAAACATTTCTAAGGTAATCTTAGGCGCATGGGCTACTGTTCAGGCGCATGGATTACACTTAATTCTTTCTAAGGCATTTTCAGGTGCATGAGCCTTATCTAGGCGCATGGACCTCCTGTGTAACATGTTTCTAGTATGTTTTCAAACCCAATCATCAAATCCATTTGTTCTAAGCTTAATGTGGCTATTCTAAACATGAACAACCTATAAGCATCTAGAAATCATCATCCAATCATGCACATTACATACGGGCAAACATACATTAACATTGGGTGTTTCTTCCTTTCTAACCGCTTGCTATGAGTTCAAACACCTAAAAACAACACCAAACACACACACCCGAGCACATACACAAACACATAAGCACATATGTATATAACCGGGATAAAACCCGTCATAAACACTTAAAAACCACAAATTCTTACCTTGAATTCGTTCACTTCTTCTTCAAAATCCGAAGTTCTGCTCTTCTTCCATTGTCTCTCTCTCTAAAACCGAAAGTAGTGGTGATGTGAAGTGAGGATGGGTGGCCATGCCCACCTTTACACCAACTTTTTCAAAGTTTTATCCTTTTGAATACTTTTGATCCCTCCACTTGGACCTTATAGTTTTTCTTTTCTTTTTATTCTTCATTTCATATCTTTTTAAATAACTGAAACGGCAGGGTTATAGGTAAAATATATAATCTAAAAAGTGTAAGAAAGATTATGGGTTTGACATATTTCATTCTTTTATTTATAAAGAGGATGAGATTTTGGTCAATGTGTTAAATAAATCAGTTAATTGTGTCATATATCTTTATTGTATCACATATTTTACATCATTCGTTTTATATATTCATCATTGTATTTTATGTTTTAAATTATTTTGTGTTATTATTGTCATTATTTTTATATATTATATAACTTGTTATCAATCATTGTTTTTTACAATTACAAGTGTATAATAATATACTTTCACCAATGTATTGATCAAAACTCATAGTGTTAAAAATAAAACAACGTGTTATTTTTGTCATTATATTTATGCATTATATAAGCTTGTTGTTATCAATCGTATACAATGATTTAATTTCACCAATGTATCATAAAAACTCATAGTACTCAAAATTATACAATGACAACTAAAAAACACAATGAGATATTTTGTTATTTTGTCATTGTTTATAACGTATTAGATTAATTAGTTGTTAATTTATTATTATATATTAAATATTAGAGATACACAATAATATTATTTTAGAAAAACATCATTATACTTTTTAAAATTTATCATTTTATAAAAACACAATAAATAACAAAAATACACAATTAACTGCACTAAAAGACATAATGACAAGTTATGAGTTTAAAAACTTTAAAAAAGTTATTAAAATTTTATATAACGATATTGTGCTCGTTTTAAAGATAAAAAGACTCATTTTTATAGCGTAAATTTTATAAAAAATAATTGCATACATAAAATTTATGAACGTTTAAAAAAATGTAAAAAATTGCAAAAAGTCAACAAAATAGATATTCCTAAAGTACCCCTCTAATAAACGTTTTCTTACAAATTAATCCAGATAAAAATATGAATGGTTAAGATTAATTTTTTACACTTTTAAGTTATAGAGCCTTTTGTATTTGAAATTTTCCAAATACTAAATACCCAAAATATCTCTACTAAATGTCTTCAAATTAAATCAAATGACTATTTTATCCTAAAAATACTTTATAAAATAGTATAGATGATAAGTTGGTCACATGATACAACACGTGTCACTAAAACTTTTCTTTGACCTGTTTTAACATTCATCATAGTTGGGTTATTATTATTATTATTATTATTATATTATTATTATTATTATTATTGTTATTGTTATAAAAGTATTTTGATAATTATGTAGTTAAATATTGAAATAAGATAACATTTATTTAAGTTTAAATTTAAATTTAAAGTATTATAAAGAATATAATATTTAATTTTGTGAATAAATAATTTTATATTATTAAATAATGTATTAATAATATGCATTAAAATGTACTAATTAGAAGAATTTTATTAAATAGGAATGATTGCATGAAGCATTTGTACCTAATGCTTAAAAGGTTGTATTAGATATCTTAATTTTTTATAAAATTGTCTTGTGTCTCAAAAATATACTTTATATAGTAATACAGATAATAAACGGAAATTATTAAATACAAATCAAATTAGTAAAAATATAATAGGGGTCTAGAGCATAATTTTATATATACTACAAGAGATATACTTGAGCGGAGAATTTTAAAAAAAGCTAAGGTTTAAAATATGAGACTTTAAAGTTCTTTAAATATCAAGACAAATATCAAGCCGGTGGTATTTTAAAAAGTCAAATAATCAAAAGACAAATCACAAATGCAATGTGTTAAACCAAATCTCTACACTTGTGGCTCGTTAAAGCATATAAGTAAAATAATTTTTTAAAATTATGTTGACGCCGCTTATGCGTAATTCATTAGGGGCTAGGCTAGGGTCATGTTTAGTAAAAATAAACAAGTTATTTTTGATTTTTTAAAGGGGTAAAAAAACCAAAATACTCTTTCAAAAAGTTTAACTTTTTTAAAGGGGTATTTTAGTTTTTTTACCCCTCCAAAAATCAAAAAGTTACTTTGTTTAACAAACATGGGAACCTACACAGTGTTGAGACACTAAAGAATTTGAATAAAAAGAGTCAAAAACATTGTAAAAAACTTGTGCATTGCTAGGCAGTAAACCAGATGTTTACATGTTGTGGTTCGTAAAGAAATATACTACATTAATTTTTTTCTAAAATTTGCTAATGTTATGGGAGGACTTTTCTTACAATAAAAATTATAATGCGCAGGTCAGTTCTACCCTAAGTGCATGTATTAAAGGACTTGTACATTACGAGAGATGAATAATAAACATTACATTTATATCAATTTCTTTATTTTAAAAAATATATTGGTAGAAACATGAATGTTTTATTTTATTTTACATGTTAATGTTCTGATAGATAACTCTCATGAATTAAGTTTTGTTCTTCTTTTTTAATGATAAAATCAGTCACATTATTGGATAATCAAATGTCACTAGCATTAATGGTACGGTTGACGAATTGGCATCGAAATTATGTTTCTTCTTCACAAGTCATTAACAATATCGTATTATATGTCAAAATCAATAATTATAATGTTTCATATATAATTAATATAATATATAGATATGTAATATTTTGTGTTTGACTTTGAAGCTAGAACATGTGTTAAAATCAATAAACATGACTTTCATTCAAAATAAAAGGTTTGTTTAATCACACTTACTGTTCAAACTCCATAAATTACATCTATAATACTATAAATTACGTGATGAATAATAATATGAAATCAAACGATCAATAAACAAACTAAAACATATAAATATAAATGGAAGAACTGGTAGAATATTAAACAAGTTTTACGAGTGATTCAATTAAATCATTTATATTTTAATTTATTTCAATCAGATCATTAATATTTTTATTTGTTGCAATCAGATCACTAAAGTTTTAGAAGTGTTTTAATTATGCCACTCATTATTTTTTATAAACTTTTTGTAAATAATTTCTAAGCTTTTTTAAATAATTCATTTTGTTGTAAATATTGTTAAATTTTTAAATATTTTTGTTTCTTAAATATATTTTGTAATTTATGAACGACCTAAGAGATGACAACTATACTATTCAGGTTAAATGTATATGATTCGAACATTAAATTAAACTTTAGTGATGTAATTGAAAGAAAAATAATTACAAGTAATTAATTTAATTAAAATAATCCTGAAATTTGGTTACTATTTTATAAAAATATCTCAATATAAATTAAGTGTTCATTTAGTTTCTTAGTCTTTTAAATTTTTGTTATTTATTTTATAGACTTGATGGATGTATATACTTCCAACTATTGAGAATTGGTGGCTGCCACCCTCAAGTATCATTTTGGCAAATACAACTCACAAGTAAATATTTTGGTGTCTGTATCACCCGCCAATTGTTAGAACACTAACGCCATTAACTATCTAATGACATGACACTCATATGTGTACATGTCTTGCTTCTGTGGCAGCTGACGTGGTTAATTAAAACTTCAGAATAGTGCGGGTTCTAGCAAAGGACGGGTGATACAGACACTGAAGTGTTTACTTGATAGTTATATTCGTCAAAATGATACTTGGGATGACATTAGTTAATTCTCAATAATTAAAAGTACTTAAATCTATTAAACCAATTTTATAGGAATAAAAGTCTAAAATATCAAGACTTTAAAATATTATGAATATTGTTAAAAGACTTTAACAATTATATATAGGAAATAGTAGAAATAGTATTTTCTGTTAATTAGTGTAATACTTTAAACTATCTTAAGATTGACTATTTCATTCGATATCGGTTAATGATGATTATTACTTACATAATATTTAAAATGCAATTAGAATGAATAGTGGGTTTGTGAAGTATGTCTTTTGTCACATGACTTTTGAGAATTCATATTTTTCCCCTCCATCTTACCAAGTATATAAATTATGAAATTTGAATAGCGGGTTTGTGGAGTATGGTTTTTTGATCACATTACTTTTGAGGTTTTTCATTTTGTGTATCCATCTTAACAAGTGTATAACTGAAAAATGGGGTTCTTTACCTCTCTAATTTGTTTATAGAAAGAGAAATTTATGGTTCCAGTTGTGCGATTGTTGTAGAGAGAGAGAGGGTGGTGTCGGTGGTGTTGTGACATCCTCACTGTTGGTGGCTATAAGTTTGGTTGGCATGGTCTCTATTGTCACTGTGTCTCCCCTCCGTCGTTGAGGTGGAGTAAGCGGCGGGTGTCGCTCGGTGGTCTTCATGTATTGCGAAGACTATGTCGTTGCGAAGACTATCGTCGGGTGTCCTTGGTGTGATTGATGTTCACCATTGCGATGGTGATGGTGGGGCTGCTATTTCCATCTAGAAGCCTTAGGGTGTTAAGAGAATGTTGGTGGTAATCCTGCTGACAGTGGCATGCGTCACCCTTTAGGGTTCGCAGATGTGGTTGTGTAGCGGCAACCGATCTGATTGTGCGAATGTAGTTAGCTTTTGTTTCCGGCATGTAGCGGCTACCAAACCTGATGTGTTCAAAGTTTTCTACGATTTCGTCTAATCTTTGTATTTCCATATAGCTACTTCAATACATGAAACCACTTGCTTTTTTGCATAACTCATGTGGTTTTAGAAGGAACTTTATTATTATTCTATAGTATTTAGTTTATATTTTTTTTAAAAGATCAACTTTAAATATTCATTTTGAAACTAATTTTAAGAGAATATCTTAACTTTTTATGATTTTCAAATATTTTTGTTTTTCTTCTATAAACTATATGCAAGATATTATTTCTTTTAAAGAGTTCGAATTTAACTTCATATATATATATATATAAAAAGTAATTATAATCTATATACCTAAATTTTGTTTTAGCATTTCAAAAGAGCTTTAAAAGCCGTCACGAAAGAAATTTCTTTCAAAGTATACCGGGAACAAAAAACGAAGCTATGTATCAACTTAAACACAATCGTAAACAAAAATGAAGCCGCGGCCGTTAACTCCTAGTTAAGTATTATTTGAAAAGGTTTGCAAATATACGTTTTTGTATATTCATGTAATTTATTTTATTAAGTTATTATTTAATAATTGGTTTTACAGATATGATTAAAATAATCTTTTTCTTATATTATTGTAGTATTTATTTTTAATAAATTCTTTTTACGATTATTGTTCAATTCTTCATATTTTAGATATAAAAACAAATACAAATCTTAGGGGTGCAAATGAGTTAAGCCGGCTCGCAAGCTACTCAAAATCGACTCGAAAATAACTCTAATTGAGCCGCGCTTAAATGAGTTTTTGTTTATATATATGTTTATAATATTTTTTTACATATCAAATTATATTATAATAATATTATTAATTATATATAAACATATGATAGAAATAATTAATATTATATACTATATTATATATATATATATATGATAAGTATGATTATAAATAAATATAATAGTAATTATAAAAAGTAAAAGTTAAAAAATTAATAATAAACGAACCAAGCCCAAACCGAGCTCGAGATCGAATAATTTCAGACGAGCTCGAGCTTTAGAGATACAACTACAAACGAACCGAGCTCGACCTCGAGCTTTATAAAGTTAGAATGAGCCAAACTCGAGCCTAAGTGAGTTCGGACTCGGATCGGCTCATTTACACCCCTAATAAATTTTGTTCAAACTCGTTTGCTAATTAAACTTTTTTAACTGTTCTTTCTCTTCAAAACTTTCGTTTATTAAATCATTTGTTTTTTAAATCAATTGGTTTTTTGTTTATTTTAAAGTATTCCTTCTTTTTAGAACATTCATTTTTTAAATCACTTTTTTGTGAATACTATTTAGATTAGTTTGTGCGATTATTAAAGTTTAAAACCAAATTATTTAGAAAAAGAATTCGGAAAACAAATGTCTAAAAAAGACAAATGAATTTTAGGAAACGATTTAAAAAATAATTAGTAAAAAATGATTTTTAATAAGCGAATGATTTTAGAAAAAGACGTTTATAAATATGAATGCTTGTAGAAAAGGCGTATTCATTTGTATATTTAAAATGCGTAGTATTTAGTAATTATCATAAAAAATATTTAGAATAATATATATTACATGAATATATAACAACTATTTTAACAAAATTTTTTTAAGAAAATAAATTTAGTATACATATATACACACAAACACACTAATAATAAAAGTAAAAATAAGGGTATTTTAATGAGCCCTAAGGGTACTCTAGTCATTTTAGTAAAAGGTAACAAATTAATGGGGCAAAGAGAGATTTTGAAATAACAGAGATTTAAGTAGTTAAAATATAAAAAGATTAAAAAAATGCAAATAGTAATTTACTCTTTAAAAATATAAAAGTATGCTTTAAGTTTCTTTTTCAAAATTCTCGAATTACGTTCTTATTATTGTATGCAAATATCCCTTTATTTTAATATTGTTTTTCTATTTTCTCTCCCCTTGAAGGAACATCGGAAAGCCAAAAAAAAGTTACTAAAAAAGTATATGAAATCTTTGTATATTATGCAAGCACATAGAAATAATAATAATATTTTTATTGTACATATGAATGCGTAAGAGATATTCGTGCAAGTTCTAGGATATAATAAACACTTACAAAAATAAGTGTTTATATTCTTAACCACAAATATAGAGATTCAAGCATTTTTTCTATGCTTTTAAATAATGAGTTTAATCATAATGAATTCATAATCGAAATGGTTCATTTGGGTCCGCTAGTTGGTTAAATTGGCGAAGTGAATATGTTGTAAGCGCATAAGAGAAAAACTAAAAATGTCAAATTTAGTGATTAATTAATTAATTTACTTTTTAGACTTCATACTTTGTAGACATTAAAAAACCATATAAAAGAGTAGATTAGTTTCACATTTCATCAAAAGAGCCCGAGACAGAGCTCTACTTATTCCTAACTCTATATATAAAGCTTAGGATCCGTAGATCAAATTTTAACTAAATTTTCAACCTTTTTACTCGGCTCATTTCAAACTCTATACGTAAGGCTCAAGATTTTCTTTTGAGTAATTTTTCAAACTCGAGCATGGCTCAGCCTTGAATTATTTACTATATATTTATTATTTTATTTAGTTATGTTAAACATATTTGTAATTTTATATATATGTATATGTTATTTTTTATTATCTACCTATGTTTGCAAAACAATATATATATAACATTTATTTATCAAATCAAATTTACACTTACATAAAATGTAAACTCTTATACGTACACACGAGTCAAAGTTTGAACTATAAATCTTAGACACATGCTCATTTATTAAGTTCAAGATATGTTTGTACGCATATAAGCTTGACTCGACTCAAGCTTTTACGGTTACAATCTTGAATAACGCACAAGTTGTTCTTCTAGTTTACGCCCCTAAAGTACATACATACATACATATATAATTCTTAAATTCTTTACAACATTATTAAGTTTTTAAAACTAGTCCGACCTGTCAATCAATAGGTCTGATAAGATTGTTGGTTTATTTATCGTTCCAGTTAAAAAATAATAATTTTTGTAAAGCGTGGCTCTTCACATTTGTAAGGGTAAGATTCCTACTGAATCAATCACTACATCATTTTCCGTGCACGTTTACAATGCTATTACAACGTGGATATGACGAAAACAAAACGTATAGATTTAAATAATTTTATTGCATGCTGACTAAGAACACTTTGGATCATCTCTACTGGAATTAGGGTTATATTAAATAGTAGTTAGTGACAAATTAAAATTTCGTCACTAGAAAGCAACAAATAAATCCTGCATTAATTTACGTACTTAGGTGAAATTTAATTGTCACTAAAGACCATAAACGGTGTTGAAATGGGACATGG
This sequence comes from Flaveria trinervia, assembly GCA_025506515.1. Lineage (NCBI taxonomy): Eukaryota > Viridiplantae > Streptophyta > Magnoliopsida > Asterales > Asteraceae > Flaveria > Flaveria trinervia. The sequence continues at coordinate 104,896,959 of CM046448.1, read as the reverse complement.
GTACTGTCTAGGTTAAAGGGAGTAAAGGATGATGGGTGTATGAGTTGCATATGACAACTGCAGATAACCATGTTCATCGATGATATCACTTAATTTCTCTATAGGGAACATGTCATGCATGCATCCAACTCAACTCAAACACATGCACCATTTCAACAAATTATTGTCAATCCAATATAATATTATATTATTATATATACACAAGGAGAGAGATTGAGAAAGAAAGAGGGGTAGAGAGATCGAGATAGAGACTAAGAGCACTTGTAATGGGGTCTGTCAACCCGAATTAAAACGTTGATGTGAAAAAGAGAGGAAGGGTTGTCGGCCTGTCAACAACGACAGATCGTGAGAGAACTATAATATTGTTTATGTGAGAGATGAATGAAAGAGAAAATCAGCATGTCCGTGATGTAAGGGACGTTACACAAATGTTAAAATTTATTCACATGTTAGCACATACATTACATAACAAAACATTTATCTTAAATTTGATGTGAAAAATATGAAGATTATATATCATATATAGATTTTTATATCTTCTTGAAACCTAATAAAAATTTTATCATAACAAAAACAAATATGATGTACACTAAAATACAAGAGTTGGAGTAGAGATGGAAAACTTGTCAACGAGTGTACATGTTTTAAGCATCTATGACGAAATTAGTACGATGACAAAATCACAAATAAGTCAAACTATTGACGATGTACATTACGTATATGTATTGTATAGTTTGATATATTTATCTAAACTCTAAATTGAATATCATGTCATATAATATTAGTTGATTTTTATATTAATACGACGACTTATATATACGTATACGTATGAAAAGAATAAATGAAATTATAATTTGTGAAAAAACATGCTCGTAATATCATAGATAATTTAACCTTTAGTGGTGTACATTACATGCACATCATATCAGTCATGTAACACTTATCTTAGCTCTAAAGTGAATGTCACGTCATGTAACATACGCTGATTTTATACTAAAACGAGAACTTATCATTATATATATGTATCGTATGAATATGAATATGCAATGTATAGGTACTAGACGGTAGGATGAGTAAGTGCTCTCTAGAATATGTAAAAATATACTAAAGATATAAATTTAAAACAAAGCTAGCTAGGAGAAAAAAGGATATACGAAAAATAATATTGCAACTTGTACAATAACTTATATTGTCGACAAAACAAAAGTCCAATGGCTATATAATATGTATGTCCTGAAATCTACGACAACAATAATACCTATATACACACATACATTTGTGGGTGTAATGTGTGTGAAATAGCTAGAGTGAGTGGGTGTATTATATATACATATGGGTGTGTGTGTATATAAATATTAGGGTTTTGTTTGAGACAAGAATGATGCGGTGGTCTAGGCAATGTGACAAAGCTATGGGTGTGATGATGGTGTTGTTGGTGGTTATGATAGTAGAAGAATGGCACAAATTCTTTCTAAATCTACACATACATATATGTATATATAATATAATTAAGTATATTCAATATTGTTTTGAAGTGTTTCATAAGTTTAAATTAGTAAGACATATTATTAGCATATCTTAATTGAAGAGTTTTATAAAACTTCATAATCTTTTTCCATGGAAGAATGTAGATCAAATTATAGATGCATCTCATTGATAATTTATTAATTAGTCTTCAACAAACAAATGCTCTCAAAACTTATAAATTACTCTATATATATTATAAACTTAAAATATATATCCTAATATAATAGGTTATAGTTCGGATCTTTGTTGTGGAAGCCTGTTTCTCTTTATTAATCTTTCCTCTTTTTGTGACTGAAAATAATTGATAAAACAATCCCACGAAATATATGCCTTTTATTTTGTGGGTATCGAATCATTAAGTTACATATTTGTTGACTCCATAACAAAATTTATGCATGAATTGTTGATCGAGTTAAATCGTGATGTGGAGCTTTCTTGTGTATTCAATAACATTAAATCGGAGTTTAATAGTTGTAAAGATGATTGAAGATAATATAAAAATCGCTTTAGAAATGAATATAAAATAATCAAATGATACAAAAGTGTACGTATTGCCCAGGAGCATTTTTAAGATATTATAATAGTAAAGACCAACCGTATCATTTTTAAAGTAGAATTGAAAGATAATATTAAGTGCCACAATGACAAATTTTATGTGATGTAGTAGTATTAAATTGTATAAAAAACATGTCCTTTCTCATAAAAGGTAAAAGTAGAATTAAAAAGTGTTACTAGTGATTTATATAATATCGTATATGTAGTGTTTTTTTTGTAAGTTTTGACATATGAAAGATACATGTCAGAACTCTATAATATTATAAACTTATTTGATTTTAATTTATATGATGCATGTGAGTCTTGCTTACATAGCAACAAGATTGTTAATAGGTCGCACACATACTCTCAGCGTAGATGATTGATTTCGATTCTTAGAACTGAGTATTAATTTTTTTATTTTATATGTTAGTTACGAATTTAGCATATCTAAGGTTATGTTTAGCTTTAAAAAGCACACTTATCTCACATAGGGCACGATTATAACTTCATGTTCTTTTTGATCAATACGTTTTTTCGAGATAAAGATATGTTTTTTAGAAAGAACCGACTAAAATCCAAATTAAAAAATATTTTTCTAGATAAAGATATATTTTTTGAAAGAACCGATTAAAATCCAAAATGAAACAAATTTGAGAACCATTAAATATAAACCGGACAACTTAGACTCAACTATAGTAAAAAGTTATTCTAGGGTTGGTTTAAAAACACATGTATAATGCATATGTGATAGGTTTGTTAGAGAGGTGAGAGGCAGATTTTGTGAACACGATGAAAGAGTAATAATGGAACATGGTGATGTGTTGCCTAGCACAAAGGAAATGCATGCTTATAAGAAACAAATGATTGTGAAAGAATTTAAACAAATTCATGGTATTATTTTGATTGTTGGGTTGTGAAGGCTTTGAGCTTTAGATGGGTTAAACTTAATTTTAATGGGTCTTTTTTTGTTTCTAAAGTTAAGTAATTAACCCTAATCTATTTATAGACGTGTAGGGCTTATATAATTTCTTTAGACAATTAATATAAGCATAGCTAGAGTTAAGTGGACGTAAGTCAGCTTAGACTGACCCATTTTAATTTTTTATGTTTTTTATATTTTTTGGTTTGTGTTTAATTTTTAGTTTAGAATACCTAACAATTGGTAATGGTTTTCTGGCTACGGACATGAGAAAAAGGAGAGTTTTGTCCGTGAGGACAGACACCCATTAACAGGTTATGTGAGAAGGACCAGAGATAAGGAACACTTGATCGTGCCAGGGATTGGAGATGATGTAAGCCAATGTTCTTGAATATGAGCGTATGCTCTTATATTACAAAATTGTTATTTGTAATCCGAATTTTTTTAGAGTAAAAATCAAGCTTCAAAAACTTGTTGATGTGAAGACAGAAACATTGAAACTTAATAGAACATTACAAACAATGCCAAACATGTTGACACGTGGTTATTTGAATCAGAACTACAATTCATTCATTGATAAGATCGAAGGTTTTATCTTTTGAAGCTTATAACACATTTATTACATGACACACAAATTGTTATATATACATCGTTTATAATCTTAAACAATTTACGATTTAACTTTTTTAGATAAGAAAATTTTAAATAAGCATATAGGTGATGGATATTTAATGTTGTCTATTTTATAAGGGTTTGATGCTGGAGCAATAATTTCAAATAAATTAACATAAATTAATAAGCAACCCATAACCTAATTGTAATGAATATCCTACATGTGTAGGAGGTGTTCATACACACACCTATTTGGCTAGTGTCTTCCTACTTATTTGTCCCTACTTAACAAGCATGAAACATTGTCTATGCCTATCATCAAAATTTATTATAATTTTTTAATTGAGTTTATCAATTATTTGAATGTACTTTTGGAAAAGAGAAAAAGAAAATAGAGAATAGGTTGCTTAGGCATATTAAATATATTCTAGTGAGACTAAGAAATATAAACTTAAATGAATTTTGGTTTTAGAATCTATTTTGAACACGATTCGAGTTTATATATATGTTTTTGAATGATTGAGTTAATTCAACTAAACCTCATTAAAAATAAGAATTTTATATGTATTTATTTAAAATGGTAATTTTGTAAAATAGTTACCGACTTTCAAAAGTGTTCTAATTAGATAACTCGAGTTTTAAAATATTCCAATTAGCTCAGTCAATTTTTATATTTTATATAAATTAAAAATCTTAATATGTTTTTAGCATGTTATATTTTTTGTTTCAATTAGAAAATATTTTTTCTATCTTTTGATGCTAATATGGAAGTTGACGTAAATTTTTGGTACTTTTTTTATATTTTTTATAATTAACATGTTTTTCTAGTTTTTAATACAGTTCTATATATTGAAAATTCTGACTCCCACATTCTTTTCGCCATTACTTTTTTGACATAAGAAAACTTAATAATGACTTGATTTGATCGTTTAGTGGTCTAATATGATAATAATATACATGAGTACTAAATTAGAATACTTTTTAAACTTGATTATTATTTTGTGATTTTTTTTATATTTAAAATAGTAAGTAAAATAGTATTTAGAAGGATACACTCGTACAAGACGTACCACTTTTTGAAGGCTTGAGGAGTCGATGTTGAGAAGTTGTGTGAGATGAACGTTCGTTGGTTTAATGATCCCTATCTTATTAATCACATTTTTTTTATTTATTATCTCCTTCTTTGATAAACCTTGATTAATAATCGTTGTTATATAGTTTTGCGAAACTGATGTTATTCAAGTTCACTTGCGTTTGTGTATCATTTCTATTATTGTTGCTAATTTATTTTATTTGGAATTTGGAAATAGATAATATAGTCACCCACCTAATTATCATTTTATCTCATCCGATACTTCTTTCTTATACAAAATTGTATAGTAGCTTAGATTATAGATTTTGAAACTTGATAACAAGATATATATCAAGCATTTGGACACATCACTAATTGCTTACATCCTTACTAGTTATTAGTAGTTGGAGCGTTGATTCTGCTCGATGCCAAAAGTTAAAAAAGGTTTGATTGATGCGATTGTAATGATAACATGGTAATGGTTCCGATTTGATAATGATGTTGGGAGTACTAACAATATGAAGAAAGACATCTTTGATTCTATTATTAGTTTTTCTATTCTCATGGTTTGTAAATATGAATCATCACATGAACATTAAACGAGTGAATTAGTTGTAAAACCCTTAGTAAGGTATCTACTTAGGAGTTCATTAAAATTAAAAAAATATTTTGAGTTCAAGTATCACATGCGACTAAAAAGGAAGGTTCCAAGTTAGGTAAAAGAATTTTCTTATTTAAATTAGGCTTAATCCTAAGGGTGGTCTTTAATCCGGACAAACCAAGGTATGAGTTTTTCTTTGGAGACGTATCAGTATAGTGCTATAAGGTTTTATACTCAAACAATGAAAATCATTGGATGAGTCAGTGATCTAATTAACTGTTTAAATAAATTACAAAACCATCTATTATTTTTGTAATTGATTGGTTCTCTTTAGTCTAGCAACTTGCTGATGACTTTAAGTCAACATCGTTTAGGTTAGCACTAATAAATGTCACCTTACATATTCTAATTATTTTAAATGATTAATTCAAATAATCAATAAATTTCACATATGTTATAATTTAGAAGATGTAGTTAACAACACATACATCCTAAAAACACATGTAAATCATAATCTTTCTTGAAAGTCGAAACAAGTTTAGAGTTTGCACCTTTAAGTTGTTTAATGATAACAACTGTGTTAAGTTGAATTACATTCGGGTCCTCTAAATTTTGAAGACTTGGCTAATAAAACTTCAAACTTTAACTTGATTCTTCCAACTTCAAATTTGGAGCTTTAAACTTCCAAAATTTAGTTGTACTTCATTCTACTAATCAAGCAGTGGAAAGTTTTAACTTTTAACTTTTAACTTTCTATTTTAATTTGTTCAATGTTTTTTGGGCTTGACTAAATTATTTGAAATTGGTTTTAATCAAATTGAATCGAATCCAAATTAAATTCCAAAATTTTGAATTCTTGTAAGTTATATGATTGAGTGCGAATGAAAATTTGCTTGTTTAATTAGTTAAAAAAATGCAAATCCGAATAGTACCTTTTGAACAAATCAAGGAAGCTAAAAACCGACCCAATAAATACAACATATGATATCTTTAAAAGTTGTCTTGAACTATAAATATGTATTATCTCTATCAATGAAGAGATAAAAAAAATCATGTGTAGATGTTTCATGTATAGATGTTTCGTAGTTGTTGCATTTAAAAGAATATAAATTACCGGTGATTTTTAAATAATGTTTTTAATTGTATAGAACTCATATATATTTGAAATAAAAGATGAATATTCATTTAGTGATTATGGATAAAACAAAACTTAAAGATAATTTGTCTATTTATTTGGTATCAATTTATCAAAATTAGTTTTATCTGTATTGAGTTTAAAACTATTTGTTTTCTTAAACAACGATTTTATAACTAGAAGAACCCCACAATACAAACACACACACAATGCCTCATCTTTTTTCTTTTTCTTTTTTTTCCTATAAGCTAAACAAAAATACACAAATTTAACAATTACACCCAAACAACTTAGTTTACCCAACGGCCTACTCTCATAAAACAGCTTTTATATTATTAATTTCAAGAATTTTAAACTTGCATCACACACATGTATAAGATACAATGCGTCATCACTTTGTCATATAGGTTCTCCATAAATCATCTCTTTAGCATATAATAAAGAATTCTTTAACAATAGTATTTTTTTTCATAAACACAATCACTTGTAAGAATTTAAACTCACAACATATTTATGAGAAACAATTACTAATATTAATAGATTACAAGACCATATCTTTTAACAAACTGTTTAAATGATTTTACAAGCAATGCTTAATATTAAATCTAACATATTTAATTTATAATTCTTTGGTTTTCATATTTTGATTATGAAACTGATAAGACACTTTTGTGGAAAATGACTCTTATAATCTATGCGGTGTTTGAAAGTGTAGAATTTTTTCTTATATTTCATTAAAAACATTTACTTTATTTAAAATAAGCTAAAAGCACTTTATTTCGAAACTGTCTTTTAAAATAAAATAAAAATAATTTATAACCACTTTGAAATTATATAATACCAAACACCCCTTAAAATCTCACATTACACTACCAATTTTGATTAATTTTTCCTTGTTGCATTATTTTCTACATGTGATATTAATTTGACCAATAAGAAGTGAGCAAACATTCACATGGGTAGGAAGCAAGGGTTGTCACCCAACCATAGACATTAAATTTTTTGGGTAGTTCTAGATTATTTTTAGACAATATTATATAATATTTTCATTATTATTAAGAAATAATTAAAGTCTCTTCAATCTTCTCAAAAGCCAAATTTATTTATATTTTCTTTTCCGTATTTATCTATTTAATATTCATAACATAAAAATAAAATTTATTGACAAAACTAACTGAAAGATACTTATTAATTAATAACAATTATTACATTAACACAAGAGAATATAGCTAAATGCAATGAATTAGGTTTGAAATTCGATATGTTGGATGGCCTTAATTAAGCTTCTTCACTTGCTACTGTTTTCCTTGTCTTTTTCTTTTGTTTATGCAAAAAGAATGTGACTTGATTTGTTTGTTTGTGTACTAATAGAAATAGATAGATGTAAGATGTTTTATTATTAAAATGCGTATAACAATATACCAAACATAATGTCAGTGGCTGTCAGAGACGATGCAAAGCAACGTCTCGATAACAACCATCGTACAGTAGAAACTATTGACGTAACGGCATCCGGTGCATGAACTACATTTTTCAATGCACGGAAATTTGAAGGAAAATCAATGCCACTTGAAAAAGAGACAAGTAGCTATTTTGTTTCTCATCTCTATCTACTATTTCAGTTTCCATGACAGACTGTTTATCAATGGATGGACCCCTTTGCCCCTATAGTCATCCTTCAATTTGCAACATATTTTTTCTATCCTTATCATGAGGAGGGAAATCAAACAACAAGATGATAGGTAACCATAACTTGCATTGTCCATTTTTGTCATTTTACTTTGTCACAAGTATCATAGTGTGCATGTTTCAAAACTTTTAACATGGCATGTCTTTTTTGGTCTTTTCACATTTTACATTTTGCCCATGGCTTATTTTTTGGTCCTTCCACCTTTCTATGATACATAATTTTGCTTTCTTATAAGATAACCCTTATACTCTTGATTTATAAAAAAAGAATACCCCTTTACTAGAACAAGGCTTTCAAAAAACATATATTTTTACATATTTCACTTTGAATATTTATATACTTGTCATTGTCATCTAATGTGTTATGCTATAATGGTATTGAACTTGTAATTGATGGACAACCGATCATAGTTGGTTACATGTCACTTGCCCTTACTAAAATGAAAATACGTTCAAATTAGAACTAAATGGGCTCGATATTCATCTTATCTTTCAGAAAACGACCCGTCTTGATTTTTTCAAGAATAAGGATGTGATATTACAACCGCTTTTTGTAATAAAAAACGGTACAAAACTCGTAGACACTCGCAATATAAAAGAAGAAAAACATGGCACATAGAACGAAAGATAAAACTCAGACGAAAATCCGACTAATAGAAGTACACCATGTTAATGTGCTTTAAATGATGTACATCTCAAGGCCAAGCTTTAATAGCTCCGTTATATATCCTTCAGAAAAACATTCCTCTTTACAAGACTGGTAAGGAACACAAGTACTTTCCTAGCTACCAGTCGCGTTTTATTATTACAAGCTTTTTAAATAGAAGGTGACTAGAACAAATGTTAAAAAGTAAAATATAAACCCAAAATATAATTTAACCAAAATTCCCATTTGTACTTTTCTTTTCTTATAATCAGATTATTAATTATGTATTTTTCACCCCCAAAAAATAGTAATAATGCACAATCAAACTCAAAGAAACCCTCCTTTCAAAATTAAAAAAAAAATTAATATACTCATAAATCTCAAAACAAGGTTCTCTATATTTTTGTTAACTTTGATTTTTTTTTTCTTCTTTTTTTTACTTCTTCAAAATGTTATCAGGATGACGTCATCATTATGCAAATCAACGGTTGATTTTCAATGTCACGATCTGAAGATGTTAAAGGTGTATCTCCACCTGCACCTCCGTTGCATGTTAACATCTCTGCTTTCTTTGCTTGATGCTCCCAGTCTGTTGTCCCCACCACATATAACATCAGCCCAGCACAACATACCTGGGCCGAAAGCAACCCGACCCAAAGCCCGATAAACCCGACTCCAAGCCCAAACCCCAGCCCCACCGCCACCGGCATTCCCACCAGATAAAACGCCCCCAGGTTCACGTTGGCTGCGGTGGTTGGTCGGGCCGTGCCTCTCACAACCCCACAGCCAACTGTCTGGGGACAATTCCCCAACTCACACAACCCGATTATTGGCAGGGCTACAGATGTCAACCGAAGAATGTCTGTATCATTAGTGAACATTAGACCCCAGGTCTCTCTCATTGATGTGGCGAATAACATCGCGGATAATCCCATTAATCCCGCAAAAAAAACCGACACCATCGCAGACACCCGGGCCTTATCGGGCCGGTTCGCTCCGAGCTCGTTTCCTACCCGGGTCGAAACCGCGAAACTAAGGGAAGACGGAAACACGTATAACAAAGCGGTCGTCTGGATCAAAATGCCCATCGACGCGATGGTCGCGTTCGGGTCCGCAAGGAGCCCGCACAACACGATCATGATCTCGTACCACCACCACTCGAGGCAGACCGAGACACAGCTTGGTGCTGCCAACCGGACCAACGGGCCCCACCCGGACAAACAATCCCGGGTCGGGTTGGTCCACGTGGGCAAATGCAACCCGGTCCACCACACGTAAACCACAAGCGAAACGAGAACGACGAAGTTCGAAACCGACGAGGACGCGGCCACGCCCGTGACACCGAGGCGGAAGCGGAAAACGAGCAGGTAGTTCAACGGTAGCTGCAGTAACGTGCCGATGAAGGAAGCTAACGTCAAGGGGAAAGTAATGCCTTGTGCCCGAAGGTAAATGCGGGTCGGGTGGATAAACGAGTTGGATACCAAATCGGGTAAAGTGAACACCAAATACGTGCGAGCCACACGTGCGATGTTGTGGTCTTGATGTAAATAAACCAAAATCCGTGTCGTGTTTAACCACAATAATCCAATCGGAAAACAAACCACCAGCAAAAACACCACCGTGCGGTGTAGTGTCAACGATAACACCTTCATCCTGCGGGCTCCGAACGCCTGCGAACACAGCGGCTCCATCCCGAGAGCCAACCCGGAGAGAACAGAGTAGCCGCTGATGTTCGCAAACGCGATAGCTAACGACCCAGCGGCCAGCTCCGTCTCGCCGAGCCGGCCAAGGAACAGCATAGAAATAACCGATCGCGTGTAAAGGATCAAAGCCGTTAACGCGATCGGAGACGAAAGCTTGAACAGAGCTTTCGTTTCCTTAATAACCTCAGCAGGGGTTGGAAACAGAATAATATTATTATTATTATTACTGTTATTATTACTATTACTATTACTATTATTATTATAAGGCTTGCTGGGGTTTTGGAAGTGAAAATGAGGTTTGGTTAAGGGTAGTGAGTGGAGGTTGAGGTAGAAATGGGGGTGTGGCGGTGGCGGTGGAGGCGGAGGGTGGTGGTCGGAGGGCGGCATAGTGGTGGTGTTGGGGTTGCACATGGTGGTAGTGAGAAATGAATGTGTGAGGAGATACTCTCGTAGAGAGCACTCTGTGTGTGTGTGGGTGTTTCGGTGTGTGTGTGTTATCTGGTTTTGGTCTCAAAGAGAAGGGACATGTATTAATAGAGTGGGGGAAAGGAGGTAAGGAATTTTTTGTGTTTTTTTTTTATAAATAAATTTCTTTTTATTTTGTTTATTTATAATATTGTAAGAGATTTGTTTTAATTTTTTTAATTTAATTCTTTTCTATTTTGAGTTAGGGATATAGGGAGCATATTTTGCTGTTTTAGATGTTATTAGAGCTTTTATAATTTATTTCTTATATTTTTTATATAATTATATTAAAAATTATTATTTTTAATTTTTTTCTTTTCAACTTTATTATTATTTTTTCTCTCACCTCTACTCATAGCCACTTAAAATATATTAAAAATATTATAGGGTTTTGAACATTGTTTCTCAAAATAGAGATTGAACAGTAAATTTTCTATATGCTTCACTCACAACCACTTATAACCGTACCATATAATATAAGAAACACACTTACAAAAATATAGAAAATTTATAACCATACCATATAATATAGAAAACATATTCACAGAAATATAGGAAACGGATTGTGAATGCTTTTAGATCATGAATTGAATTTTTGTTTAATATAGTTTGATAATTGGTATTCTTAGTTACATGTCACATATAAACCTTAATTTTCGTTTTCGATTTAAGATAACATGAAACAACTATTAATTAGCATGAAAATATCATATGAAATAAAAATCAGATAATATTAAATAAATTATCCCACGCTTCAATCATGAAAATTAGTTTACATGTATTTTATCGCATCAACTAGTCTTGGTTTCACATGTAAACCGGATCAAACCTCAACACCGTAAAACCAAACCGTTAAACCATCAAAACAAAAAAAAAAAACGAACTGTAAACCATTGGTCTATTTGGTTTACGTTTATATGAAATTGTCAAACCGCGGTTTGTTAAAAGATTGAACCTCACCGACGAACCGGATCGTAAACACCACTGGTTACATTCTTAATCACTAGAAATATACTTTTAAAAGATGGATGAGGTGAGGGGCGGAAAGGGGGTTAGGAACTTTTTGTGTTTTTAAACTTAACTTTTACTTTTATATAATATAGTAAGAATATTTGTTTTTATATTTTGCTTAATTCTTTTCTATATTGAGTTGGGGATATAGGGAGCATATTTTGTCTTTTCAAATGAAGTGATATTTTGTCTATTATGATTTGATAAAAATGCTATTCTAGTGGCATACATAAGCCTTAACTGAAGAAAACAAAAACAATATCTTATGATAATAAAGCATTAATACTGATGAAATATTGTCGACAGATTGTATTCGTTGGTATTTCATCTACGCATCAACGGAACAACCAATTAAAAAAACCAGAAAATAAAATCTACAAGTATCCATCATGATCTATCAAAAATTTGAAGAATAAATTTCATATACACTACGAGTTAATGTAAGATAAACCCGTTGCGTATGGCTGGTGTCTCATATGCCACGCATGCACAATTTTACTATCTCTCAATATAATTCGAATTTTGATGATTTGATACATTCCCAATGCTAGAAATACACATTTAAGCAATCATGATAATGCATTAAACAAGTCGAAATAAAGATTTGTTATAAGTACATCAATTAATATGTCATTCTCTTTTTCCATCCATCCCCCACCCCCTCTCTCTCTCTACGTACATTATAAATACACAAAAAAAGAAAAATATGAATGTTCTTATAATAAATTTGGGTGTTCATATAACTCAAGTCGTCAAAAATAACTACGATACAAATGACATAATCTTTGATAAATATTAACATTGTTTAGATGGGTTAAATTACCCGCACATTCCAACATAAATTTTTTTATAAATAAATAAGTTTTAGATGGATCAACATGACACTTGTACACATACGTAATCTTTAATAAATATTAACAATATTTATATATACGTGACAAAGCAAATTTACACATGACATAATCTTTGATATAGATTAAAACTATTTAAATGGTGAATTATCCGAACACTATTATAATACTTATATGAAATAAACACTCTAAACATGTCAAAATGACTCTTTTGCACTTTGATAAATTTTAAAATTATTTTAATGTATCAAATCACCCTAACACCCATTATAAGATATTTAATAAATGATCACACTTAAAATAAATATTAACGCTATTTAGATGGGTCAAATCATCTACACATCTTCCTACTATAATTAAAAAGGTATCTTGAGATGATACTTGTTAACATCATAATCATTGTCATAAAAATTTTCACGTTTTTTTTATTAAATAATTACCTTAATTACTAATTATGTTAATTTTTTTAGATTAAATAAGTTAAGAAAGATATCTATTTTTTAATGTTATTTCTAAATAATTTATTAAAACAATAAGTTTTTCTAAAGTATAACACTTTTTTTAAATGTAATATTTTAAAATTAGTAACTTTAAAAGTTCAAATTTTTAAAAAACAAATAATAATTAAATTGAGAGTTATAATAAAAAAAATTTAAAAATGATATTTTTATACGATTTGTTTTACAACAAAAAGTTTTTTTTTAAAAAAAAATATAAAAAAATTTAAAAATGATATTTTTATACGATTTGTTTTACAACAAAAAGTTTTTTTTTAAAAAAAAATATAAATAAAATTTTAAAAAGTTAATATCATTGGCTTATTACTTATACAGTCATATCATATCATATCTTAGAATTTATCTTATAATTAAATAAATTTTATGATAGTAATATTTAATTTATTTAACCCGTGTAATACACGGATTTACTAAAAATAATTTCTTATAATATTTTAATAAATAAACACAATTTACACATATCAATTAAATCATTTACACCTTATAAGACCTTTGAGCATTAATCACACTTGAAATGGATCAAAACAGTATGTCCGTCTTGTTTTTATCAACGGATGGGTAATATATTTTTCTTGAATGGCAAACTATTTAAATACTGCGAGATACCCCAATGACGTAAAGGCATCCCATACATCTGCGAGCACAGATAACGTTAAGTAGTTCAAGTCCATCAACCATCAATTCCGGGAAAAACCCACCACCCGAATTTTCAAAACTGTAAAACCCAACCCACCAACAACATTTTGCAGCCGGTAGTACTCAAAGTCACCACACTTCTTAGAGGACGTCATGAGACTACCACTCAAACAAATGGTTGATATTCAATGGATGGTTAATATTACACATGATTAATATAATAAACCAAAACACACTTTTATATGTACCCAAATGATCAAACACCCTTAAAATGGGCTAAAGGACTTGAAGACCCATGATTTTAGGCTTGATATTCATAACACAATCATAATTAATCAAAATGAATCGAACCCCCTAAATAATTACTCACAACCAGAACAAACTAGTAGTGGGTCAAGACTACCTAACACATTGTTCAGGGTCAAGGACCGTAATATATTAAATGTGTATAAATTCACAACCAAAGTGTTACGAGCAATATTATCATAATAAACTAGAAACTTGCATTTATAAACCTAAAGACATAGATAAGCATACTTATGATAACATAACTACAGTTAGTCAATAATAACATAAACATTTTATAAACCTAAAGACACTAAATTGTTAGTTAATGTAGTTTGAAGGTTGGTAAAACAAATTTGTGAGTCTTTGAGTGCCAAGTAACTTTATTCTATGGCATCCTTGATATCAATAATTATCCGTCAACAACTATGCATACAAAAGTTATTTTACACACACACACGCATGCACGCGTGCCCGCACGCCCGCACGCACGCACACACGCACACACGTGTTGTAACCACTAGAACTCCACCACCATCCCTACCACCATCGAACTGCAACCACCATCTCCAGCATGGGGCGTCACCTCGAATCTAATCAATTTTAAGGTTGTAATGGTGGTGACGGGTGATGCCTTTGTTACTACCGATCTACCATGTGATGTTTTGTGGTGTTTTGGTGAGTAATAAATGATGGTGGTGGGCTGTAATGATGGGTTGAAGATGAAGATGAAAATGAAGATGTAGGGAGGGAACATTTGTGGTGAGGGAGGGAACATTTGTGGTGAGGGAGAGAGTGGCTGAGGTTGTGGGCGGCTATGGTGGACAACAATGGGGGCAATAGTGGAGGGTGGCGACAGTGGTCTGGTAGGATAGTGGTGGTGGTGATGGTGGTGGTGGTTTGATAGAGTAACGGTGGTTAGAATTTTAAGGTTGATGTTGAAGTTTTGGGTTCCATCTTTCATAAATATAAATTTTTATAATAGTCGGGGGTATTATGGTCAATTACTAGGACTTAACAAAAAAACATAACGATCATGCATGTCAGGGACCCTTTG
>CM046448.1:104771695-104874195 GCA_025506515.1 Flaveria trinervia | reverse complement strand
AAATACACTCCTCTTAAGACAATAGAAGGACACTTGTCAACCCTACAATTATTTTTAAGCTTTTAAATTAAACACTATTTTTAGTATAACCTTACCAATTAATATAATATTAATTATTAACTTAATTTATGCATTATGATTGTATATTATGTTTCAAAAGTTGTACTTTCAATTCTCACTTGGTCAACTAATTTTGAGTATTGGGTCAATTAATTTATACTTATATATAATACAATACAAATTTATCCTCGACATCTTTTTACTTTCAACTTTGATCCTTCGCACTTTTCATATGTTATTTTTTTAGTTTAAATATATGATCTAAATTTTGGGAGTTAACACTCCACAACGCGTGTGTGTGGTTCAACGTTTTTGCGCTTATTTTTTCACGTTTAATGGCTCCTTCACCACCCGCTGGTCTTAGATCGCTTACTTATTGTTTTATATATTTTACGTTCACCTGCGTGGTTCAATTTTTTTACTTGTACTTTTCGTTCGTTTTATTTTTTTCATTTTTATGTGGTTCGCCTTTGTGGTTTAACATTCTTACGTTTTTCATTTAGTTTTATTTGTTTAATTTTTATTTCTTTTTAAGAAGAGTTATTCCGACGTTAGTGTTTACTGGCGGTGGTGTACCATTTGTGCTATATGGTATGTTTTTATGCCCCCGACAACGCGGGGGGCATAAGACTAGTTTAATCTTATTTTACACATTGCTTGTTTATCTATCTTATATGTACAGACATGATTTTTATATTAAAAAAAAGAATTAATCTCGTATTTAAAGTTGTACATGACCTTGTTAGCTTATATATGTTGTATAAAACATAAAGATAAACTAGAAATTAATGGAGATAAGAATATTTTTTAGTAAGAATTAAGGAATATTTTGTTAATGGTGTGCTTCAATGTCAACCTTTTATTATTTTTTATTTAGTTTGATTCCTTAATGACCTATTTAATATTTTTATATCTTCAAATTTTTTATTTCATTTAGGTATGAATTTCATCAGCTTGAGGAGTATAATTCACCTTAGGTAGATTGAAGGGAAAAAGTTAGCGAATAACTAAACAAATTTCAGCATGAGAAATTTATCGTTTTAAAAAGAGGGAGGGGGGCTTTTTTTCGTCGGTAGTATTAAATTTTAGTACGGTAATTTAATATTTTCACCTGTCAAGTAGTGTAAATTTTTACATAAACATTAAGTTCACCCCTTTTAAAAAATATTAGTTTCACCCCCTTATACGGGGAAACTTCAAGTCTTCACCGCTGAATGATGATATATCGGTGTGAAATATTTTGAGTGTTAAAGTAAGGCTCAGAATTATTAATTTGTTATGACTACAAAAGGTAGCACTTGCATTACAAAAACATAGATGTTTTCACATTACCAACACGGTTGTCACGTCAAAATAACCAATATTATAGTTTATTTCCATCATTATAGCCTTTTGGTCTTAAACACCAGCAACATATGTTTTAGAATAACTATACTTTATATAAAATAACATGTAAACACGTCAACGTGTTTTGTGAAACCAGTTCTATAATCAGTAATTCATCATTAAGGCTATAAAGGTTAGTCTTGAATACTCAAAGAACTAAGGATATATAACACTTCAGGCTTATCATCGAGTCTGACTAACAGTTTCCAAATGAGTTCGCGGGTCTAATAAAAAAAACGTACATATCCCATATAAACCGATTGATCAAAGTCTCATATGAGCGTATGCCCATCATCATCGACTTATTCTACCAACATCCAAACGAAACAACGGAAGGTCTCTGATTAGCCTATGGCATAATCATCAAGTCGTACTAACAGCATCTAATGAACTCACAAGTCAAATGATGCCATGCTCCAATTAACACCCAAAAATATTTTACTTGGTTATCGCTTCGAATTGTTTGGGTTTCGTAGCTTTGAAAATCTGCTCGAAACCTGACACAATTGGTTCAATCAGTTTTGGGTCGTTTGGGTAACAAATTGTTCGGTTAGGTTTCCGGCATTAAACAATAAAGTTAAAAGTAGTGAAGTGTAAGAATTTCTTTTTAAATTCTTGTAAAATTATTGAACTTAAACTAGTTAGATTTAATAAATTATAAAATATGTTTACATATATAATTGTGTATAAATAATTTACTTATTTAGACCAAAACATTTGTTTACAAAAAATTTGTTTTGTTATAATGGGTGTTGATTGGGTTCTTCGGGTAACATGTTTCTTCAGCTCGGGTTAAATCAAGTATGGTGAGATCGGGTCATGCGGGTTAATCAAGTACGGGTAAACTCGACGAGCCAAGAGTAAAATTGTAGAATTCACAATAATAATTGATAAGACAATGCAAATTAATGAAAAAGCATATGTTGTTTGCAATCAACCACATATTCAACCGTATGCGTATGGCTTTGTAGACTAGTATTATTGGTGATTGTCTTAAACAAATGAGATATTGAGTTAAAATCCTTACAAATATGGTGGGATTAGATGATAATCAAGATTAAAAAGATGTTAGTTGAAAAGTGAGATAACATTAGGCTTGATTGTACTATTTAGGGAGGTATGTGAATGTACTTTGAAGAGATGCCCTTGCATCCATGGAAATCATTATATAAATGATTTTTTTCATGATTATCAAGGCTGTTTTGTTAGATTTCAATAGTCTCAAGAGTCTAATTACAATCTAAAATTATATAATCTAGTTATTACAATCTAAAATTATATAATCTAGTTACTTCTGGTTCATCTACGACTAAATTCAGCGACGTCTTTTGTGTCGTCGCGATAAGTGGCACCTAAGGCGACGACATGTCGTCGCGATAGAGTTTTGGTAGCCAAAAACCTAATCCACACTATAGCAACGACATGTCGTCGCGATAAGGTGACCTATAGCGAGGACGCCATGTCGTCGCCATAGGTCTAGTCGGGATAGGGTCAGATTCTTGTAGTGGATATAAGCATCGAGCAACAGCTTAGCAGCCGAACATGGTCACAATTACAAATAGAACTTGCTATATGTAACTAAACCTAATATACCATTTTAATGTGTCTGATTTTCGTTTTATTTATCCAAACAAAGTAACAAACATGTTGTCTTGATCTCCTTCAAAAAATTTAGCGTAAATGATGTTTTATTGTTAAAAGTTTTAACATTTCATGCTTTCAAAGAAACCATAAAGTAGCTAAGAAAATACTTTGAACCATCTCTTTTTTGTGTAGTAAACGAACCAATTCCCAGGTTATAACATTTTTGTAAATATATATAAGTGTAAGTGAATTCATAAGACAATAATCAAGTTTTAAGTGTTATATTAAAATTATTTATTTTTCTAAAGCCATATAACTCTTATTAAGTTCTTGTGTCTTGTAAAACTGTTTGTAAATATTAAAAGTTCACGGGAGACAAATATAATATATAAACTTTTGGGTAGTGCTTTGCTCTTTTATTTTCATTTTAACATCAATAAATAACAATATTCATCTCAACTCTTATTTCTTATCATTGAAGTAAATCCACTTTGTATTGAATTATCAACTTTTATAACCCAAAAATTTTATTAGATGTATATACCTTATCATGGGTTCAAAGAGACAAAGTGGTGCATTGAGAGCTTGTGCATTCCCTCTAGAAAATTTATACTTTAGAAACTAGAGAAAGGTCAAAAAGATGGGACTTTAGATTATTAAATGAAGATGATGTTACCAAAAATGGTTAGATTGAAGGAAACTTTAGTTACCAAATATGTCTACGGATCTGGTTGCAATGGTGTAAAGCTGCCCAAGAATCAAAGGACTGATTCTATATTCCTACAGCCCTTTATAATAGATCGATTTCTTAAATTATTAACAATTATTGTATCTTTATTTTTTTTAAATATTATATTTTTCTATGACAATTCTTAATTTTATCAATTTATAACAATATTCTTAAAGTCGTATCGGATTGGCCAATAAACCGAGAACATGTTACAAGACAAGTTCGATCGAGCATCTTGAACCTCCTTCATTTGAACAAGCTGGTTATGTCATTGATCGGTTGCACTGGAAAAACAGGATCAGTCGTTGGACCGGATTAATAGAAACAATCCATTTGAAACTCTATTTTGTTAATATTGTAAATCTACATTAAAAAAAGTAATTTTGCATGTTATTTCAAATTAGTTATATATTATTTTATCTATTTACAATGTTATCCGACTTTAAACTGGTCCGTCTAATACACTAGCTAAACAATATGTTCAATTTCTGTTGAGGCAATGAAACTGTTATATTTTAGTTTTGAGTTCATATCATTTTTTGGATTAATTCAGCTTTAAATTTCAATTTATAATTAGAATAATCGGTGGATAAAACACCATCTAAATTTACTTCTAAATCTATGACATTTGTTCATAATGAATAATGAGACTCTGATCATTAACCTCTTGGGGAGAGACACCATACAATATAAATTGGCATCATTGGCTAAATTCCTTTGTTTAAATTTATATTTATGTGTTTAACTATCAAAATTAAGTATTTTTGTTGCCAAATATGTGTCGTGTGTGTGTTTGATGCCATAGGAAACTATATAACTTATGACCTGGATATCCATAATGCCTTGTTGCCTTCACTGACCACTTTGTTTTCATATTTCTTTATCATAAAGTTTCATCAACAACTTTGCCATTCTCTTTTATATTTTTGTTTAAAAAGAGACATAAAACTAGTTGGTAAGTATACAATGCTTTAAGTAGATGGTTTTGGGATAAACCGGCTAAACTATTTGATTAATATTTTCTCACAAATCGCGACAGTCATTTGTTCGGGGATAAACAACATCAAGTTAAGGTCTCGGATCAAATCTTCATCCTACCTCATTTGTTTACGGTTTACATTATTTACATCTCTGACATTAGCTTGTGGCAGTTGGGAAAACTAGGACGGTGGATTTATGATAATTTTAAACTCAACTATGTAACTCAATTATCATGCAAGAAGAGTTATCATTTGCGTAATTTAGTACCACATGACAGACTAAATTAAGTTGGAATTATCACGCAAAGAGGATGGTATAATCATGCTTGTGCATGGTAATTCTTTCGTATCGTAATCGTGCATGTATTATGCAAAGCATAACACTTCTTGTTTGATAATTTCATTCTTCACTTTGTACAATGAACTTTGTATATTAAACTTTCAATACACACGTGTATGTGTGTACACACACATATAACATAAAATAAGAATAGCATCATACCTACAATACATCTTTATCATATTTTGCTTTGGTTTGTTGGATTTTAATAATCTCAACTTTCATTCATTGGTCAAGATTAATCTCAACTTAAAATATGTTTACAGACATTCCCAACTTTAAGCTTATTTTCCTCCAATGATCTCTTACTAACTAAAAGTTAACACCGTTAGTTTTTTGATAACGTGGATTGCTTACATGGCCACAACACTAAGCAGAAAGTTGAAATCTACCATTAAGTTTATCAATCTAAAACTTCTGCATCTTGAAACTCGTAATCTCCACCTCTTAATTTGAACCACTTGATTCATTAAAGGTAGAATTCAGGTGATTACGGAGGATAGGCACCAGAAAACGAACCTGATGGATGCGCGGCGGTAGAGTTTGAAAAATGACTCAAAATTGGCCCATTTCAATTAAAAAAACAAAAAAACACTATGTGGGGTTAATTATCTATTAGTAAAGGATCATTAAAAAAATAAACATAAAATTAAAAGCATCTACATATATATTTTTTGATTTTTTGAATTGAACTTAATGCTAGTCAACAAATGAAAATTTGAATTATTAAACTTTAATAACCCTTTTGCTTTAGTATTAAGTTTGGTAAAGAAAGCTAGCATATCCTTTACCTTTTTTTCCTTTTTGTATACATATAAATATATGTGTGTATGTGTGTATGTGTGTATGTGTGTATGTGTGTATGTGTGTATGTGTGTATGTGTGTATGTGTGTATGTGTGTATGTGTGTATGTGTGTATGTGTGTATGTGTGTATGTGTGTATGTGTGTATGTGTGTATGTGTGTATGTGTGTATGTGAGTATGTGCGTATGTGTGTGTGTGTATGTGTGTATGTGTGTATGTGTGTATGTGTGTATGTGTGTATGTGTGTATGTGTGTATGTGTGTATGTGTGTATGTGTGTATGTGTGTATGTGTGTATGTGTGTATGTGTGTATGTGTGTATATGTGTATACACAAGAATCAAGTTTCTTTTTACTAAATAATATCAAATGGAAAGATTTCATACACACGGTATACACACATACACATGTATATCATATGCTTTCACTAAGCACTACCATTAAATTAGATACTTGAGCATGACTTTTGGCACCCAAAATAACGCTTGTAATTTAAAGATCGATTTGTGACCAAATGCAAAACAGTGGAAATTATCATCATTATACACAGGGGTTCCAAAATAGTTATAAAATTTGCTACCATTGAAATCGATTGCAAAACAGACATAACTTTGATGGGTAAAAAAGAATTGAAATTTATATTTAATAACGGTTATAAAATTTACTTTCATATAGATAACTTCACAAATTTGATAACACTAGTGCTGAAAATGTACCTTGGAATCAAACTTTTGTTACGGTCGCAAAATTGTGAATGGAATGCTTGCAAATAGTCGTATTGTAGAATACTTGAAATCAAACTTACATAATCCGAGAGTCGTGAAAATCACTTTCGGATAAAAATTATTCGGTGATTCATCCGAATAAATCAATCGGATAAAACTTGGACGAGATCAAGATCAAACTATGAGTTTCGTATTTGTTTTTGTGAACCAGAAGGAAAATCGAGAGTGATCAAAATTCTTGAACACAATTCGATTTTCAGAGGGGAGGAAACTACCATTTAGCAATTACTATTTGCAATTCAAAAAGGATTAAATTTGTGCTTTTTTTACTCGAATTTCACATGTGAATTTCAAGAAAAACAACTTATCATAATATGATGATTTGTAACTCGACCACAGGCAGGGGCTCTACCCCTTGGACCCTGCCAGGGGCTGCCACTATGGCTGCAAAAGAACCGAACGAACTCGAACAAGACCTTCTTTATGTTCGTTATTAACAAATAAACTTTTTCATAAACTGTTAATGAACACTTATTGAACGGGTTTTCTTTTTCGTATTTGATAATTAAGAAAATGAATATGGCCATTAACTGTTCACGAACACTCATCAAACACAAATGAATACAAACAAATTTTCATGAACATGACGAAGACAAAGAAGTTAATGAATACAAACAAGCACAAATGATCATATATTTATTTTAGAATAAAATTTGCATTTTTACCATTACATAAAATCCATCAAAATTATATTAGTACTTAACACATATACGAACATATAATTGAACGTTCACGAACAAACATTAACGAACATAAACGAACACATATTAAATGTTCACGAACATATATGAATGAACGCGGCTTGTGTCATGTTCGTTCATTAAACTAAATAAACAAAAAAAATTCGTGTTCGTTTAGTTACTAAACGAACGAACATAAACAAACTTGCAGCCAAATGAATGTTTAATTCGTTTATAGCCCTAGTCATCGCCCCTTAGACTCCGCTATTGGGGGCATTGCCCTTACACCCCCGCTAAGGGGGCGTTACCTCCTTGGAACCCCTATTATTTAGGTGATTTTCACCTAAAGATGATTTTGATATCAAATATCATAATAAACTCAAACAAACGTGCACTTCACACCTCCTAACTTGTTTGATTAATATTATGATCACATTGGTCATTAGTCAATTAAATTACACTGAAATGTCTAACACTTATTACATAATTTTTGTAAAAAAAATATTAAAATTAAAGATCGAGTTATGGCCGCAAAAAAGTCGTGATTTTATAAGGAAAGTAAAGTGAAACTAAAATTTTGTTGAGGTGTAAAATTTTTACCCAATATAAACTTGTCACTGTGTTATGGCAAGGATCGGTGTTTGAGAGGAAGCAACCCAATCCGCATCCAAAGAAATAAAACTTACCGTCAGCTAAACAGATTACTTCGACCCATGTCCTCTTTAATCTATATCAATAGCAAACCAATTGAATCGCTACTTTAAGGGGGAGTACTGCTTATGGTTTTGTCTAGGTGAAAAGCAGTGTTATAGGGCTAAGCTTGTCATAATGTACCGGAATTGAATGTTTCAAGGGATGTGAGTCATATAAGGGATTTGGTATTTGAACAAGAACCTTTGAGCACTTACCAATCAATAGGAGTTTGATTTATGAGTCCAAATAAGCTTTGTGAAAATAATAACTTGTTTTTGTGTCCTGGTCCCGCAAAATAAGTAAGACTTAAAAAGTCTAATGGAAATAGAATAGGTGTTGGTATCCGTTAAATAAAACTAAATATTTAACTGTGGTCGCATAGCATTTGCAACCATTTCATAATTTAAAATTCTTTCTTAATTTGTGAAAGAATAAAATAAATAATTGAAGTTATCTGCTAAATGGTTTTAGATGCATGTAAGAATTATTGCACACTTTATATCCTAACACTCTAGCACCATTACCAACATTCTAATAAAACTTTTATGAATACAAGTTACGAGTGATCGAGAGAATGAACATATGTATTATAGTTGAAGGGTATATCACTTACATTAAGTCACACATGCGCTATTTCATTAATTTTTACAAATTTTACACACAAACAACTTAAGATGGACGAGTCACATGATATAGCAATGCATGTATCAAAAGAGCTTTCTATAAAGAATTTGAAAGTGACTATTATGGATTGTTGGATAATTTTTTCCTTGGAGGTCTAATATCATTAAGTTGTCGGACGTTAGTGTTTGTTTTATTCAAATGCAGCACTTTTGATCCTATAAGTAGTGTAAAACCGTCATTTTAATTTAATCGTCTTATCAAAAAGTATTAGAGTTTACACTCATAAAGTCGGGACATTTCAAAACTTTTCATTTATTATATATAAGGAATTACAATATACATATTTGCAACATTTAACACACTCGTGTGTTCGATCCTTCACAGCTAAGACTTGACCTGTATCACTTCTCTTGCTTAAAAAGGCCACTTGAAAGTATATGTATAACATAGATTAGGTTTTGTTTATCTACATATCACATAATCATATTGATATGCCCTTAATTTAATCGCATATGATTCAGCCTTAGGTTAGGAAACTCTCATTTGAACCATGAAACTCACATGTGTGTGTATTGGTGAGTAGTCAATTTTCATGTGTTAATTGCAATTAGTTTTATGGTTTGTATCATAAATATGCTTGGAAGAGAGTTACTTTAGGTATATTTTATGTTTACTGGTCAACAATAAATACTACTAAAAAACAGACATGATACGTTCAAATTGGAGATTAATTAAGAAAAATCAACGAACCAGAGTAGTCTACTCTAGTTTTGGCATAACCTGCTGAGGGGCGTACTTAGCATCATTTTGTCACTATTAAGTAGGGATTTTAGGTGTTTATGGTATGGGAGCATAGCCTATGCCAATATTAGGGTAAGGTATGTCGGGCGTCTTTTCAATTCAAGTTTTTTTGTAATTTTTCACCGTCATATAAAGACTAAAACCTTACTTTTCAAAGGAAATCAGATATGGAAGTTTGGAGAACTTCTTGGGCAAAAAGTTGTGATCAAAATGTTTCCAAACCATCATGATTACATCCACATTCATGATTTTAATATCCAAACCAAGCTCTAAAGACATATGTAAGATAATTAAAGGCCAAATCGTCTGTGGCCATTTACGGTTGTAAGGTTTGTAATAGTAAATTGTTCAACTAGTGTCAACCTAACTATATATGTGGATTGGATTGTTGCGTATTTGATATCAATTTTCACTATTAATGTTATGACTTTTCGATCGAAGTTGCAACTTTTTAAGCTTAAAACGTGGAAGTGGTTTTAGACATTAAATTATTCTACAATTACGTGAAACAGGCGTTTAGTTACACGAGGTTTTCAAAAAAGTTAAAAACACAACCATGGTGTGTATAAAGTTTATACATTTGACAAGCAAAGAAAAACTGCACTCTTTGAAAGTAATAACGTCTCACTAGTTGACCTTATAAAGTCTTACTTCACTAATTTTGCACTTCATTCTAGTATTTTGTGAACATTTCATACGTTTCTTATTTATGCTTAATAATATAAACATAACCATATCTACTAAAATCCTCACTTAATATAATGAAGTACCTCTCTCTATTCCTAGCTATTATTTAGAACAAACCACATGCATCGACATGTACGAGTCTTAGTAGATGAACCAATACTAGTAAAAGAAGATTTGGTCAATTTTTCACTTATATAACAAGAGAGTGAGAAGATTTCAATAACAAATATACGTGAGGTTTCAATAGAAGTCTTCTTCTATTTCAACTTGGCCAAGTACTTTAGGGAGTTCCTATTTCAATGCTTGACTTCATCAAAATAAAAAAATTCATCTTTTAAAGGCGTTTTTTCGTGACAACCTCTTTGCCTTTGCCCTTGACTCGCATGCTCTTTTTCCCTTTTCCCTGGCATTAGGCTTCCTAACTCAACACTCCTTGATACGTAGCACTAGATCAAGTTTACTAGAACTTGGTATCTTAATCTCAAAAGTTTTAAACATCAAATGAAACTTTAGGATGGTTATGTCCCATGCATTCATGTTATAATTTATGATCAAGTGGTCATATGATTTCCATAATGAGTTAAGAGTTTACATCTATAGCTAGCTCATTGTATAATGGGGTCTCAAGACATGCTATGTGATCAATGTTATTGTTTATCTACAACATATGAATGCTGACAAAAGAACCCTTTTGTAGTAGCAAGTGATCTCATTACTTTATAACGTTCATGTCAAACTTGTTGTTGGAACACTTCCTTCAACTGCTCGATCAATTCACTTGTGACATGTTTTTTTAAAATTTTTTAAATCTCTAGAATCATGATAGCTAGCATGATATAGGAGAATTTTAAGGAGTCATCCATATGTTTTTCTCGGTTACTATAGGTGGCACCCTTTTAGGGTAGTAGGTTATTCTAGTATTGGTTCTTCAAGAACATTTATCTTATGCTTTACCCTTAGAACAATTTTTATGATTTGTACTAATCTATGAAATTACAGTTGTTGAGTTTGTTCTTTTCAAGAATTAACTTAAGAGAGAAAGATTAAACAAGATTTGAGTCATTAACTTCAACAAAATTTAAAAGGAAAAGTTTAGTATTTTCATGCTTAACATCGTACCTAGATTAATGACCTAATTATAAAATTTTATAGTTGGGATTGATATTCTCATTCACTGGAACTCGGTGAATGGTTGAAGCCGTCTCCAATATCATGATTTTGCACGTAGGTAACCATTATCCACTAGGTCAAGTACACAACTTTTGATTTTGGGTCGCATTATGAGTGTTGTCAAGCTTTGGTATATTTAACCCTAACTACGCTCACTTAAATAATTTAAGTAATACTAGGCCCTACAACCTAAGTGATTAAGGAATTATGGTTGTACTATCCACTAAAACCTTAGACACAAATACAGAGTAATCTCTCTCCCAAAAACCGTCTGTAGCTAGGAAAGAAGATTTGGGTGGATCGTCTTGCCTGGAGGCTAAAAGATCTTTTGATTTTTGCAATAAGAGGTGGTTGAATGAATGTCGGCTAAGGAAGCAAGATGAGATTGTCTATCTAACCTTCGAATATGAAATTTGTTTATGAATTGAGTAAGGACTCAACCTTACCGAAGAGGGGGAGTGGTCCGAGGAAGGGGGAGATGAAATCTAACAACTTCACCCGATAATCGTTCCAGAAAAACAATAAATAAATCGAGCTACTCTAAGAGTCGCAATATGATCAAATATTGTTTTTCACTTAGTCCAAGATTTGTATCTCATCTTTTGTTTGTCTCTGTCTTTAGTCTTCGTATCTTTGTTTTATGTTTACACTTTTTTAAATAAGCAACTTTTACAACAAAAATTAATTAAACCTATATGTTACGAAAGGGTTCCAAAACACCCACAATATATGAAGGACATTAAAATCTTAGTTTTGATCAACCCTTGCCATCAATCATATACATGTGTGTACATGTATGTTTATTTGTGTATATTTAAATGAAATCTACTAAATAACTAGATGTTATAGAAAAACTTTTTTTATTATTTGATCATTTTTATTGAACAAACAAAATATGAAATAATCATAAGTCATGGAGTTAAAGTGACATAGGGAACAAAAAAAGGGGGAAATATAAAGCTTAAACCATCAAACTGAAACATAATTAAACAGCAAAAAGAGGTTTTTCTTGTTTGTGTGTAACTTAAAAGAAGATTTTGTTTAAAAAGTGTAAAAAGCAAGGTGTTTTAAATTTTATGCTTGTTACCTTTGATTTTTTGTTAATAGAGTGTCAGATTTAAAAGCTTAGGGACACCATGCCAGAATATTTAAGATATAATGTACTTTTTATGCTTCTAAAAAAATCTCTATATATGACTATGCCTAAAATAAAATAAAAAAACGCCATGTACTTTTTACATTTTTAGGCATAATCTTTTTTAGTATAACTCAACAATATATGTGTGTGTATAAATGTCATTATATATTTATGTCATTTCAAATGATGTACAAGATTGATAAAGGTTAAGGTGGGTGTGAAGAATCGAATCATCAACTAGTGAACTAGATTCATATGCTTATTTCATATGTATGTCTTTGTGTGTCATGCACATGATTTATTATAGAATATAGGCTTCCACAACTTCTTTTTTGTTAAATTTTATTTATTTATATATTTGCAAATCCAGCTAGTTGCACAACTCACTTCCATCACCTCCCATTGTTTTCCCATTTCGTCACATTCATTCTTTTCTTTTTTGATGGTATATGTAAGATATTTCAATTGAATGCATGTGGCATGTATATTTATTAAAATTATGAAACTTGGTTATAGTTTGATAAATGTGGAAAGTTTATTTTTACTTGTGTCTCATGGTTACCATAAAGTTTTTGGTGATGTGTTCTCGTGGATGTTAGAGCGGCTATTTAGGACATCGACATACGTCAATCTGGACTCTATGGAGGTTGTGAATTCGAAACTCAACTTCAGTGTGAAAAGATGTTCGACGAAATTAATTATACGCCTCGAGGATGGATAGCATGGCATAATGCTCACTAGAAGAATATCATCTCACAAGTTTCATGATGTTTGACAAGTCAATCTGTTTAATTAACAAGCTAAACAAGTCAATCTAAACATGACTCATTTAATTAAACGGATTAAACAAGTCAATTTAAAGATGATATGTTTATAAAAACTAGTTAGACTTTCAACTTAAAAACTGATATTTTCATACAATCTAGCTGTTTAAAATGCTTTGTTAGTGTTAGAATCAAAACATTTTAACAACAATATCATAATATATATAATTTACATAGGCTTCGGTTATTATACTCTACTTGTGAAGATATAAGGTGTTGAGTTAAAAAAACAAATGTCATTTATACCTCTATCAATAAAGTATTATGATGACCAAAGGCGCCGCCCAAACACCACTCTAGTTCATTACGTTCGCTTTCCAATATCTATTATCTACCATAGTATTTTTACTTTTATAACACCTAAGGACATTCATAACTCATTCTCTATTTTTATCTATATAATTACATTAAAAATCATTATTTTTTTCTCTCTCATTTTTAACTGTATCATTACCTTCTCTCTCCTTCACTCACAACCAATTAAAATATATTAAAACCATTATATGGTTTTGAACGGTGATTTCTCAAAATACAAATTAAACAGTAAATTTACCATATCCTTCACTCACAACCACATATAACAACATCATATAACATAGGAAATATACTCACAGAAATATAATAAATGGGTTGTGAATGCTTTAAGCTACATTTATTACTCATATATACATGCATATAGCAGGATTTAAACTTTGAATCTTTTAAATAATAAAAAAAAACACCTTATAATGTATCATAAATGTACATTTGAGACATCTACCATGAGTATCTAGTGATAATCTTTAATACACTTTTACAACTAGATCCCACATTAGTGAAATATTCTTGCAGGTATTTTTCTTTTCCTCTCTTTTTTATAAATGTATATTTTATTTTATTTAAAAAGAATAAAATAAAACATTTAAAAAAATTGGTTAATTTGGACAAATGTGTGAGGATACCCACCCACTTTAACCCCGACAATACCCATGCTATGATGACTGGGCTGGATAAGCCCCATTATGGGCCTGGGTCGACCCACTATTCGACACGTAATTGATCCATGAACCACTTGCCTTTTATTTATTATTCTTTTTTAGCTTTTCTATTTTTTACATTTTTTAATAAAAAAGTTACATTTGGTTAAAAAATATCAAGATTGGCTGGACCACTAGCCCTCCAATGAGATTGTGGAGTTTAATATATTGGGAAAATGTTAATGGTATCCACGTGTAATATTACTTCGTTGCCACGTGGCATCTTATTCTCATGTCCGTACACAAGGTTTATTTTTATTTTTTATTATCATTAAGCACCCTCTTTTTTTAAAAGAAAAGAAAAACGTATTTCTCTTTGTTGTACAAAAAATTGGTGAATTGAAATAAATCTTTATAAGTTTCTTCGTAGTTAAATTGATTCTTATTCTAAGCCAACCCACATTTATAAAATGTAATAAACTTGTATTATTAATGAATTAATTGTAAGTTTATATAAATTCCTCCTCAAAAGTTGAACTTTAAAGTGTTCATACTCTACAAATATTCTTTCAATTGAAAAATAAAATCATAATATAGTAGTTTTATTCATTGGCTTCTCAATTTGGGACACCAAAAAGAAGTTGATAGTGGAGAATTGAAGTTCTTTAACTTCATGATTTGGTGCTTTTCTTTTCTTATATGTTTTATTATTATTTTGTGGTTTCTATTAAATTAATTAAGTTAAGGAACATGTTAACTTTTTTTATTTGCTTTAGTCAAATGATGAAAAAGACGTTAACCCAACATTAGTTGGAATTTATAAGGAGAATGACACGTTTGTCAAAAGGCATGCACGAATGCACAATTGTGCGTGAACATGTATCGAATAGACATAAACAAGTAGCTATTTGTTAAACAAGTGTAAGTGCGATAAGAAACTAGACAAACTGGTTAATTTCATTGCACATGCAAAGATGAGAGGTGTGAATAAGTGACAATTTTGTCTTGTTTTTTTTAATTCATGTTAACATGTTATACTACCCATTTTTGTCATTTTCTCATGTTAACATGTTACACTTGTGAAAACATAGTTTGCATGCAGGAGACAAGGGAACAATATTTACTTTCAGGTCAAAATCAAGAATGAGGGATATGTAACATCTTTTGAAATGACATGTCTACTATCATGTAAAACACATAGAAACAAAGATTTAAATTTGATATTTTATTATTCAATAAAATATGTATAAAAATAATCTTAAAATGATAATGCAATCAAAATCAAATGATGGGAGTTTGATTTTATGGGGATTTTGACAAAGACCACCAAGCCCTACATAGATGTTTTGCTACAAAGAACATCGATCCCTACATAAAGTTATTACAACTTCTTTTAACATAATCTAAAGGTCTTACAAAAATTATACTTAAAAATTTTTCACTAACTATAAAATATATATCAAGAAACTAGTAACAGAACTTTTACCTTTTTCTTATATAATTTTAAATATTTTTAAATATATACTAGAACAAAACTTTATAAAATTTTAAGGGTCAACATTCCTTAGTATTTGGAGAACCCACCACAAATGTGTATACATTATTATCATCTTCACTCTTCTTTCTTCTTTTTATGGGACATCCCCATTATCGTCCACAATTGGAATCAAGATTTTGGAGGTCCAAAGTCAAATACACTATCAATTAATAAGTCAAATATGAGTATAAATGTTCAATGAAAAAGGGGTTCCTCTCTTTTCCCTTATTTTAATAAAAGTTATATGTAGTATATTAATGTTGTAAGAACATATTGCAAAAGAATATGTATACACAACTCCAAGGAGTATTACCCAAATCACCCTTTTAACCTAGGGTAACAACTCTTCAATGAGAGTCTTGGGTTCGATTTCTTGTGTGCGAGCTTTAGGTTCATTTGTAGCCTTAGATTTGAACATTTGGAATGTATCAAGTATATATTCGAATCTAGTAAACATAACACTCACGGTTTGGATCCATTTACTAATAACAAAAGTAAACAATATATATATATATATATATATATATATATATATAATATATATATATAATATATATATATATATATATATATATATATAATATATATGTCAAACCCTTTTATGAAAAGTTTAAACCGGTGGTGCAAAAACATAACTATACGAAATATGATTCATTTGTAATGAAACATTGAATTAGTGCTCAAAATTTCTCTCATACATTATGTTATAAAGTCAAATAATGGAATTTAAAACAAGCCCATATGGGTACCCCATGTATAGATCATAGAGGTACAGAAAGTGGGATTTAAAACAAGCCCATATGTGTAACCCATGTATAGAGGTACATCAAATGATAATATTATCTTTGACTTTATGTACTTTTTCTTTGATCTTTCCATGATAGTTTGACTTGTGCAAATTCAAAAAGGTGATGGTATCAATTTGAAGGGTGTTTTTTGGATAATTTTTATAAATGTTGGTGGGATGAGGAGATTTTATAATCATGGCCAAAAGATCCTTAATTAGATCTTAAAAAAAGTTGGTGGGGTTTTGCTTGTCAAATCATAAATTAATTTATGTTTTGGAATCTTAATTTCTTGTTATAGACTTATAGTATTTCCCGTTTATCTTTATTTTTTCAGCTTTCTTAGTTTTGGGTTCAAAGGTTCGGTTATATAGTTGATATTGGGTCATTAAGAAGTGGGCTAAGGAATCAGGCCCAATAATCATCTGTTTAGAAATCAAAAATAGCCCAACTATATGGGCTTAAAACTTTATAACAAAGAAGACTTTTAAGTGATTTTTAGTTCTTAGGTGGAGGGGCATCAGTGCAACACCCACCACACCACACCAAAAACCCACCAATTAAATTTTATCATGTCACACCACACCATACACAATTTTGGTGGCAGTGGTGTTGCCACACCACATTGCTATGAATTTAATCGATTGAACGATTTTGGAAGAAAAGGCACGGCGTGGGGATACCATGGAACTGCAAAATGGCACAGCATGAGGGGCCGACAATGGTGTTGTAGCATGGCGCCAGACCTTGCCGTGGGCTCACGACGTCGGTGCCCCCAACCTTTAGTTCTTACCAACTTGAATGAACCATCGTTGCCTAAAATGAAAAAAAAGGTAGCTACATGCACTGTTAACCCTACATTTGATGTGATAAAAGTAGTGTGTCAATTGTGTCAGCTTAACGGACTTGCTAACACAACCAATATGTTTATTCATGTCCAAAACATCAACCATATGACTGGCGCACTTCAAACCGTGTAATCCGAACAAGACTCATTTCATTTTTCTTAATGTGCCAAATGGGTTTATGGGCTGTAATCAAATTGTATGTATTAATCAAGTCAATGGGTCATAATATATTATCTAAATGGGTTAATGGAACTTGTTTTAACTAAACATGTTGATGGGTCTAATTGTTTAATTAAACTGGTTAAATAAGTCTAAATGAACATAAATCGTATGAATAAACAGGCCAACCTAACACTATCTTGTATTATACATGTTAGATATCACAACCCAAAACAATATCTTTGTAACAAGTTCAGGTTGTATCAGAAATTACCACACTTATAAGTTATAAGACATGCTATTGGGCCCACTCTCTTGGATAACTCAATTGGGCTCAACTAATGCTCACAACCATACGGGCTTTATTAATGGGTAAGCGGTTATAAATTCTTATCTTACAACTAATAAGCTTACTTGTTAAAAATGTCTTTTTACCTGTAAGAATTAAAATCTTAATAATCAAGGAAAAATAGAGATGATTATAACAAAAGTGTTTACCCATGACCTAGCTAGTGGTTAGATAGTGTTTTTTTCCTCACAAAATTAGTATGAGTTTAAATCTAGGATAGGTGATATTTATATACAAAAAAACTATTCAATGGAATAATAATAGTGTATATCAAACCGGATGAAACTAGGGTTTGCGAATGCACAATCGGAGTTCTAAGTTCGGAACTAGACTTAGGGGCTGTTTGATTACACTGACTCAGTAAGATCTGACTGAGTCAGAAGCTGACCCAGTAAGATGTTCTGACTGGGTATGTGTCTGACTGAAACTTGGTTGTTTGATTCGGTATCTGACTGACTCAAAAACCGTCTCTGCAAATCATCTTTAACCAAATCACAACTAAACATCTCATCTTCATCCATCTTCTTCACCGCCTCTTCCACCTCCAGCATCACCGCCACCACCTCCAGCATCACCGCCACTACCTCCAGCATCACCTTGGTCTTGGTCAGACGAAAAGGATCCGGTCAGCATGTTTAAAATTCAGGTCCGGGTCAGACCAAAAGGACCCGGTCAGCTCTGATTTCAAACGTATCAAACGGGCTGACCGACTGACCGAGTCAGCCGTGTCAGCCGGGTCAGACCAAACAAACAGCCCCTTAGGTTGCTCTTTGTGGACGTGGATCGATGAAGACAATGATACAATCAATAACAACTTCAATAAGATTGTTGGTTTGTTACATACCAAGCGTTTACAATTGATTAGTCTTTATAGTTTGTAAGCTTCGGTCATGATCAGACATGATGGTTCCATTTGAACCAACACACCCTTATGTGTACATACAACTAGCTTTAGTAAATCCGCTTATTACATGGGTTAAAAAAATAAAAATATTACTTATAATCAAAATTTATTAATTATAAAATAGTATTTTAATATAAGGTATAAATTAACTATTAGTAAATATTATAATTAATAAAACAATTATATAAACTTTTTAAACTTTCGTATTATGTTTTTTCTGTTTTTTTAATAAACATTTTATTTCAAAATAAACTGTTTTAAAAAATTGTCATATTTAATTTTCCTTATTATAAGTCCCAATTGTAGCTACTTTTGATTTAATAAAAGAGAGAACAAAATTTTTTTGATAAGAAGTCATGCAGTGTTATCACGTGTTCTCATAATTATTTTTTTTAGAATAGGAAGATCCGACATCAATTGGATAGTTTCCAAGTTTGCAATTTGAAATAAATGTCAGACTAACTACAATTACATACATGACACTAACACTATACATTCTACTAGATACACTTCTTGATATATTTTTTTTTATTTAAAGATAAGACCTTTCGTAGTGATTGATGGTGATGGTTCGGATCTAGATCTTTCACGCTTCAATTAAAGGAAAAAGTCATCACTTTTCGAAAAGTGAAATCAAGGTTGAAGGTGTTTCGTTTTTGGATCCGGTTCGTATTAAACGACATCATTTGATCGTTATAGGAAGAAGTTTAAAAGGATTATAAGGGTGACATTGTTTTAGTAGTCGGGGGCCGGTTTTAAGAGGTTTCTGATGTTTCTTTTAAAAAAGTTAAATAGACAAATGATTTTTTTTGGCTTAATGAAGAAGTATTTAAATCTATGAAGTTGGTTTGTATATATCGATCATTTTATTAAAAAAAAGCTAACACCTAATATGTTACCTTTTTTTCTTTTGAGTTTGAACCTTTATTATATTAAAATGAAATCATAAAAAAAATCGATCTAAATTTTACTATTGTTCCACTTAAAGTACTAAGAAAAGCATCTATTCTCTAGCGTTTTAGTCTCATGTATTTCTTTTCTAATAAGCTTGTAACATCTACTACTATGTGTTGGCATGACTTGTATAAAAAATAAACTTTAGTTTAGAGCTCTTATATTTTAATAACCCTTAACTGTTTGATTATATACTAAAGTAGGTTAGTTATTCATGTATTATATGAATTTAGCAATAAAAACAGGTTTGAAATAAAGAAACATATAAATAATTTATATATTTCTAAATATTTTTATGCTCGACATTTGGTGTTTTTTTAGGTAACTCGGAAATGTTGATTTAAAAATAGTAGTTTTGCTCAATCTCTACTTTTAACTCTTGTTAGTGTCACCTACAATTGATCATGTGTGAAAATAGGTTGTCTAAAAAATAAACTTTTTAATAAATAATTAAAGTTTACCTTATACATATATCATCTCATACTTGTCATACTCCCCCTTGAAAAATCACATTAAAATTTGCCATATTTCTCCTTTGAAAAAAAATTATTTTAAAAAAGTTATAGAAACAAATATTATTTCAATCATGAAAAAATAACTTTTTCAATTTTCTAGATTCTAGAAAATAATGATCTTTTTATCTTCAGAAACATTATAAAGTAAAGTGTCGAATTCAAGTAGGATTGGTGAATTTTGCCTAACAAAACACTTGTTACGTGTTTATGAATTGAGTATGTTTCAAGTGTGGATCACACCCCTAATAATAACTTTATTATTTGAATTATTAGATACAAATATATTTGAACAATAATTGTTAATTATGCTTCAAGTTGGCGGCAAGCAAACGATTCTTTAGTCAACTTTATACATTGATATTAGAAATAACAAAAACTAATAATAAAATATATATAGCAACACCCATAACTAATTAACTATTTAACCATTATGGTGAAGTCAACCTGCTTTAAGACGTCAAGGTCTTTCAAGATGGTTATAGTTTTCGTTTTTATCATTTTGTTTGGCTAATTGAAAACGTTGATTGAAATTGTTAAAAGTGAAATACGACATTATCAATGTGACAACTCACAACATACCTCTTCTGATGTGAAAACATGACCGGATAACTTGAAAAATGTTTGAATGCTAGAAGATTAAGACTGAGGTTTAAGTTCAAATAAATGTTTAATTTCCAAATGTGACAAAAAAAACAGAAAAAAGAAAAAGTGAAATCGAGGTTGACCCAAAATGATTTTTTACTTAACGTAAGTTTTTCTTTAAAGATGGTTTTGGGTTCAAGATTGATGGAGATGGAATGACGTATGGACTTTCTTTAGAGAACGTGTCAGCCTAGTACTATAAAGTTCTATACCTGAGTAATGAAAATGAACAGATGGACTTGTGGGCTCTCAGTGATCTACCTAGCCGTTTAAAAAATTATAAAATGATGAAAATGTGGCATAAAAACTAAAAGCATAAATTTTATATTATACTTTCCTTGTCATGTTAAATATTTCTATAAAATAGAAAGTACGAAACTTAGAATTTATACAATAAACCAGGTTAGATATCTGTGTATTACATGAGTTAGAAATATAAAAAATATATAATTAATATTATATATGTATAATCTAATATATGTTATGGATAAGACATTAATGATGGTAATATCATAATAATATATCTTGTTAGGTATATAATAAATTTTGGAAACATTGTTCACAAAATAAAATAAATGTTTTATAAATAAAGAACTTTGATTACAATGCAAAAGAAAGTAAACACACATAATACACGATGTTTAAAAAACAACAAATAAACAAATTAAACAGAACAATGGCCGAGGATTTCTGTTGAACAGAGATCCCTTAAAACAGATTTCAGGTCACCCAGGTGAATCTTGTCTGTCTCCCGGGTACAATAGCCGTAGCAGAAGTACTGTCGGAGTCAGCCTAGCACCTGAAACAGATACCTGAAACTAGAGTACGAAGTTGTAAGAAAACAAAGAATTCTTTTTGTTATGTATAGTGAAACATGTAAGTGCAACCTCTACAAGACACCAAGTCTAGTCTTGCATATATATATTGAGCTCAGAGGCAGTTACGAGCAGCCAAGTCAAAAGTTCAACAGTCAGCTCAACCAGCACT
The DNA here is from genome assembly GCA_025506515.1 of Flaveria trinervia. Lineage (NCBI taxonomy): Eukaryota > Viridiplantae > Streptophyta > Magnoliopsida > Asterales > Asteraceae > Flaveria > Flaveria trinervia. The sequence continues at coordinate 104,852,274 of CM046448.1, read as the reverse complement.
TCAAAAATACTAAGGCAGCGGCTCGCGGCGATGCGAGTGTTTGAAGTGCACCATCAAAGCACCAGGACCAGCTCAACAAAAATTTGAAGGCCCTAAGCGAATTTAAAATTGGGTCCTTATACGGGAAAGAATAATTAGATATTCATGATTCAGGTATTTTTTTCATATCAATTTAATGTAATTTAATGCTTAACTAAATGAATAATGAATCAGGTTTTATAAATTAATTCATATTCCTACAATAGAAAATTTTATGCGTAACTTACTAGCTTCACATCACTTCTTGATCCATATAAAGTAAGCTACAAAGTCTACTTCAGATTATACAAATCAAACTAATAACAACTAGTTTCCTTCAAATATTAGTGATGATGCTCCTTATACTAAAAATAAGCTAATCGATCAATAGGCACCGATGTTTATCTATAAATACTAAAACCAAAAATTAAGCATAGTTGTAACAAGCACCTTACCTATTGGACTCTTTGCAACCTTGTGCTTAGGTTGGTTAACCATTTTTCAATTCAACTAGATTCATTAGTAGATATCTTGTCATGAAATTTCCTGCAATGCCTTCAATTCCAATTCAATTTTTTATGATGTTAATAACCCTCTTTTATGCAACATTCATACATACATTTCAATATTTCATAAGAAAGTGGTATACACATATTAAATCTAACCACGTAAAAACCCAAACATTGTTTTACAAGCCCTAAAAATATACAAAACTTTATTTTTGAACTTGGATTCCTTTTCAATCAAGAAATATAGTGTTAGTAAAGTGTAAACCACTCTGAAAATATAAGTCAATAGAAAATTACCAATAACAAATCATCACCTACATAGTTTAAATTCCATATTTGTTTACTCAATTTACTAAGTAGTGTGCTTAGAATTAAAACCACTACTATGCAAACAAATAACTAAACATATTAACTTGATGATAAAAAAGCAACCCTTGTTTTTCTTAGACATTTTATACTTCAATAATCAAAACAAAAGCATAGTGATCAACGATTGTGTAGCACATCACAGTTGAGAAAAAACGTAAGCTCATCATTGGAGCTTCGAAGAGATGTTAGATAACTAGTATCTACCAGCGAAGTCGATAAAGAGGAGTAGAAGGGCACCTTTGGTTCCAAATTATGAATTCTGACGTTGGATCTTCCCTCTTCGGCTCTCCATCTTTTGTGATTTTACCCTAATCCTAATCAAGTTCTGCTAATGTTCTCTCAAGTTTTGATTTTACCCTCAAGAAAACTTACGACTCTACACTTCTACAGTGCTTCATGTCCATCATTTGAAGCCCAGCTCCAAGCCTCAACATGTAAAACAAAATTGACCTCACCATCACCACCATGACAACTAACCCTCACCATTTTCACAACCATCATCATCGCCTCCACAGCTCCTGCAGGATCGGTTTTGTCACAGAAACACTTGGATTTCTCTCAAACTCACTTATACAAACACTTAATTCAGATGAAGTAAAGTCTTTCATAAGAGTTGATAATAATACAATAAGTAGTGAACACACATAAATAAATTTTCAAAGCACTTGTATATATTATTTCTCAACTCAAGATATTACAAGACTCTTACAAGCATGATATATGAGTTACAATGAGAGACTATAGCCGGATATACTTTGATACCAGCTGGAAACCTAAGACTAAAGCATATACTACAATGCTAGAGTTAAGGTATCTTAGATAAAGTATTATCTAAGATATGGTAGTCATGACATGTCTATGACTTACCTTTTGTCACCAACTAAAGATGGCAACTGTACTAACATAAAAATGTAAACAGTGGATTAAAGTATGGTCAACTGCATGGCTTTTGAGAAAACGCCATGCAGTATCTCAGAGATTTGCAGCGGAGTGTCAGGAAGGCCATACTTATGTCCACTGGATAATAGCAGTGTTTTCCGAAGGTAAGTTGGCTTCGGAAGAACAAGTTCTTCAGAACTCACTTATACTTCGGAAAAGGCTTCTATACTTCTGAGGCTTGAGGACTTCTGTACTTCGGAAGTTGACTTCAGATCTTTCTTTCTAAGTCTTGAACTTCGGAAGTAGGTTCTTTGTCTTCGGAAGTTGGAACTTTTCCTTCGGAAGTAAGCTTTACACTTTGTCTTCGGAAGAGCTCCTTTTTCCTTCGGAAGTTCCACAATTAGCTTCGGAATTCCTTTACTTGTAGTACCAAAATCTTCTAAGTGACTTGGTTTTAGTTGCACCAACCTTTCTAGATCCAACAAACTCCCCTTAGGCTGATGCTACCAAAACCTCACTTATTCCTGCTTCTCAAAGCTTTCAGCACCAGGGACAAAAGATATTTGTTTGTCTCTTTGTTCTTCCCTGAAGTGGTGCTGAGAAGCTTGTACAAGTCATTGGTGGATAGGAGATCCAGTCTATCACTCTGAATGACATGTACCTTTTGTTATGCCCCCCTGAAAAGAGTTAGTTGACGCGAGTTATAGTCATACTCCCATCTAACTATGGATTCTAGTTCAGGACCTTCAACCATTTGTAAAAAGGCTTTGCCTTGGGTTGCTGATCCCTTCCTTTCCTCCTCCTCTCTCAGTTTCAACTCTGCTTCAACCTTGCTTCTAGCAGTTAGCTCGGCCATATGAAGGCTGCCTAGATGATTTCTGATATGGGCAGCTACATCAGAGTTTAAAGGGTTGGAGAATGTCTTCTATGCTAACTCAACAATATCAAATCTGCTTAAGTGTAGCAGAGATGAGGCACTCAGCCTGTTGAGCTCTCCATTCTCTCTTTCAACAACAAGTTGTGAGAAGAGTCTTCGAACCTCCACCGGATGATCTTCTTTCTAGGTGCAAGAGGTTGTCTTGGCACCCTGTCGCTTTTCTTCGTATCCGGTAGAGTCACCAGCCTTCTCATTAACTTCTTTCTCCTCATTCAAAGTGTCTGAATTGAGGCCAAGGAGATTTGCAGCTTGGTCCAATGTTCCTCTGGGCAGATCAAGAAATTGATCTCTAGTGAGGGAACTTGAGGATCCGTCAACATAAGTCAAATTAACGGAATCCTCCACACAGGAGATATCGCTCAGAGTTGTGCATTTTATGAGCTTTGTCTTGACTGCTTTGAATTCTTCTAAGGAGAGATGTTTAGAAGGCTGAGGGGATGGTTTAATGGGTTGATGGGTAGGTTGATGTGTTTGGGTTTTGGCTAGAGTTTTGGGTTGGAGGATGGGAAGTTTAGGTGGTTGAGGTGAAGGAGTTGGTAGGAGTGATGGTGTAGGTTTAGGGGTGTATGGTTCAGTGGTTGGTTTGGTTTTGATGGGGAGTGAAAAAGGTATGGTTTCAGGTTGTGGTTGGGTTTGGAGTTTTGGTTGAGTGGTTGCTTTGAAGGTCATCCCCTGTCCCCTTCTAAACATCTCCTTCCTCTTCCCCGCGCGAATGTCAGCCTTAATGTCACTGACATGTCGTTGGAGAGTCTTTTCTGACATAGGACCCACCTGCCTGGCAGAGAAGCCATGGTCAGTCCTGCTTCCTCTTCCTTCTTCTTCTTCTGCAATAGCTTTTCCCTTTCAGCTCTCTTTCTCTCTTTCTCCATTTGATCTTGCTCTTTGTTAAAGAGCCATAAGATCGTATCATTGTTATGTGGAGATAATTCTTCTTGAGAGAAACCTCTGGAGGTTAGGAAAGTTATCCTTTCCCTCCTGAGCTGTAGATCAGCTTCTTTTTTCTTTCTCTCCCTTTCTCTTCCAAGGCCAACCTTGCAGCTTCTTCTTTTTGCTGTTTTAGGAGCAAGGTTGCCTTTTCCAGCTCTATTAACTCCTCTAATGGTAGCAGGAGTACATCCTCAGTTGTAGCTTCTAGACTAACAAGTCTATCGATAATCTCTACCCTTTTTCGGTTGTTGACTGCCTCCTGGTTGGCTGCAGCTGCTTTGGTACTTGCAGCTAACAGTTTTCCAGTTGTCAGCCCACCTTTTCTTTTGATTTTCTTCAACCTTTCTTCCTCCTGAAGCTCTTCCGAAGTCATACTCTTTCCTTTGATATTTTCGGAGGTACTAGACTTTGGGGGTTCTTGGATAGAAGATTCAGGTTGAGTAGTAAAGATGGGAGCTGGAGTTAATGCTGATGTTGGAGCTAAAGGTTGAGTGAGAAAATCCTCTCTATTAACCTCAGATGCGAGTTCCAGGATTGCATCTGTGACTATTAGATCATCAGATAATGAGAATAGTCCTTCCGCAGCAGCAATCTCAGCTTCGGAAGTTTGAACTTGTTCTTCTGAGGCTTTGAATTGTGCTTCGGAAGTCGGTGAAAATGCACTATCTGTCCCAACAGTTTCAGTTGCTGGGCCATCAGTCCTTGTTTCCCCTTCGAAGTTAATCTTAGGTTCCACTTGGACTTTAGGTTGACCAACTTCCTCAATAGTGGTAGAAGGTGCATTTAACCTCCGAAGCTCTTGAGCTCCGAAGTAGATCACAGACATATCAGTACTTGGCTGTTCTATGAGAGATTCCAACAGGAACTTGTTAAAGAACCTATTGAGATCTTGGAACATCCTTTGATCCACTTGAATAACAACTGGAGGAGGCTCAGGGAAGATTGAAGCTTGTTGCATAGGATATTTTGATCTCAAGGAAGTGAGACCTTGACTTTGGGTTTCCTCTTGCCTTTGACTTTGTCTCTGAACACTCTCCCCCTTTTTGGTAGCATCATCCTGAGAGCTTGATGAGCTAGAGGAAGAGGTCAAGGAGACCTGAATTGGTACATGCCTAACAGACCTCTCAATCTATTTCTCAGCTAGTTTGGCCTTGAGAGTTTCAATCTCAAGTTGCTGAGTGGCAGACCTATCCTCTAAAGTCTTAACCTTGGATTCATGATTTGAGAAAGTAGGTCTTGAATGGTAAGTTGTATTCTTCCCTCATCTTCTTTTGAAGAATCACGGGGAGATGAGGTAACATACCTTGTATGTTCATCCTCACCACCAGATATGGTTTCTGGGCACCCTGGTTTCCCTTGCTCAAAGATGTCTCTTTCAGAGTCATCAAAGGGCATGGTTGCCGTAGATTCAGTCTCAGTGATGTTACCACTGTCCTGAGGATCCATTGAGAATCCTTTAGTAGTGGCAGCTGAATCTACATGAGTCCCCTCCACATCAGTGGGACTTACCTCAGTAAAGGTTTGCTGATGGGGGCTAGAGATAAAAGGTCTCTCTGGGCTCTGTTGATCCTTGAGAGGGTGTTTTGGATCAACTTCATTGCTCTTAAGAGACATAATCTCTTCATCAGTTCCAATTAAAAGGTCAGTAAAGGATATGGAAGTGAAACCTAATGACCCGGGACTTTGATCAATGTCTAAAGGCATTGAGCCTGTGATAGGGATGTCCCTTTTTGGCTGCTCAGGGGAGTATAGAGACTCACCCTGAGGGCTTTTAGCTTGGGTTTTGGGCTCATGGATCTGAGACTGAGGAGAATCAAGACCCATATTAAGGTTAATTGTGAAGGATGGTTGGACCGCAGGCTGAGTGGGAGCCCTTTGTTCCACTCTAGCCTTTTTGGGTAGAACAAGAGGAGCTTGTTCAATCAGAGAAGATTTAACAAGGGTTCGTTTGGGACGTCTTTGATAAGTAAAGGTAATGGTTGGAGAAGGTAGATTTGGCAAAATGGGGGTAGTTGCTGGTGTGGGTTCATCACCTGTGGGGTTGACAGGGATGTCACCAGGAGCCGTTGGCTCAGTCATACCTAGAAGAAGTGCAGTATCTCTTCCTGTGAAGTTGGTGGACACTCTCTTCAAAGTCTTGAAGATGGTCGGCCTCATTTGAGAAGTAGTCAGAACAGCTGCACAGACAAGCTTGCTCTGGTCCAGCTCGCAGTTGATTATGTGCTGGAGAAACCTGGGATACATGAAGAATGTGTCCTTTTGAAGATTTCCCATGAGGTTAGTCAGCACGAATCTTGAATAGTTGAAGCGGAGGCTTTTCACCAACCCATGAACTAGGCACCCAAGTTCATATGGGATTTGATCCCATCCCCCAGATTTATTCAACAAGCAGTGAAGGACTACGTGTAGCAGGAACTTCCATTTGTACAGAAGTTAAATTTGTAGACAGTTGACCTGCTAACGTCTCCACCATATCCCATTTGGAGATAAGAATTGTCTAAATCTGCTTTGGGGGATTCCGTTGGAACGCCCTCATCATGAAGCTCTAGATGCTCCCTGATGATCTGTTCAGAAATGACCAACTCCTAACCACTGATGCGCGATCGAATGACACGAACCCCATTTAGGGTTTCAATCTGACCATTTGCCCAAAATTCAGACATATGGTTTGAGAAAATTGTGGGGTTTACAGTCAGAACGGTGTAGTAAGAAGATTGGGTTAGAAAGAAGATGATATCTGAGAAGTCTGCATCTCTTGAAGAATCAAGAAGTGCGACTTGGTTGTGTTGAGGGTTGAAGGCCATTTGGAAAGTTGAATTGGGATGATTTGAGCTGGGGTAAAGTTGAGTAGGAGAAATTTCTAGGGCAGTAAAATTTACAAGTAAGAGAGTGAAATTGAATAGTCGAGATTATTTAAAAGATTGTGAAAAGGCGGTAATGGGGATAAGGATAAGGTGATGTGATGGTTTAGTGGATGAAATGACAGTGACGGTAAGGTTAAAATCAGTTAAATAATCCGACATCATTAACAAAATATTTGCTTTTTACAGTACAGTGTGGGGCCCAAGAAATTTACGTTACACAGTGAAATCTATCTTCCGAGTGTAAAACATTTCCGAAGGTAACTCGTCTTCCGAAGGCAATTCTTACTTCCGAAGCCAAAACTTTGCTTCCGAAGGTTAGAGTTGCTTCCGAATAGAGAATTTGTAAGTTTTCAGAAGTAGATCTGATATACAATCAATCGCCTCTTCCGAGGCCAAAAATTCTTCCGAGAAGAAAGTTATCCTTTGAGAAATTTTGCTTTGGAAGATATGAGAATGTCTTCCGAAGGTTAATTTCTCTTCGGAAGGAATTTACACTTAGAAAATTTCAGAGAGAATTTCTTGTAACAGGGCTTAAATTGTATTGACACAAGACTTACATATTAAAAGGTTTTCAAAAGAGATCAAATTAATCAATGTTTATCATCCCAATAGCTGTTATGAGATACTTGAACCTTTTTCATCAAAAGCTTTGGTAAACAGATCATCATATTTTCATTTGAATCAACTTTGATTAGCTTGATTAGATTTTTCTCATGAATATCTCTAATGAAATGATCCTGATGTCAATGTGCTTAGTCTTGGAGTGCTTCACCGGATTTTCAGTAATGGAGATAGCACTGTTGTGTCAATATGGATAGGAGTACTCATAAAGTTGAATCTATAGTCTATCATCTGATTTTGAATCCATAGCAGTTGAGCATAGCAGCTAGCCGCAGCAATGTATTCAACTTCAGTAGTTGATGTAGAGACACAGGATTGTTTCTTGCATTGCCATGAGATGATCCTTCCACCAAGAAATTGACATCCTCTTGATGCTGATTTCTTGTCAATATTGCAGCCTCCATAGTCACTGTCAGAGTATCCATAATATTGAAATCCTTGTTTTGGGATACCAGAGACCTAGTTTAGGTGCTCCTTTGAGGTATCTGAGGATTCTCTTAACAGCAGCTAGGTGAGACACCTTGAAGCATCCTGATATCTTGCACAAATACAAGTAGCAAACATGATATCAGGTCTACTGGCTGTTAGATACATTAGAGAACTAATAATTGCCCTATACTGATGTTGATCAGTATCCTCCCCCTCAAGGTCAGGATAAAGATTATGGTTTCTGGGTATGGGTGTCTTGGCAGGCTTGCAATCCTTCATCTCAAATCTTTCTAAGATGTCAGAGACATATTTAGATTGATTAATGAAGAACCCTTCCTTCAGTTGCTTTACCTGAATTCCAAGGAAAAGTCATTTTCCCATGGAGCTCATCTCAAACTTCTTCTTCATAATGCTCTCAAAGTCCTTGCACATTTGGTCATTTGAGAAACCAAATATGATGTCATCAACATAGACTTGTACGAGCAAAATGTCCTTTCCAGACTTTTTGATGAAGAGATTCTTATTAATGGTACCTCTAGTATAGCCATTCTTCAGAAGAAACTGAGACAGAGTCTCATACCACACCCTAGGTGCTTGGTGCAGCCCATATAGAGCTTTATCCAATTTGCACACATAGTTGGGGTGTTGTGGATCTTCAAATCCTGGAGGTTGGCATACATAGACTTCCCTATCTATATCCCCATATAGAAATGCACACTTGACATCAAGTTGGTATACTGTGAAGTCCTTGGATGCAGCATAAGCAAGGAAGATCCTAACTGCCTCAAGTCTTGCAACTGGTGCAAAGACATCAGTATAACCGATTCCTTCCTCTTGAGTGTATCCTTAAACCACAAGTCTTGCCTTATTCTTGATGATCAAGCCTCTATCATCTCTCTTGTTTCTGAAAACCCATTTGGTGCCTATAGGTACTTGACCAGATGGTAGCGGACATAGGTTCCATACCTTCTGTCTCTTGAATTGAAGCAACTCCTTTTGCATCGATTCAATCCAGCTACTATCTTTTAAGGCATCTTTTACCTTCTTGGGTCCATCTGAGATAGAAAGCATGAGTACAAGCAGACATTCCCTTGATGAGTCTGTCCTCTTGTTCTCACACCCTCAGAGACATTCCCTATGATGTTCTCAGTTGGATGAGTGTTGTGAATCCTAAGACGAGGAATCACTTCCAGTTGCAGAGATAAATCCAGGTTAGACATATTCTGTTCAGGAACTGGAACACTCTGTCCAGCTGTTGTTTCAAAGTCATTCAATGAGGACTGATTGAATGAATGAGAAACATCATCATAGTTGGCTGTGAAGTAGTATTAACAGTTGCATGTTCCTTTAAAATACCACTTCCTTCTGCCTGGTGTTGTGTTGGATCACCTGATGAGTTTTGAGGCTCAGTAGGTGACTCACTTGTTGAGGCTTCACCATTCCTTGATATAGTTAAACTATCGGATCTATGAATAGTGGAAGCTTGATGTATTGCAGCTCTTGGAGAATTTGGTCTAGGCCTGGGAAGCTCAAAAAGTTGATCATTAGCAGCATCATTTTGAGCACCTATTCCATTGAAACATTCTCACAAGAGGGTTTAGAATAGTTTGGAAACAATTCTAAATCAAAAATGTGATCAGGTCCATTCCCCCTAACACAAGGAGTGTGCTCATTAACAACTATATTGGATGACTCCTCAAATTGTTGATTCTTAATGTTGTATACTCTGTAAGCTTTGGAGCTAGAAGAGTATCTAACAAAGATAGCATCATCCAAATTTTTAGCAAATTTTCCTAAATTGTCCTTTGTGTTAAGTATGGTACACCTGCTGCCAAAGGACCTTAGAAAGCCAATGAACGGTGGCTTCTTGTTCCATAGCTCATAAGGGGTTTTTCCATAGGGCTTAACTACAAGAACTCTGTTCTGCACATAGCATGCAATGATGACTGCCTCCGCCCAGAATGTTAGAGGTAGCTTTGAATCAGCTAACATAGTTCGAGCGGCCTCAATAAGTGTCCTATTCCTCCTCTCAGCAACACCGTTTTGTTGAGGAGTTCTGGAAGCACTATATTGTCTGGCAATCCCTTTTGAGTTATAGAATGAGTCAAGAACGAAGTTCTTAAACTCAGTCCCTTGATCACTTCTAATAATTTTAACCTTGTGATCAATTTGATTTTCTATTTTAAGAATAAAAGATTTTAATGTTTCAGCAGTTTCATCTTTAGTTCTTAAAAAGAATACCATGTGAATCTTGTAAATCATCAACTATCACAAGGCAATATTGATTCTTCCAATGCTCATTATACTTGTTGGACCAAAAAGATCCATGTGCAATAAGTGCAATGGAGTAGTGATAGAGTTACCACATTTGGATATGAGATGTCCTGTGTTGTTCCCTTTCAGGCATGCAACACAGTTGTCTTTGCAGAAAAACTCTTTTTAGGCAAACCATGTACCAAGTTATTTTTAGTCAATTTATTCATGTCCTAAAATTTACATGACACATACGTTTATGTCATAGTGTTGACTCATCACTATTAACTTTGAAAGAAAGCATGATACTTCACCCATTGGGGAAGCATTGTTCATATCAAGCTTGTACATATCCCCTTTCTGGGAGATCTAAGAAGCACCAATTCCGGAGGATTGTCATCCCTGATTGAGGATAATGCACTCATGTTCTGTGAAAAGCATTTGGTGCTTTTGAACACAGAATTGAGAAACACTTAACAGATTGTGTTCAAGCTGTTGACAAAGTTAACTTTGTCAACTGTTAACATACCATTGGATATACTCCCTCTGCCAGAAATATATCCTCCGGCCTCACCTCCAAACTGGACAGGACCTCCATCATAATGTTGAAATTGTTGAAGGAGAGATCTGTCCCTGTCATGTGCCTGGAGTATCCACTATCTACAATCCAAATGTTGTTATTCTTGTCAAATGGAATGTCCTGCACATAAGATGAGATGATTGGTTTTGATTAGAAACCCAAGCTTTATTGGCTTGGGTTCTTCCAAAGATAATGACATAATTGAACCAAAATTTATGCATGGGGGTTCAATGGATGTCGTTGAAGAAGAGGTTTGGGCTACAAGCATTTCCTTGATCTTCCATTCCATCCCTTGGTTGATCATGGAGGATGAGCTTGTTGAAGCATTTGTAACTTGGCATTCTTTCGAAGCTTCTTTCTTTCCTGAAGAAGCCTTCACCACCTTTTCTTCCGAAGCGTCTTTGGGATGGTTTCAAGGGGACGCTTTTGTTCTTCTGAGTCTTGACAGCTTTAGCTTCCGAAGCCCTTTTCTTTCGAAAGAAGATTTTCTCCGAAAGCAGCCTTGCTTCGGAACAAGCTTTCCCTTTTTCATCACTTGAACCATTTGATATGGTCCAAATGAGAAACCTTCCCTGACTCCTTCCTTTTTAACATTATTTGCATAATATGTGCTAGCAAGATTGTAATAACAATCTTTGGCCATGTGGTTTTGCAGACCACACATTATGCATGCAATGTTAACCTTTAGGGATTTGAAGATTGCTGTTTCTTGTTCTTTTTATCTTCGTCAGCAACTTTTCCCTTTAACTTATGATCCTTTGGTAGGACAGGAGTGCTGGTACTACACCCCTTTCCTGAATCAGAGTTTCCAACCACTTGGAATCCAGTTGAGATGAATATACCCTTTTGCTTTGGGTCTATCTTTAGCTTGGACTCAGCCACTTTCTTGGCAGTTTTTCTAGCTGCCTTAGCTCTGCTTCTTCTGGCTTTGATGGTCAGGGTTTGATCATCATTGGTAGGGGAGGGCATAAATACCTGGTTCTTCCATGTGATGGTCTCCATAGTTGCATCATTCTTTGACTCATGAGAAAGTGGGTCAGCAGATGGAACCTCTTACTCTTTAGTACCACATCTTGGTTGTCTTACAGACTCATAGGAGTGTGGTGGAGCAATTTCATTGGTTCCCAACCCTCCTTTGTTTTGGTAACAAAGTTTTAAGTGAGAGGATGATGCAAGAATGGCTTGGAAGTTTTGCTCGGAAATAGCATATTCCTGGCTTGAGCCTCAGCTGTGACAAGCTAGCTTTAAGCCTCAGTCAATTTGGATTAAATCCTTTATCTGAGTCTTATAGTTTGTGTGTTCATATTTTAATAGGGACACAGTTTTCTCTAACTCCTCAATTTTTCTTTGGTAGTCAGATTCAGCCCTTTTAAGTCAGATTTCAAAACATTTAAAGACTCAATATCATATTTAATTTCCATATTGTAGTCCTGATACAACTTAACCTTAGCAATACAGGCAGGAGTACAGAGATGTTCATATACCTTATTTTCATCTGTTCCGGCCATGAGTGCTTGAGCACGAGTCACATCTTGTACCATGAAGCTCCAGTCAACTTCTTGAGCCATTGCAGTTGTTTCAGTTGACTTTCCGGTGGGCTTTGGTGACTTGGGAGCCTTGCATTCCCTTGCAAAATGACCAAGTTGGTTACAGTTGTAACATTTGGCCTTGGTTTTGTCAAACCCAAATTTGTTTTGATTGGGTTGGGGAAATTGCCTTTCAGTTCTCTTAAAGAACTTCTTTGCTTTGTAGGTAGAAGAGCCTTTGTTGGACTATGTCCATGTATTCCACGTTATCCGGGCTGAAACACTCTTTATCATCAAAGCGATACTGATAATCACTTGAATGTCCACTTCCTGAGACGAAAGCACAGCTGTCCTGAAAGGAGCTTTGCTGAGCTTGTTGAGACCTTGGAGTCTCAGGAAATGTGATGTATGGCCCAGAAGAACAAGATGGCTGCTAGGTGTAAGTCAGGTATTGTTAAGGCTGGGAGATTCCTGAGCCTTCAGCAATATTAAGGTGTTGCTAGCAGGAAGACTCAGGGGTCTACTTGTCTGATGACCCCTCTTGCTTTCCATTTCCAAACGGTATCCATCAAGGATCCCATAGAGTTCGGTCATGGTGAGTGTATTCAGATTTTCTGTTCTCTTGATAGAGACACAGTAAAATGTCCACTCATTGAGTAATGCACTCATGAACTTTCTTGTAAGGTCTCTGAGTTCATGAGCAATTCCCACAGATTGAAGGAAGAAATGAGATCCATGTACCTAAAATATTGATGGCTAAGAGTCTCTCCAGTAACATGGGTGAAGTTCTTGAACTGTTGCTTCAGTGAGTCCTTCTTGGAGTCATTTGAGCTTGAATACATGTGAGCAAGCGCATCCAACGGTTCTTTGGCAGACCTGTAATGCTCAAACCCCACCATGATATAGTTTGGAATTGCAGTCATGAGGACAGTCATAGCGTTGCTGTCAATGTCAAGCTTCTTCCTGTCTTCATCAGAATAATCTTCAACAGCTTTCTCGATCATGGCACCATTTCCACCAGCTACTTTTAGCTTACACGGGCCATTGACAATGGATTGCCACATTTTGTTGTCTTGATATCTGATGAAGCCTTCCATTCTTCTGCTCCAGGACCTGAAGTTTTCAGGGGTGATGATGGGTGCTTTGGTCATCATCCCCATCTCTACTTCAGATTTGTTGAGGGCCATTGAGTGAGGTATAAGGAGGAGTGAAAAAAAGGTTGATTAGGATGGTAAGATCTCACAATCAAGAGCCTAAAAAGCTCTAATACCAATTGCAGGATCGGGTTTGTCACAGAAACACTTGGATTTCTCTCAAACTCACTTATACAAACACTCAATTCAGATGAAGTAAAGTCTTTCACAAGAGTTGATAATAATATAATAAGTAGTGAACACACAGAAATAAATTTTCAAGGCACTTGTATATATTATTTCTCAACTCTAGATATTACAAGACTCTTACAAGCATGATATATGAGTTACAATGAGAGACTATATATACTAGATCCTACAGCCGGATATACTTTGATACCAGCTGGAAACCTAAGACTAAAGCATATACTACAATGCTAAGTTAAGGTATCTTAGATAAAGTATTATCTAAGATATGGTAGTCATGACATGTCTATGACTTACCTTTTGTCACCAACTAAAGATGGCAACTGTACTAACATAAAAATGTAAACAGTGGATTAAAGTATGGTCAACTGCATGGCTTTTGAGAAAACGCCATGCAGTATCTCAGAGATTTGCAGCGGAGTGTCAGGAAGGCCATACTTATGTCCACTGGATAATAGCAGTGTTTTCCGAAGGTAAGTTGGCTTCGGAAGAACAAGTTCTTCAGAACTCACTTATACTTCGGAAAAGGCTTCTATACTTCTGAGGCTTGAGGACTTCTGTACTTCGGAAGTTGACTTCAGATCTTTCTTTCTAAGTCTTGAACTTCGGAAGTAGGTTCTTTATCTTCGAAGTTGGAACTTTTCCTTCAGAAGTAAGCTTTACACTTTGTCTTCGGAAGAGCTCCTTTTTCCTTTGGAAGTTCCACAATTAGCTTCGGAAGTCCTTTACTTGTAGTACCAAAATCTTCTAAGTGACTTGGTTTTGGTTGCACCAGCCTTTCTAGATCCAACAGCTCCATCACCACCACCGCAACTCCATCACCACCACCGCAGCCTCATCACCACCACCGCAGCCCCATCACCACCACCGCAGCCCCATCACCACCGCCGCAGCCCCATCACCACCGCCGCAGCCCCATTACCACCGCTGCAGCCCCATCACCACCGCCGCAGCCCCATCACCACCACCCCAGCCCCGTCACCATGTAAGGCCCCATTCCCGGGCACCTCACAGTTGATCAGTCATCGCACATAAACGTACATTTATTTTGTAGCGTAATTTAAAACTCTCATTAATAACTAAAACATGTCATATACAACATTTGATTTTATCTCAAAATACAAAGACATGTCAAAATACGGATGCCAGCCTCAAAATGCTCCGAGTAGCTTATGCATCCATGCCTGCAACTCCCCAGCATCACATACACCTGCCAACTATCATGCATACAAAAGTCAGTGACGCTGAGTGAGTTCTAGTTTTATAATAAAACATACTTTTCTGTGTTAAAACCGTTCTTTAATTTATTTCAAAACATACTATACTTTACAATTGCTCGTGATCATGCATCATACGTACATACAAATAATATCATTATTATCTTCGTCATTACGTTCATGAACTTTGTTCATTAAACGTATTACATTATCGTTCACTTCTCTTTCTAGATCCGGTTAGACTTTACCCTCTTCGTGGCACTCAGTCACGATTACTGAGGTCGAATGACAAGGATCCTGTTATGTACTTTATTACGATAATTCATTTACGTTCATTCATACATTCGTTCTTTCATACATTATCTTTCGTTCATTACTCTTTGTTACTCGAATCTTGTTTCATGCAATATCCCTGACTCATGCTCGAAAGCTGATGCTGTGCCGGGGCCTGCTCACAAACCCCCAACTCATGTCCGAAGACTGACATAGCACTGGGATACGCGACAAAGATCCCATATGAGTCAATCACAGGAACTGAACTTCATCCGAGTCTGTTGCAACACATAGTCGCTCACCTCATTGTCTCGTCTCATGGACAAAGACCTCTATCGAGTCTGTTGTGACACAGAGTCGCTCACCTCATGTCTATGCTTGGCTTTATGCCACACCCCTGAAGTTATACGTAACTCGGGTAACAACACCCCTACCGAAGTGGGTAACAACACCCATAGAAATGGGTAACACCCCCATAGAAATGGGTAACACCCCCATAGAAATGGGTAACACCCCCATAGAGATGGGTAACACCCCTATAGAAATGGGTAACACCCCCATACAAATGGGTAACACCTCTGAAGGTCAGTCACAAAGACTGGAACCCTTGCGTGCACACTTTAGGATTTGCTGAACCTCACGCGGTAGAACTTAAGGCATTTAGAGCCGTGCACCTTTGTACATATTGCTTTCAAGCCTTTCTATACTTTCTCTCTTATGCATTCATTCTATCATTATGTTCCTTTTTTTATTATCTTCCACTTTACGTTACATAATACTTTCATTACATTTATTAACGTTCAACGCAAAGCCAAGGGAAGACATACATACATACATACATAATAAGGAACATATACATAAACATACACCATCACCATACAGGCAACATCATACATGCATAACACACATCAAACATAGGCCATCACATCATGACCAGGCTTATCTCCCCATTTTACCCCTTAAAAATCACTTAGAAAACCTCAAGTCCAAATTGGGCACATGGGACCTTCCAGGCGCATGGACATAAAAATTCTAAGTGTAAAACAGTCTGGGCGCATGGGCACTGTTTGGGCGTTTCTACCCTGTTCAGGCGCATGACACCTGTTCAGGCGCATGACCAACACTTAGTTTTTTCAACCACTTGGGCAAATGGGCATTGTTTAGGCGCATGGCCAATACTTAGCCGTTTCAATCACTTGGGTGCATGGGCACTATTTAGGCGCATGGCCAACACTTAGACGTTTCAATCACTTGGGCGCATGGGTACTATTTAGACGCATGGCCAACACTTGGGCACATGGCCAACCCTTAGACGCATGGCCAACATGCTGGGCGAATGGGCCACTATTTAGGCGCATGACCCACCCTTGGGCGCATGGCCAACACTTAGGCGTCTGGTCTCTCATGCTGGATGCATGGACAACTGTTTGGGCGCACGAGCCACCTCTAGGCGCATGGACCACTGTTTGTGTTCATCAGAACATTCTGAAATCTTTTCTTTGTCATTCACATCACCCGATCATCATTCTAATCATACCCAAACACAGATCTAACATACTAAGGCCATCTAAGCATGCTAATCATCATCATCACAATCCCATAATCAACACTATAACATACATACATACATACATCATTCGAACATAAAGCTGTAAACCCACGGTTTCTTTAAAAGATGTTTACATAGTATGCATAATAGCCCCAAATCAGTTGAAAACCAGTAAAAGAGGGGTCTAGAAACTCACCTTGAGCAGCCTTTGAGCAACACTCTTCCAGTTCAAGACCCACTTCAATTCAGCTCTTGAATCCCGAAAACAAACTCTAAACAACCAGAACTTCGGTCAAGAACTCAATACTCAGCTGAAACCGAGCTCAAACAAGAGAAGACTTACCTTTTACAGCTTCTTCTTCCTCTTTCTCTCTCTAGAACCAAGAGTCTCTCTCTCTCTCTCTTCTTCTTTTCAGCCGTGAAGAAGAAGGTGAAGAAGAAATAATGGGTACCCATGCCCTTAAATCCTTAAAATAATAAAAGTGTACTTTGTACACTTTTTCCCCTTCCACTTATGCAAAGTTTCTATTCTTTCTATTTACTTTTCTTTTCATTTTGTTTGAATAGAAATTCGGGGTGTTACACACCACCTCCGCAGTAAAAAATCTTGTATAAAAGCAAAGGAAGACAAAACAAAGTGTTGATGGTAAGCTAAAATTCCCATCAAAACAGGTAAGAGCTTCGATCAAGATCTGAAAAAAAACCCCAAAACAAAATGTCAACCCTAACCCCAAATCCATCAAATCCACAAGCTTTTCCATTCAAAAACACCAGACAACAAAGATCTAATCGAAAAAACAGGGTGTGGGATTTGGGTTTTCTCAATTTCTTTGGCAAGTTAGAACCCAAAAAACTCCCCAATCGTGACACAAAAGCTCCTCGAAAAACCATCTCAGGTACAAGATTACAGCAAATAAAGACCAAAATACGATCAACTACAGCAAGATCAGAGATTTATACGACTGTACCTTAAGTTGTGGTGGTAGAAATAGAGAAGATATAGAGAGATAGAGAAGAGAGGAGGATGGGGTGAGGACGATAGGTAGGTGAATTAATAAATAAGGGTAATTTTTTCATTTTACAAAAGTTAACAGAAAAATCTAACGCCGTTAGTGTTTTCGATTCAAATGGAGATAAAAAGAAAACGTTAGGGGGCAAATCGAGACTTTGAAACTACAGGGGATACAAGTGGTTAAAACGAGAAAACGTCAGTTTTGTTATGTCCTTTTCGTAATTTTCAAGTCAAACTTTTTATCAATAAACCAGTAAAACTAGGTTTATTACCCGCCACGCGTTGTCGCGGTATTGTACATAACCGTGATAGAGTATAAATTACAATCAACCCTACTCGTTTCTAGAACTAAATTTACGTCAATACGCAGAGTAACTTGAATTTATATTGTTAAACAAAAGCGTTTAATATTTGACATGACTCTTTTCCAAACAAAATTATTGTCAAAATATAGACTTACAATCGCTCTGACCATTTCCGAACTAAATTTACGTCCAAACGTATAGTAGATGATAACGTATTACATTGACCCGACACGTTTCCAAATAAACCAATATCAAAATGTAGGCCAACTCAAAGGATACATAAATATAAGCACCAAAACATTTTATATTTGACCAACTCATTTCTGAACAAATATTACGTCAAAACATAAACGTATGTTGAAATGTATACAGTCTTAAAATGTATAGAGTTAAGATTGGAAACATGTTATATTTAACCTGAGTCATTTCTAATTACGTCTAAACATAGACGGACTTGAATTTATATTGCATAAGGGTAAACTCGGAACTTTAAAAACTTAAGGGGGGTTAACGTGACATTTTATAAAGTTTTTAAAACATAAAGGGGCTGAAAATATAAAGATTAAAAGTAGAAGGGGAAGAAAAGCCGGTGGGAAACCCCACCGACCTTTATTGCGTGTTGCGGCGTCGGCGTTGTACTAAAAAAAAGTTTTGACGTCAAAGCATTAATAGAAATAAGTATGTCAATTCTTCATGTGTTACGACTTGCTTTACACGTCAAGTCATAAGCATGACTTAGTTCTCGTGTGTTGTCGTGTAAATATAACTCAGTATAGATTAAAGTAAAACAACGTGCATTGTCATGAATTTACGTTAATAAAATTAACATTGAAACATCAGAAAAATTGAAACTGTAAACAAATCCAACAACGAAACGATATTTTAAAGTTGGTAAAATTTATATTTAAAATAAAAAATGTTAAAAAACGGCATTGAAACAACAAATTTGTTAAAGAAATCAGTAACAAAGAGTATATAATAATTTATAGGAAAAAGTTATTACGTATAAAGGCAAAAAACAACAAAAATAAAAATAAAATAACAAAAAAAACTCACGGGATTTGAACCCGGGTTTTGTACCTCAAGGGATAAAAACTAGGGTTGCTCACGAGCCGAACTGAGCCGAGTCAGGGCAAGCTCGAACTCGGCTCGAATTTAAACGGAGCCAGCTCGGCTCGGTTCAGTTTCAATATATATCTATAAAGCAAGGTCGTGTGGCATAATGTTATTGACCACCGACATTGCTTTTCTTGCCTTTTAAGGTATAGTAATATGATGTTTGATTATATTTTTGTATTTACATTAAGTATATTCATTTGGTCTTTTATATGGTCGGACAATATGCTCTAATACTATCTCCCACCCCGCGTTGGTGATGGACCCGTCAGTGAAGGTATACCCATGGAATGGGTGGCGAAGCAAAACCGGCTCTATAATGTAATTTGTAATGCTAAAGGTTTGGGGCCCTTTAAAATTATAGGGTTTCGGGTATTCGGGTTCAACCCGAACACAAGAGGTCGTGTGGGTGCGTATGATGTCTTTCTGCATGTGCTTCTTATTTGTGTGTATTTGTAGTGTGTTTCTGGAAGTCCTTGTAGTGTAAAACTCGTGCTCGGAGCAGCCGAAGGCTGCTCTACACTTCAGTAGTCGTGAACCTGCAGTTCAGACGACTGGTCTGTCATGCCACTGAGCCGTGCGACTGGGTGAGTCGTGCGACTGGGTGAGTCATACGACTGTGTCATTCGGGCGACTGAGTTGTGTGACTGGGGATGTCATGCGACTGAGCCGTGCGATCGAATGAATGTGTGCGATTGAGTCAATGCGGATGAATGTTGTGTGTGATTGAGTCAATGCGGATGAATGTTGTGTGTGATTGAGTCATGCGACCGAATGAATGTATGCGATTGTGCGTGCATCGCACGACTGAAGGCCAATCGTACGAATGAAGGTTCAGTCATACAAATGAAGCTAATTCATACGAATAAAGGTTGATTCGTGTTTATGGAGGTTAAGTCGTGCAATTGGGTGTTGTGTGGTACGACTGAATGCCAGTCGTGCGAATGAAGGTTCAATTGTGCGAATGAAGCTGATTCGTACGATCGAAGGTTGATTCATACGAATGGAGTGTTAAGTCGAGCGTCTGGCCCTGTTGTGTGATTGATGATGCTGTGTGTGTGAATTTCCTTCTTGAATGTCATGTGATGATAAGGTAACATCAATACAAATGTCATTGCTCGACCACAAAGATTAAAGTCAACGCTATCAAGGCCACAAATATTATCACAAATCAAATCAACCTAACATTTTACAATTATCAATAACTCATTTATGATTAATAATATTTAACAAGTACTTTCTCTTATAACCATGAATCTTTTACCCAAATATCGTCGACAATGGCGACTACCTCTAGTACTTGGATCTACATAAGATCTAATACATGTGTCTGTTTGTGTGTGTGTTACCCACGACCGAACCGATACAACCCGAACTGACCAAACATTACTATCTGCTTTATACATATCATTAATGCTTAACAATAACTGTTAATAGGTGTTTGACCGTTCTTTGCATACTACATTTGGGGAACTTTGAATCATTCATACTTACCACTTAACAAGTGAGTTTCGTGGCCCCTTTTATGCTTATACACTTTTCAATCATTTACAAACATGAGGGAAAAATATGCTCACCCGTTTTTCTATGCTGTACAACTTACATACAATTTACATACTTGGAATCAACGTGCTACTGTTTTGTGAGTACTTATTTGATACATGCTTGAGTCTGATGTGTGGTTCTTTCTTACAATCATTTAATTCCAGTGTGGAACCGACGGATAGGTATTGGTAGTACTACTTGGTTTGACACCCCACCCTCGTTGTTGGTATACTAGTTAGTACCAACAGTCGCGAGGAACGGGCCTTGGGTGGATACATTCCGACAAGATTCTTTGTGTACGTCGTTAGGTTTGGTTGTAAAGCTCATGTCATGTGATTTTGCTTACTTATAACTGCATTCACGGTATTCCGCAACAACATTTATACAGCATCAATTACTCATTTACATTTAAACCTGCGAGCACACCAACAATTTTGTTGACCATTTTGAGCATATCTTTTCAGGTGATCATGCTAATTGAAGATCTAGGTGTGCTGCCTTAGTGGAGACCCTAGGATGCATTTTGGGACTGAACATTGTCTTTCTAAAATCATTGTTGTACTCTGCTTTAAACATTATACTTTTGTAACTTGTTCCCGGGCTGTGGGAATTGCATACAATGTTATCTTTTTGTTTACGTGAATCATTTAACATGTTTATGCTTATGGCTATGTTGTCGTGAATATTGACTAAACACGACACAAGTCCCCTTGTTGCCGGGTGTCGTCATGACACGCTTGTCATCATTTCTTATATTGCGTCTCTATCGCTTACCATATGTTATAACGATCCCGTCTTGTTACATCCCCGTGTTTCCGCTCTTAACGGGGGTGTGACCATTCTTTTGACCTAGCTCTTTGCCACTTGTCACTTTTATAGAAATCATCACTTTATTTTTTTCCTACAAAAGAGTATTATAATAATTTAAATATTAAAATTAATTTCTCTCTCTTATTAAAAATAATTTAATTAATTGTAATATTTCTTTCTCTCATCTTCATTTTTTGAAATCAATGAATTCTTTTAAAATTATATTTTATTAAGAAAATAAAAAATCAAAATTTTAATTAAAATAGAACTAATAATAAAAAACTTTATATATATGAAATTTTAAAAACACTAAACCTTTTCAAGACGAAATATTTTAAATCTGTCCTTTTCTAAAAAATTATAAATATGTGAAATTTTCTAAAAAAATCTTACTAAAACAACCATAAGATAGTTTTTTATAAATAATTTTTTATAAAGATAATTTTTTAATAAAACAATTTAAATACAAATGTTTAAAAATGAAATTATTTAGATATGATAGCTAAAAAAATAATATAATTGTTTTATTTTCTGAATTATTACATATATAAAATTCATATCTTATATTAAAAAATCGTATTGTAAATCTTTGTGTTTATTACAAACTAAAATCTGTTTAATAAATGGGTTTCTAGCATATATATTGTCACACCCCGACCGACGGCGAAATCATCGAGGCGGACGAATGTGAAACGATTGTTCATAGCACATGAAACTAAATAAGTCGTTATAATATGAATATTATTTTTATTGAACATTACCAGACAATTAAATAAATATAATACTAACAAGATATAAACAACATCATAAGACTTTCAATTAACTAAGTCCAAGTCCTATACGAGCACAAAAAGATCTTCAAGTAATAAACCTGAAACATGTTAAAAATAAATGGTCAACTTTGAAAGTTGGTGAGTTCCAATGGGTTAAACGTACATATATATAAAAGATTTACAAGTAGTAATTTATGTCAATGGTTATGAGTTAGCAAGTTTATAGAACACATATAGTTACAACCAAACATTGACTTGATTACAAGTTTATAAGATTGGCTAAGCGTACTTGGTTCCCATGATGAACAAGTCATACGTCATCAGGAGCCGGCAATACATCGGCTTTAGCACCAAATAGGCTTGTTAGGCCCAAAGATATAAGACGTCGCCAGGCTAGCAATAGTTAATGATTGTAAACAAAATATGTATTTCATATAAGACTTACAATAACACAAATAACCGTGACAAAAGATAAAGATGAATTGCATGTGCATTTACAAGTATCAAGATGTTTACAAGTGTAAGTTTATAAGGTTAACATGATTCACCTCAAAATAGTGTGAAAATGTAAAAAAGGGCAAGGAAACTCATATGGAAAACTCACATTACGCATATGTGTATAAGATGATAATAAAAATTAAACGATGTTCCAATGAATTCTTTTACAAGGTACCTAAACGTGTATATTACTGGATTTAAGGTTAATAATAGGATCAACGATTAAACGCGAACTATAGTTTCAATAAGAATTTTTGAGGTTTTTAACATAAATATATATTTTACTACATGAAGGAAACTTAATTAATCCTTTTATAATGGTTTATGAAATTAAAATAAATCAAATTCTCAATTAATTTGTAAAATGTAAATAACTCATAATTAATCTGTAATAAAAAATAATGTAATGACTAGTAACAACTTAGTGATTTTAACTATTTAAAGTTTATTTTTATATAGAAAATAAACTAATTATAACATTTGTTGTTAATATTTTATATGAAAATTGTTAAGGTGTTTAAAGAAATAATTTACAAAAAATAATTCGATAACTTTTAAAATAACTAAAGTTTATAGAACTGATTTTTATAATTTTTAAAAATTTATATATCCTAAAACACTTGAAAAAAATTAAAAAAATGGACTGAGGGTCCCCGGGTTCGAACCCGAGACCTCAATTCCACACTGCACGCACATTAACAGTAAACCAAAGGCCTTAGTCGCGATTGGTAACCGTTTTTAAATGACAAAACACAACCAATAAGATTTCCCCCAAATCCTATGAATCCTAGTTTGCTCTTGATCCAAATCAAACACCAAATCGAATATGTTTACAAAAATTGACATGGGTCTTTGATTCCCCGTGTAATTTTGAGTTTATAGTTATGTTCAATTACCGGTATTGGTTTGATTTCGATGTCACCACCTGAAGAATAGCCACGACCGAAGCCTCGTTCTATTCACAATGCAATGGTTGATGATATTCCAATTCGTGACACAGGAAGCTTCCAAGGATCTTGATGATTGAAAGCCCTCTATCAATTGAAGTTTAGAGAGCTCGGAATAGGGCCTTCGAATAGGTTGCAGGTCGCGACAGGGGTGTTGATCTAATGCAACGTTTGTGTGTGTTTAAGGTACAATTATGTTGATTACAAGTTTAGAAATAGATAGATGATTGATTAGGTTGAGTTAATGGGTTATTACTAAGGTTTAATGTTCGAACGATCATGGGATTTAAGGCTTCGGTTTTGCTCTCGATTGAGCTTTGTAACCGACGTTTAAATGTGCATAATTGTTGTTTCCAAGTTCGAAACATGTGCTAGAAGGGATGTGAAGCAGTTTGGGGTCATGAATCGGTCCAATTTGGGAGTTTTAAAGGTGGCCGAAGGCAGCCGGAGATTGGTCGGAAGTTGGCCCGAAATAGGGAAGGGGGTTTGGGTTTTTGTTTAAAATATTACAAGTTTAGTCCCTGATGTTTAGACTGTTTATTATTTCATGTAGAAACCTTTCAAATTAAATTTTGGAAATTACTAAATAAACCCTAGACTTATACAAACTAATTTGAATAATAAATCAAATTAATTAGCCTAGTAATCTTTAAAACTTTTATAAGCTTGTAACCTTATAACTTGATTATTTATTTTTACTTAATAATTAAAATTCATAATTACTTATAAAGTTATATAAGTTTATTTGATTTCGTTTTATAATTTAATAAATTATAATAAAACTTTCCATTTATAATAAAACTTTCCATTTAATAAATTCATAATTACTTATAAAGTTATATAAGTCTTTATGAAAAGAATTATTTATAAATCAATAAGTTGATTACATATTAATGTATTTGATCCATTAAAGTTATTACATAATTTTAATAAAAAAAACTCAAAATAAGTTCAGGTTCGGGTTAATAACTTGAAAATTACGGATGTTACACACACACACACACACACACACACACACATATATATATATATATATATATATATATATGTATGTGTGCATGTGTATATGTAACACCGGTTATTTTAAAAGACAAGATACAATGAATAAAAGAAAGAAAGACAATTAAGTCCAAGTGAAGCGACTAAAAGTGTAAAAAAGACAAAAATCTTTGAAAGTTGGTGTCAAGGTGGGCATGGCCGCCCACCCTCACTTCACATCAACATATCTTCGGTTCTAGAGAGAGAGCAGGAGAGAACTCTCGGCTAGTGAAAGAAGAAGAAGAAGTGAACGAATTCAAGGTAAGAATTCGTGGTTTTTATGTGTTTATGATGGGTTTTATCCCGGTTATGTGTTTTTGTGCTTATGGGTTGTGTTTGTGCTCGGGTGTGTGTTTTTGGATGTTGTTTCTAGGTGTTTTGAACTCTTTGCAAGCGGGTAAAAAGGAAGAACACCCAAGTTGCACCAGGTGAGTTCTAGACCTCGGTTTTTTACTTGTTTTCAAACATCTTTGGGGCTGAAAATGTATTTAAATGATTTTCCAATGTTTGAGTATGTATGCTCGTATGTATTGCGCACGATTGAATGTGATTCTTGAATGCTCATAGGTTGTTCATGTTTAGAATAGCCACATTAAGCTTTGAATAGATGGAGTTGATGATTGGGTTGAAAACATACTGTAAACATGTTGAACAGAAGGTCCATGCGCATAGATAAGGCTCATGCGCCTGAAAATGCCTTAGAAAGTATTGTGTAACCCATGCGCCCAAACAGTAGCCCATGCGCCTAAGATTTACCCTAGAAATATTTAAGTACAGCCCATGCGCCTGAACAATGGCCCATGCACCTAGAAATGTTAGCCGGACGACTAAGTGTAGGGCCATGCACCCCAATAGTGCCCATGCGCCCCTATAGTGCCCATGCGCCCAAGTGGCTCATGCGCCTATGTGTCCATGCGTCCGAATTACTCATGCGCCTAAGTTTTCATACGCACAAATAGTGCCCATGCGCCTGAATAGTTCATGCGCCTAAGTGATAAAATGATTAAGTGTTGGCTGATGCGCCTACATAGTGATGAAACGCCCGAACAGGGCTCATGCGCCCAAATAGTTCCCATGCGCCTAAGCACTTAGAAATTTTTACAGAATCTTATGGGAGTCTGTGCTTTAGGGTTTTGACCGAGGTTGACTAAGGGCTTATTGATGATGATGTTTCATGCATGATATGATTACTTATAATTGTTCCTTATTATTGTTATTGCTATTATTATTATTACTTATAGTATGTGACTTTACGTGGTATGTTATTATCGTAACGTAAAGTATATCGTAATAATAAGTGAGAGAGCAGTAAAGAAAAGAAGAGGAACATTAATGAAAATGTTAACAAGTCTTGCAAGCTTACAAGAGGTACACGGCCATGTTGTCGTTAGCTCAACTGTGCTGCGGGTTAGCTACCCTATTATGCACACAGGGTCAATCAATTGAGATTGGCAGGACCTTTGCAGCGTGTCCTGGGTGATTGGGTTGACCTTGTACACAGTACACAGAACCTTTTCGAGGGATACAGTTGACCTTTTCGGGGGATATAGTTGACCCTTTCGAGGGATACAGTTGACCCTTTCGGGGGATATAGTTGACCCTTTCGAGGGATATAGATGGCCCATCATCCGTTTTCCATCGCGCATATAGTTGGGGTATTGCTCACTGGTCGATACAGAAAGTGAAACATAAAGATAAAAGTTTACAGAACAGACAAGGCATACTGTAAAGAGAATGAACAATATTTGTTCATATAGTTGATGCGTGCTCGCATATACAGTACAGAGTTGTATTTTACAGAAAAGAATATTTTTCTTATAAAACATATAGAAAGTATTTTATTACTTATAAAACTAGAGCTCACTCAGCAACGCTGACTTTTATACATTTTCAATTGGCAGGTAATTATTACTGAGGATGGCACGAGGGTGAAGCTACCCGGCAGGAAAAGTTTGACATCCATTCGTACTCTGTGTTGCTGTTGTTTTGTAATGCATATAAACAAGCTTTTGTAAACAGTTAATGATGATGTATTGCTTAACAACAGTTTTTAAATGAAATGAATGGTTTTTGAAAAATCATTTCCGCTGCTTAAGATTGTATAATTCTAATGTTTAATGTTTTAACTGCTATGATTTACCAACTGTGAGGTTTCCGGGAACGGGGCCTTACAGTATATCTGTTTGTCTATTTATCTATCCATAATAAGAAAAAAATAAGATAATACGCGACGCAATCGTAAGCCTCATCATACGAACTTTCTCATTTATCTCTCCTATTATTAATAATATTACTCATACTATTTTCAAATTTAAAAAATATATAATTTAATAAATTGAAAATTTATTTATTTTTAATTTAAAAAAAAAATAAAGCAAAAAACAACGAACTTTAAAAAAAACAATTTACTTAATTAAAAAAAACATATTATTGCTTATTTACTTAAAGTAGTTATTTATAAGTAATTATAATCATATTTTATCTTCAATCATAATTTATAATTCGTAAATTTTTAAACTAATTATTTAATAATTTATTTATTAAACCTGTGTAATACATAGATAAATTAATATTAAATACTTGCAACATAATGGATACCTAATAGAAAACAGTTAAATCCTTATGAATATGTATATTAAATATCGTCAAGAATTGCGTCTCCGAGTTCGTGAATCAATATACTACATTTATTAAATCAACAACATTGTTATCAACTTGAACACATAACCAATAGAATAATATTTCAAAGTGAAGAATTGTTGTCAGTGATACAGACTAAATCAATCGAAAAACCTAACCCATATTTGTGATCATGATTAAACACCTAGAAGGCGTAGGACGAATAACTTGTTTGGGTCGAAATCATCATTAGAGCCATGAATAAACAAGAGTTGTTCAATTAAAAATTATAAAAACCAGATGTGTAATTATATAATTGGGTGTGCCATTAAGATGCTTCTTAACGGTCAATGGGAGCATACGATGAAACCACAAAATCAAGATTTATGTCTAAAACGAGGGAATAAAATACAAATATATCTGGAGTAGCATTCAATCAATCATATGAAATATTAATTAATTTGTTTTATTTGATTAATTGTCCCCCATCAGCTGATTCCACTGCCAGCCCATCCATGATTCATTATAACGTAATAAATGAAAATATTTTTTTATTAATTAATACTGTAATTCATTGATAAAATTATCCAATGATCAGTTGTATTACTTTAAACAATAATATTCAGAGTTAAATTAATGGTTTTTTCAGTTGTAAGTTTTCTCTTGAAAAGTTGAGGGTGCGGTCTCAAGTGAAAAACGAATATATGATCTCGATTAAAATAAAATATATCACTTGAACCAGGGTCGTATAATTTCCGTTCAAAAAATGAATACTGTAATATATATATATATATATATATATATATATATATATATATATAATTTCTAGTATTTTTTAATTTTTATTGTTCAAAGGTTATATTGTAATTCTAACACCCCATGAATTTTATTAAATTAGTCCTAAATTTACTCATATAAGGAAACTCATCTATTTCTCTCCCTAATATTATTTCTTCAAATTTAATTAAAAATCCCTAAAAGCATCATCTCTATCAACTCAAATCATCATATTTTTCTGAAGTTTGGTTTCAAACAAAAATCAGTCTATGCAATATTACTCGCCATGCCACATCGAAGGGTTCAAATGAAGACAACAGAATAAGGCTCGATTGTAGGTCAGATGAAACTAGTATGCGTGGGCAACTATTTTTATTTGGATTAGAGCTAACGAGACGAAGAAGGTAGTGTTGGTGGGTTTCAATTCGAGAAACGAGATGAATATGATGATATATATATATATATATATTATCTGATGTGGGATTAAGAAAAGAATTAAAGATGATGAACAAGAAGAAGTTAAAGCCTAAAAAGTCGACGACGATGATGATTTAGATGTATGTTTTACGTATATGTACCTACCTAACAGAAGCGTAAGTTGTCTTTTGAAGTGAAGATATCAGTGATGAATGTAGAATGTGTCTTCTTCTGATTTCTGGATTACATATATGTTTCTACAAGTTAAATATATAAAGTTACTGCTTACGTATATGTAACTAATGCATTAACCCATTGTTATACATATGTAACTCATAGTTACATATACGTAAGCAAAGATTTTTATTCTAAAATTTTAAACTCTTCTTTCCTATCTTTTCATTCTTAGTTCTTTTGTTCAAGTTACATTTACATATAAGTTAACATCGTGTTATATACATGTAAACCTATGCATACACATACATAAACGTGTGAACCTTATGTCAAATGAACTGCTTACGTATATGTAACATAACTCGCCTTCTTCTCTGACCAGCTTCTGCTTTTTTTAAATCGTATAAGAGAGTTAAGTAATTGGATTACGTATATGTACTTTCATAATTCACCTTCTTTTCTGATCAGCTTCTCATTTTCTAAAAAAATCAGCCCATATACTTATGTATGTGATTGTGTGATATATTACTTTGTGTACATGATATGATTGTGTGTATGGTTATGTAAATCTATTCATGTTCATGTAAAGTAGGGAAAAAAGAATATGATATTGGAGAGAAAAAGAGAGATAGTATAGGAGTTTTGATTATCAAATAGAAGTTACAAATTTAATTTTTTGGTTTACCGATTTTACCCCTAAACACCCATTAATAAACCTATTGATTTCAATCATTTTACTAAAATGTCATCAATTAATTTCAACCATAGATCAAACAAATCAATGGTTACAAATTGGTTTTCTTGGTTTTCTTATAAACTATGGTTTTTTTAGGAACTCTCCCCTATATATATATATATATATATAATATATATATATAGAGAGAGAGAGTAAATTACCATTTGCATCCCTGACGTTTTCTCATTTTAACCACTTGTATCCCTATAGTTACAAATTCTCGATTCCCCCTAACGTTTCATTTTTGTCACCGTTTGAATCCAAATGACTAACTCCGTTAAATTGTTCGGTTCACTCTTTATGGAAATGAATAAATTGCCCTTAAGATTAAAAAATCAAAAAAACTTAATGGGACCACCCACATCTTCTTCTTCTCCTCTAACCCCAAACACACATACTCTCTCTCTTCTTCTCTAACCCAAAATTGCTCATACTCCCATGGCCCCTAACGTTAGCGCCAGAAACAAGCGTCGTACTATCCATCACTCGTGAAACCCTAGACTGCGGTGGTTCATTCACCAGCCGATCATTTGATTCCACCACCGTCGATTGTGTCATCGCTTGTGATGTTTTTTTCGAGCTCACCGGAGCTGATCCGGTGAGATTTAGTCTGTTAGGTCTAGAGAAATGTAAGAAGTTGTGCTTTCTGATGAAGCCGTTGGAGGGGGTGCCGAAGGAAAAGGCCCACTGGTAGAGAAATAGCTGTAGTCGAAGACGGATGAGAGGATGGATTTGAGGGCGAAGTTGTGCTTTCCGATGAAGCCGTTGGAGGGGTGCCGAAGGCGAAGGCGAATCCAAATAGGTAGTAGAATAAACCGCCGGCCGCCGCGTCAAGGACGTTGGTGAGCATGATGTTCATGGTGTTCTTGGCCCGGATGGAGCCGGTGCGGAGCATGGCGAAGCCCAGCTGCATGGAGAACACGAGGTAGGCGGAGAAGAGAAGGTATGTGGTGTCAACGGCGTATGTCGTGTCGCTGAACTTGGTAGAGACATTGTCAAACTGCTCGCAGATGAAAGCGGCGGCGGCGGAGTTTGGGCCGAGCATGGAGGCCAGGGTATCGGCGGAACATGACGGTGAACCCGTTAGTTACTCCGGCGATGCCAGACCCTAAACTCAACTCTAAAGGAAGGGTTTGCTTTTAGTTTACTTTCTGAAATGACGACTGACTCTGGCTCTAGGCTCACTAAGAGAGAGAGAGAGAGGAGAGAGAGAGAGAGAGTATGTGTGTTTGGGGTTAGAGAAGAAGAAGATGTGGGTGGTCTCATTAAGTTTTTTTTAAAAATTTTTAATCTTAAGGGCAATTTAGTCATTTCCATAAAGAGTTAACTGAACAATTTAACGAAGTTAGTCATTTGGATTCAAACGGTGAAAAAAATGAAACGTTAAGGGGGGAATCGAGAATTTGAAACTATAAGGATACAAGTGGTTAAAATGAGAAAACGTCAGGGATGCAAATGATAATTTATTCATATATATATATATATATGTTTATCTTTGTCTTTATTTAAGATTGTTCTACTCATTCAAATTGAATGATGAATATTATGACAGATAAGGAGTTGAGCTAATCGAGCCTAGTCAATGGGCTCATGTAGGGCTCGATTGAAAACCAGGTCGAGTCAGCTCATTTATCTTAACAATCTCAAGCTGTAAACTCAAGTTAAGAGTTGAACCGGCTCACAAGACACCTTATTATTTAAAAAAGTAATTCTTTTTTATATGTATTCATACATATAAGGATAAATCAACAGTTTATGTTTAGGACTAGGTTTAGTTGGTGTGTTAAGAAAACTGTTGAAACATATTATGCTTTTTAGAATAATAGCATGAAAAAAGACGGCGATAAGAGGGAGATTCGAATATTGGTAATAGCATATTATTAGCATAATTCCATAAGAATCATCACATGCCACGTAAGCTCACACTTTTGGCCCGCACCATGTTACTTCAAAAATGGTTTGATGATGTGTTTAGTTTGAATATCAATAAAAAGACAACTTACAATAGTCGTTTAATACGTTTGTTTAATTGTATTACAACTTTTTTCTTGACATATAATAATCACAAGTTATATACGTTACGAAAGTTTGAGATAAACATGTCATGATGATTTAATTTTGATAAATATTACTTTATAAATTTGAAGTTTATTTTTGGTTAAAAAGATGTGCAAAATAGTTTATTATTTGTTTGTTTTAGTTTCTTTTAGTTCGAGAATAACTACAAAGCTTAGGAAGCAACTCGGCAAGTTATAGTTTTAGTATAAATAGATGATTATGCATTGTAATTATTGGTTTAAGTTTTCGTTTGAGTTATAGCTAGTAGTTAAGACCCGACCATTGTTGCAACGACAACATAAAAACTTTAAAAATTTTGACTTTGAAATGTTGATAAAACAAAAATTGTCAAATCCCCATGCATTACAACTGGGTATTGATAATATATAAAAATTTACAAAATAAACATTCCATCACATCTTATATTTTGTTATAAATCTTACCCGTTTATAACCAAAAAAAAAAAAATAATACACAAGCCTTTAGGGGTAAGTTTTCTGGGTGGTGACAATTCAAAAGGCATGATTGGCTCATTAAGGAGAAAATTCGAGCAACTTCATATAAAAACACAAACAAGATTTAAGGCTTCGCTGAAAAATTAAACAGTTTTTTTTTAAAAAAGTTTACTAGCCCCGAGTCGAGTCTTAATGATGAAGTAATAGATTGAAAGTGGTTGGATTTGATGTCAGGTACGTATCTTAAAATTGTTACATGTATTAACCAGTATCCGGATACGGAGATCATGCCATTTGAGTAAGCCATAGATCGGTTGAAAGCCTGCGAGAAACGGATCAATTGTACGATAAGAAAATTAACGACGCTTCAAAGCAAGTTGTTACTTTCTAAAATAAAACCAATGACAGATAGAAGAAAGAATAGCTTGATTGTGACTGTTGTGGACATGCCTCGTTGAATCAAAGTAGACGTGGAAGAGGTCGCGGTAACGAAAGATGTTTAAAGGTCAGTTTTCAAAAGAAGACATGAATTAAGATAAAAGTA
Source organism: Flaveria trinervia (assembly GCA_025506515.1). NCBI lineage: Eukaryota > Viridiplantae > Streptophyta > Magnoliopsida > Asterales > Asteraceae > Flaveria > Flaveria trinervia. The sequence continues at coordinate 104,820,159 of CM046448.1, read as the reverse complement.
AAGTAAGATATTTCAAAAGAAGACATGAATTAAATTCTAAAAAGTATCGAGTTATTTTCCTATTCGAAACCACAACGATTAAAACTAACAGTAATATGACCATCATGAGATTTGAGTTCATCAAGTTTATCAATCCAAACCTGCTACCCAAAAAAATTGTGATAGTATTCTACTATTCCATAAACTCAAATGTACCTGAACCCGAACTCGAACCCGAACCCGAACCCGAACCCGAACCCGAACCGGAAGTCGACCCCTTTCACCTTTAAACGAGTTGTTTTTTAAAATGATAATAACAATAATACAAACTTTTGAGGACCACAACACAGAGGGCACAGCTATATTGATAGTGCACCACTGTGACACACCCTTTCCCCTAATAATCCTTTGAAAATATAAATTACGCGGTCTCCACATTTTTCCCTTTTTCTCCTCTCTCCTCCATCACTGTCCTTTCTTCTTCTTCGATCATGGCGATCTGAGAAAGAAAGTGACATCAACCACACATTCACCTCGATTTCCACCACTCTCCGCCTCAGATTCACCGCAATTCTGACGTCATTCACAGTATCCACCATGGACATCACGTCGGCGTTGGACTCGTTAGATTCGCTCTTGTTCTCCGTCAGCAGAGCTCTGTGCACTCCGTTCGCTGTGTTTGTTCAGATCCAGGTTGACGGCCTTCTCGCGGTGGTTTCTAGGGTTTTGTTGTTGTTTGGGTCTGGATCTAGTTGTTGTTAGGTTGAATTGAATTGGATTGGATTGGATTGGATTGGATTATGCTGTTGTATAATGCGTAGGATGATTGTGCTTTTTTGTTGTGGTTGATGAGATGTGATGGTTAGTGCCCTAATTGGTTACGGAAGTTGGATTTGACTTGAAGTTAGGTGTGTTTGAGTTGATTTTGGATTGTGAGGGCTCGATTTTGTGGCGATTTGAGTTTTAGTGCTCCACGTTTTAAATCTGGTGGTTTTTTGAAGTCATTCGGAGTGTGTTTTCGTTGAACATTATTGTTTTTGTGTTTTGTGGTTTTTGTTGAAAGGTTTTATGCAGTGGATGAATAGTAGAGAGGTTTATTTTATGAATCTAGGTTTTAAATGTTACTTCACTAGACCTTGAAGTGAAATGGTTCATCTTTAACTTTTTACTTGAACAAAGGGAGTGAACTTTATGCTAAATTGGCTTGTTTTTGTTGCCTTGATTATGAATTATCATTCTCTTGCTTTTGTGAAAGAAAAACAACAGCCTGAGAATTTCTTTTTGTATTGGAGATTTTTGAGTAATATGGGATTTTGGTTAGTGTGGAGTTTGTTCATGTCTTGGTGTATAAACAACCGTACAAGAATTACATTACACACAGGGTTTGAGCGGATAGCTGTTATTGTGCAAGTGTGAAACAATAACATTGCACGACACTGGACAAACTCGTCTTGAACCTTTTCTAGAGTTCTTGCATGAGCTTCTATCTTTTATTGAATACAGAGTTGTGGAAGATATAAATATATATATCCATCTGAGTAAATGTATAGATTCTATAGAATGCAATGACTGGAAGTAGGTTTTTTTTATTAATTGTTTATTGATTTGTTGAAGTCAACCTAAATGATATATTAGAAAATGCGACCACAGTTGATGATTTGTTGTACACGGATCCCAAGTGTAGTACCTGGAATAAAGAAAGGTGTGCGTAGTTTTTGGTTTTTGAACGACAAATGTGCTACCCTGCTTCGGAGGATAGGTGTTATCTTAATTGGGCCCACCTATCCGCTATCACCTTGAGTATTTTGCCTAGAGTGAGGCTTGAATCCATGACCTCACCTTATTTACATGTCATGAGTACCCTTGATCACCTTTATAAGAATAATAAGTCAAGGCTTGGGGTTTCTTTTGGGCTGAATAACTGTATATAGTATCATAGTAAAACACACATGCTACACGTAGTAATGGGAAATTAGGTAAAGTTTCACATTGTTTTGAAACTAATTGTTAGCCATAGCCATAGGATGGTGAAGGTTTTTTATTGGAGGAGTATCTCTTTTGTTTGTATGTTATTTATTAGATTATATTATATACGGCAATTTTTGATGTAATATTGAATTTTAAAAGTTCCTTTATAAACGTATTTAAGGATAATGCCATTTTATTTATTCTTCACGCATCAAACTAGCATAGTGTTCTCTGATATGAGGATATATTCATGCTACAGGGATATGTAATATGCTTACTTCTGGCGGCTGGATGGGCGGGTGCAGCTTATGTGAGGTATCAAATTGATATCTATAACCTATCACTTATCATTTATTTGGCATTTGCTACAAAACCTCTGCTGTGTATCTACTATTTTAGTAAAACCTCATATAAAACTTAACTTAACATCTTTTCATCTCTTGCAGAAACAGAGAAATAAGACAGATGAAAAAAAGTATGAAAGATGGCAATCCCTTTGCATTTCTTAGTCATGATATTCATGACCTCGAACATTCGAACCAGGTCAAATTGCCAGGTGTCACCGTTGTAATGCCCTTGAAAGGTTTTGGAGAACACAATCTGCACAACTGGAGAACCCAGGTACCATACAAACCCATTAATGTAATTGTTCTATATAAGAATGCAAGTTCTCTATGTATACGTTCCACACATATAAAGTGCACTAAGATCAAATTCAATTCAGAGGATCACATGCTTATATGAAAATGCCTCTTCTGATTTAACAACCAAATTTTACCCACATTTTTTCAAAATAAGTGCAATGTTTTATTTATTTGGTATGTCCAGAAATAAGTTCCACATCTTTTTTCGCAAAGGTTCAATTATGGTTATCATTTACCCATCACCCATGACCATCATTGTAAAACATTAGTAATATTGATATCTTAATTTTCATTATTATGGGACATTTTGATATAATTAGTACTCGTCAAACCCTATATTTCAAACATGTGCTTCTCTCTAGGGGATAAGTTTTCTTGGAATTTTTACTTTAAAGTTTGACATATTTTCTTCTAGTTTAATCATATATGCTTGTTTACTTGTACTTATGACAGTTAATAATATGGATTACTGCATGCAGTTAACTTCTCTATATGGTGGTCCACTGGAGTTCCTATTTGTTGTGGATAGTACTGAAGATCCAGCTTATCATGCTGTCTCTCGTTTACTTCTAGATTTCAAGGTATTTAAATATTTAGCACGACTAGCATTTTTTTATTCTTCTTGCTTTATGGGATTTTCAGTCGATTCTAACTTCTATTTCTAAAAAAAATTGCACTGTAAGTATGCTAATTTTAACTATATGCGAGTTCTCGTTTGGTTTATATTCTCTTACTAAGTTGCATCTATGCAGGACGATGTTGATGCAAGAATAATTGTTGCGGGCCCATCCACAACTTGTAGTCAAAAAATTCATAATCAGTTGGTATGCTGCAAATCCCCTTTAGATGACCGTTTTCCTTTTTCTTTACACTATTTTTCAATATTGAAGTTACATAAGCCTAGTCTGCTTGAATAAACCATGTTCTTAGCTGTTGCTGGCCCTTTTACAGGTTTATAAGTTTGACTTATCACGCCACACTAACCTATAGAACTTATAAAAGGTTAATAAATGGGTCTAATTTATTTAATTTTGAAGTTTTGAGACTAGAATAAAAATACTATGAATTGCTTTAAGATTTTGGACCTCTTAATCCCACAATACACAAACCAAATATGGCTAACAAATGACTAAATGTTCTTTTAAACTTTTACTTTAACTCAGCATATTATGGTTTAATGTTTCATCTTATTTTGTACTATGAATTGCCAGGTTGGAGTGGAAAAAATGCATAAAGATAGCAAATATGTATTGTTTCTGGATGATGATGTTAGGCTGCATCCTGGGTCAATTGGAGCCCTAACTGCAGAGATGATAAAGAATCCTGAGGTATAATCATGCTGATGCACATTCCTCCCATCTACTGATAGATGGTACTTAGTTCTTTAATTTTGTTCATTTTCTCTTGTTTTCAAAGTTCTGCTACTTGTCTAAATTGGATTCTTTTTAATTTATGCAGATATTTATTCAAACTGGTTACCCGCTTGATTTACCTTCTGGAAGTTTGGGAAGTTACTGCATTTATGAGTATCACATGGTACAACACATCAAAGGAATATGGCTCCTTCTTGTGCCTTGTATTCCTAATTACCAGAAAGCAGCAATCTTGACTAGGGCTGCAAACGAACTAAACGTTTAGCGAACGGTTCGATAACTGTTCGTCGGGAAGTTTGTTTATGTTCGTTCGTTTAGTAAATGAACGAACACGAACAAGAAAATTCCGTTCGTTTTGTTAAACGAACGAACATGAACACAAGCCATGTTCGTTCATTTATATTCGTGAATATTCGATTATGTGTTTGTTTATGTTCGTTAAGGTGCTCTTTTATATTTTTAATTTTTCTATCAATTATTTTTATGACAATTACATCAAGTATTTTTGGATATTTATGTTAACTACTTATTTATTTTTTAACGATTTTGTGTAATGTTTGTAATAAAAAATGTAAATTTTATTCTAAAATAATCTATAATAATTTATGTTTGTTTGTGTTCATGAGCTTTTTTGTATTTGTCAAGTTTATGAACAATTGTTTTTGTTCGTTTGCTTTTGTATGTGTTCATTTGCGTTCGATAAGTGTTCGTGAACAGCTTATGAACATGTTCATTTTCTTAATGAACGAACACGGACAAGAAATCTCGTTCGGTAAGTGTTCGTGAACAATTCATGAACAAGTTTATTTCTTGACGAACGAACACGAACAAGGCCTTGTTCGTATTCGTTCGGTTCGTTTGCAGCCCTAATCTTGACCCATTAACTTAACTGGCTATTCGAGTTATGGTCCATATTTAATGGCTACAAATGAAACAGGTTAAATGAGCCTAGCCAATTAAAAGCAACTCAAAGTGTATTATAATGCATAAAACCTTCTGATCATAACATTCAAAAACATATTATTATTGAAAAAAACAGAATTTATGCATATTCGACACATCATTCTTGAGGCCCTTTTAATTTATTGAAGAAACAGACTGCTTTGTATTTCTTGAGACCTTTTAAAGTTATAAATTTTTGTTTTTTCTACTAACATCATTCTCTTTACAGCCATGTTCAATGGGATTTGCAACTGGTGGAAGGACGTTTTTTCTTTGGGGAGGCTGCATGATGGCAAGGAACTTTTATCTCAGTTTGACTTGACAAATTGACATTAAATTTGTATTTATTTATTTATCTATAGGAACCTTTTTTCTTATTTGCAGATGCATGCGGATGATTTCAGAACCGACAAACATGGTGTTGTAACTCAACTTTCTGATGGTGGTTACTCTGATGATATGACTCTTGCTGCTATAGCTGGTAATCATATATTATTTATTTATTTTTTTGTTTATGTAGTTATTGTTTATTTTCCTATAAAGATTTTTGAGCAAGATTTGTGTTATGTTGTGGTCGTATTCTATATTTCTATGTATGTCTTGCACCATATGACATTACAAAATGATCCTATGCTAGTTTGCTATTATCACCGTGATTCCATATCATGATATTGGCATTATATGTCTCTCTGATAGTGGCATGTTTGAAGCATAAGCATTCCAGGATAACAATATATTTGTAGTTTTCTTATTAACTTTTTACTGGAGGACCTATTCTCAGCTGTTCAATTCGTTTCTTTTCTTCAGGTGCTCATAAGAGGCTCATCACATCGCCTCCGGTTGCAGTTTTCCCTCATCCTCTTGCTAGTGATCTTACCTTTTCACGGTCTGAATATAATCTGTTTTGCAATATGGGATGATCTGGTGGGTTGGGTCACAAAGGGGAAATTTTTAGTACAAGTCAGACTGGATTAACTAGAAACACTTTTTTTCCTTAATATTACTGTAAAGAAGTATAACTAGTGTGTCCGATACTATTACAAAGTATTATTTCAATTATGTTTTGATTTATGAATGAAATGATTTAGAAAGTATTAACTAGAAACACTTTGTGCAACATTTGATTCGTTTCCTTTTTATCTAATTTCACTTGATTCCACCGGTTTGAAATGTTTTTCTGGAAATAAATGGATTGACTCTGCCACATGTGCGAATAATATTTTAAGACCAACCCCAAGTTAGTAATTGTTTTTCCTCTTATATATGTTGTATAGGTACTGGAATTATTTGAGGAAACAAACATTCGTCTTGGAGTCCTACACGACATATGTAAACTGGATAATGAACCGAGCTTTATTTACTGTGCACTGCTACCTTTCCTGGGGATTTGTATCCCCGTATATCATGGCTATGTTTCATGTCGCAGCAGCACTAAGATATCATTTCAAGTATGATTTAACCGAAGAACATGTTCTCAGTCCTAACGGTTAATTCCTTTTTTCTTATGCTTTACGCAATGGATTTGAGTTTGCAAAATGCACGGGTCAGACATGTTGGTTAACACGCCAAAATGGGTTGTGCTAGGTTGAGCTGAAATGACTGCCTGTTTTTTTCATTATAGATACAGATTTGAGTGGGAAAATGGGTGGGCCAGGTGGGTTGGTCAATATGTCAGCGGGTTCAGATCAAAGTGGGTAATTTGAGTATGGTCTGGGTTTGTGCTAGATTCACCTGAACTGCTTTTGTTTGCGATTTACTCTTTATAAATACAGATTTGAGGCGGGAAAATGGGTGGGTTGGGTAACAGCTCAACAGGGTCAGTTCCGATGGTAATTTTCGGTAAGGTTGAAATGGATCGAGCTTAGTTAAACTGCCCTGAAATTCATTTTTTTTCATTTTTCTTTTTCTCATAAATTCAAAATTGAGGTGGGAAAATGGGTGGCGAGGCAGGTTGGTTAACAGTTCAAACAAGTTCAGGTCTGAATGGGTTATTCTAGATTTCTAGGTACTGTCAAAATAAGTTGTGCTAGGTTAATTGGAGATGCTTTTGTCTGATTGCTTTTTTCTTATAAATAAATGGTGTGTTAGATTTTATTATAGTAACAATTTAATAATCTAGTTTTATTGAATAAAACGACTTAGGATGTGCTTCTAACACTGTACATTTTTCTGCCCATTTGACCTGTTTCCTTTTAAGTTTTTTTTCTTTTTACCATTTTCTGTTAGAGATAGAACATAACCTGAGATCCTGAATCGCTCAGTTTATAAGTAAACACTTTTATCTGATTTTTTAAATCTTTTTAAATGTTAAAAAGTGTCATATATGATTATAAAAAGATTATAATACCTACGTAACAATCTATTTTCTTGATTAAAATGATTCAGCACACGCTATAGATTAAAAACATTTTCAGCGTCTTATGGCCTGTTTGAGTTATCTTGCTATATAAGTCACAATTTAATTTTACTTGTTTGACTTGTTAGAAATAAAATCTATCTTAAATCACCCCTCTCATAAATACATGTCTTGAAATTGCGACCTTTAAATCAGATTAAAGTAGCACTCTGACTTTTCTTTTTATCTTACAAAAGTAACAATAATTTATTGCTTGTGGGTGTCACTATTCTGCATCTGTTCATATTTTATAAAGGTTTACACACATTTACATTCTATGTTATTGATTTTTTTATGTTCTGTACTTCTGTTAGGGTTGAGACTTGTTGGTTGTCTCGTCATATGCACTGCCATTGAACTTCTTTCAATGTGGAATTTAACAAGAATAGAAGTTCGGCTATGCAACATGTTGTCTCCTGAGGCACCTTCGCTCTCGCTTAGTGCTTACAATTGGTGCTTGGTAAGTTGTCATAACTCATTGCCGGGATGGGATGTGGTGCCAAAATGGGTTTGGGTTGAAATGTGTTGCTTTTTTATGTGATGAAACGATTGACACATACCCCTTTTAGCTATAATTTTTCAAAGGATAATGTTCCATCCACGTATTGAACTTTTTTCATCTAGACAACCCAGATTTTGTGAATTTCTTTATACTGAGTTTGAATAAAAGCACACTGAATGACAGAATGCACTTAATTCTTTTTTGGAAAAACACAAATTTAACCTATAACATGTTGACACCATTTCATCATCTGAGTTGTTTTGGCTAAATATGGTATAAATGAACCCGAATAAGTGCTTGAGTAGCCCTAAAGGAAAAAGATGAATATTGTCTCTTAATTTGGATCCTTTTGAGATAAACGCAACCCAAAGATACAGCGTCGCATATAAATGGGTCAAAAGGCTACCTCTCGTATTTATTGGCACTATAAAGTTATTTAATCTTTTGTAAACACTATTTTATTTATTATTAAAGTGGATTATTCTTTTTTTTTTTCTTACCTTAAGAAGGTCAAACGTGAGCCTCATTTGTGTTAATCCAGTCAAACTGACTGTGCAGGTCTTTGTTGCAATGGTGGTGGATAACTTTCTATACCCGATTTCAGCAATCCGTTCACATTTTTCTCAGTCTATCAATTGGTCTGGTATCCGGTACCATTTAAGGAATGGGAAAATACACAAGGTGAGATTTATTATGGTCCAGTATAATTATCTAGATTTATTTAAACACTTAAACAGCCACATCCATGTAAACCCATCCTTATTACTATAACTACCTTTCTCCAAATGAAAAAGATGTTTCTTGGCCAACTTTCACAGTTTCACTCCAAAATTACTAATTTGCCCATTAGTGAAGTTGCAAAGTATTCATAGCATAGATTAAGGGTGTGCAAAACCGGTCTAGACGGGCTGAACCAGCGGCTCAAGTGTATAGTTGTTGGTCCTGTCTTGGTCTAATCTAATGAGAAATTCCAATCTTCTGGCCCCGTCTAAAACTGAAAAAGACTGGCCCAAACCAGACTGAACGAGTTTTCTTTTAAATAATGCAGCACTTTAAGTTTTTTTTAGTCCTAATCTAATACGTGATACCCATTTTACCTGTTGACCCGCTTAATTTTATAGTTCTTTTTGAAAGAACTAAAATTCTGAAATGGGTCAAGTAGATAAGAAATGTTTCATTTTTATAATTTTAAGGTACAGTAAACTATGTTTCCATACATTTTGTATCGAAATCTCTAGATGTATTAGGCATATTAATTAGAACCAACTCATAAAAACACATAAGATAATACAATTAAAATCAGTTATTTGGTTATCATTGTGTTGCTTTTCTATTTCAATGCACTAACAATGTACAATGTGATTTCTTTTAACCTATTTGACCTAAGATTTTGTTGTTCTTTAGTTAAGTAAATATAGAAGATACTTGTATAATCAACCCGTTGACCTGTTTAGGTATAAAATATTATTATAATATTGAAACAAGTCAACAGGCCAAACGGATTAAGAAGTATAGAGTATAAAGTGGGTTTTCTATTGAATCGACACACCAATACCTAGTCTGGTTTCTGATCATGATTATTCTTTGTTTTCGGTTACTGATCCAGTCTCATCATGAATCGGTGCACCGTGCACAGTCCTAACATAGATGGATTTTGTCCACAAAACTAATTTTTTTTTTAATTATCAGATTGACCGAACAATGGAGAAGGGTAAGAAATTTTCAGATTTGGCAGCCAAGCGTTTATATGGAAGAAGAGCCCAAAGCAAAATTTCGATTCTCGGTACTTTATCGAGAAGTCTGGCCAACTGGCGACAACCAAAGAAATACGACGTGTAGAAAAAGATATCGGATTTCTTTCAAATTGTTTGTGATCAACATTATCTGGTTTTCGGTGCAAAAACATAACCAGGTAATGTTATTCATCCATCATCATTTATGGTTTGATTGTTTTGAATCCATTCGTCCGCGAAGTAGCCATTCTTTTGGTCCGTTTAAAAGAAAAAGAAATATTTCCATTCAATTGATTGATTCTTCAGCAGTAGCTGTAGTCACATTATGTCTGGTTTCGGTTTTGTAACATGTAAATTTGACTGTTGTGTAATTTAAAGGAACTACTGTTCATTTCAAACCCGAATGTAAGACTCATTTGTCGTATGTTACAATTCATCGCCTTGCAGGTTCAAGTATTCTTGTATTTGCTGTGCCAATTTCTACTTGTAAAGAAGTTTGTTTGATCTACGTTTATAGTACTCGAGTATTAGCCAACTGTAAGAAGTTAATTGAAAATGAAACGTTTCAAAGGGGTCAGAAGTTCTATTTTATTAAATGTACTCCGATGTTATAATGTTTTAGGTATTTTTTTTTATATAAAAGCAAGCGTCTTATTATTTGATAATATAGATTTTATATTCATTTAAAATACATGAAAGGATGAAAGTGTTGACAGGTTGATCCAACCTGACTTGGTGTTTCTTGACCTGCACATAAAAGTTACAACCCGAGCTTGGCATCTCACATCGTTATATTCAGATTGTACAATTGTACCGACTTGATAAGCTCGTGTTGCTCATTTAGATGCACAACCTGTTGGACTTCAATAGCATTCGAATTATTCTCTTTTAGATCATGACTTTAGGTCTTGTGTGGAGTCAAGAATCTGATCCTTTTCAAACCAATGTGAAAGAAGAATATCTTTTTGATATCAAAGAAACATTATCTAAAGTTTTCACCTTTTTCAAATTCAAAAGGGTAAATTGGTCTTTAAACACATGACTTAATTGTCGACACAGGAATGTTCAGTCATCTGTCTTATTTTCAATGTCCTATTTGTATTATAAGTTTGTACAATATAATATCATGTATTATAAGTTTCTAGTGTATAGTATCGTCTATTATAAGTTTGTACCCTATAATATCATGTATACTTTCCATTCTAGGTTTGTAATGTTATAATAATTTAAACTTAATTTTCCCTCCATCAAAAGCTAAATATACCAAAGTCAAGAATAAGATAAAGTTACATGGCAAAAAGCATCAACTAAAGCCTTAATTCCCTCTCCTCTAAATTACCCTTTTACCCTCACCCATCTTACCATTCTTCTTACAAACACATTCTACTTCAACATCACCATTAGCATCAGGACCACAAACCAAAAGAGACAACCCCTTAACAACTGAAGCAAAATGAGTTGTTGTGGATCCAAGAAACCAAAAACACACTCCCCAACTAGATCTCCACCACGACCGCCACCAACAACCGATGACCACCCACAACCGAAAGCCGCTAGACAAGAAACGGTTTTGTCAATCCCTAATTGCAAAGTCCATCTCATGGATGAAGGTGAAGCCATAGAACTCGCCACGGGAGGCTTCAAAATCATCCAATTATCCGATGATGACGTATTACTCGCGACCATAATCAAGATCAATGATGATCTTCAATGGCCATTAACCAAAGATGAACCGGTAGTGAAGCTTGATCCTCTTCACTACCTGTTCTCTCTGACCGTGGTTAAGGGTGACGATCCTTTAAGCTATGGTGTGACGTTTTCAGATACGGGTCATGGGGATTTCAAGTTGTTGGATGAGTTCTTGAAAGAACATTCGTGTTTTTCGACTTCATCATCATCATCTAGAAAAACGGATATCGATTGGAAGGAGTTTGCTCCAAAGGTTGATGCTTATAACAATGTTATTGCAAAGGCTATTGCTGGAGGAACTGGCCAGATTGTTAAAGGGATCTTTATATGTAGTAATGCTTATACAAACCAGGTTCGTTTTCGAATCAATATTCGTGGTTACACACGCAACGTAATAGGTAAACGGGTTCGGATAAAAATGTCACCTTTCTAGTATGAATCATAATGGGCTGGATCAGGTTGGGTTGACCCGCAAATATTTTTGAATTATAAAAATAAATAACATGAACAACAAAATGATCTTATCATATTTTCTGAACCCAAGCGTAATCCATAAAGTAGGGGTGTTCCAAACCGGGTATCCGAAGTTTTGAATATTGGATTTTGGTATCCGAATATTGGAGTTAGCAAAGTATATTAATATATTATATCATCTCAAAAAGGTATAATGAATTGTATTTTGATTTTACAATCGGGTCGGGTATGAGGTTAAGATTACCAAAACCCGTCCCAGTGTCAACCATATCGATAACCGACAATCTAAAATCCGTAGATACGCGATAGACTGATATAATACGCTATGGTTACTATGAAAAGTATCATTAATGGATTCAAAACAGGTGCAAAAGGGAGGTAATATGATATTAAACCAAGCAAAAGAAGAAAGTAATGGCATTTCAAGAACTACTAGTAATGCAAGCAACAAAAACAATGGTTCAAGTAAGCAGAATGGGATCAATAAAAGCTTAAAAAGGTGCGATAAACCTCGGCTTTTTTTGCTGTTTGTTGTTGTAGACTTGTACTCTATTCGGTCATTCTAACCGTGCGTGTGTATATCTAGTGTAAGAAAGCTCTCGAAGATGACCGAAAGCATGAGTAAAGCGATGCTGAATGCGGTTGGAATAGCAAGCGGATCGGTCATGGGTCCGGTGGTTCGGTCACAAGCAGGGAAGGCCTTTTTTAGCATGGTTCCAGGAGAGGTCCTTCTAGCTTCTCTTGATGCAGTTAGTAAGTAATATTATTCAAACTCTACAAATCAGAATACTTTCACCGACGGACAGATCAACCGTCTGTCCATCGACAAAGTGATTGAAAGTTCATTTGTTATAGATATGACAATTTCAATCACTTTCCTAAAAACAATTTATCACTAAAACAAGACACAAGTTGAGTCATTTCCATTTAATTAGTTCAAATTGTATTTTACAAAACATAATTTTTCTGTTAACTTGCAGATAAAGTGATGGATGCAGCTGAGGCTGCTCAAAAACAAGCCTTATCTGCCACTTCTGGTGCTGCCACAAAAATGGTAACTGAAAGGTAAATTAAATTCCTTTTTAAACTTTTTATTAATTAGTTTTTTGTGTTAGAAAAAAAAAAATACTTTTTTGCAATAATATTTTCTTAAAAGAAAGGTTTAAACCTTGAAGTGTACATTTTCTCATTTACATTTTGCCATGATGATATTCATCGTTGTCGCGTATGTGCAAATCAGGTTTGGTGAAAGTGCCGGGAAAGCAACTGGCGACGTGCTTGCCACTGCAGGGCATGTCGCGGGCACTGCTTGGAATGTCGCCAAGATTAGAAAGGCGATCACTCCAGCATCCGCTGTCTCCAATGGCGTTAAAAGGAATGCTGCTAAAATCCGATAAACGATAAAGATTATAATGTTGTTATTGTTATTATTATTTACGCAAACTTCAACAAGTGAACGGGCGTGTTGGTATTCATCTTTTGTTCATGAGGCACCATCACTGTTATTACGAGACTACAAAACAAAATACGCTAAAATTTAAGGTAATTGTTTATATGTTCTAACCGATATGTTTTCGACTCGACTAACAAAAAGTTATGAATTTGTCACTAATTATAAGCCTAATAATTAACAAAATTTCATATGACACATGATGAACACCAATAACTATCTTTTGCAACATGTTATACAAAGAGTGAGTGCCATATATATAATGGGATGGGTATTGAATTATTAGTTACATTTCTCTCACACACATGAATAAGTAGGAGATAAATTTAATAACAGAAAATCTAAGCTTCTTTTACAACTGCTCTTATAAGTTCTAATAACTGAAAAAGTTTGTGTTGATTATATTTATATAGAGGAAGTTAGAAAATTTTCTTTAATGCATAAAATGGGTATTTTAGACTTACGCGAGCTAACATATATTGGGCCAGAAGCCCAAAGTTATGACCATTGACGAAACATAAAGCAATAATAAAGCATGATTAATAATACTGGCCCAACCAAATAAAGTAATAAATATAATTTACATAAGTATCAAGTATAAGCGTTTTAAAGATATTTTTAATCACATATTTTCGTTTCTCTTTCCGTTTGACGGCTTTGTTTATTATTTTCGATTTTTTATTAAAACAACTAGGTGATGACCTCGTGTATTACACAAGTTAAATAATAAAAGTACTAAATATTTATTAACGAAGAGTTAGAAACTATAAAATATTACATATAAAAGTACTGATAATTTTTTTACTACTTTTAAAACTTTCGTTTTAAGAAACTATTGCTTTGAAAAAATTTCGTTTTGTATATCAATATCTTATTGTTAAAAAACTCCAGGTTTGTTTTGTAAACAATATTTCATATAAAACTTTTATTTTTAAAAATGATTGATTTTAAAATATTTCATAACTTAAAAAAAGTTTCGTTGTTTTAGAAAAAAATCAAAGTTTTAGACAATCTGATTTTGAAAAGTGTATTTGTTAATAAAAGTACTTAGTTTTAATTTAATAAAAATTGTCTTTTCAAAATTAATGTTAATAAATGATTTGGATTTATGATATAAAGCGAGAAGAAAATTTTTAAAAATTAGTTTTAACTACTTTTTAAAATAAAGTAATTAGTATGAGTGAAAAACTAAAATGTGAGGGCTTGTAGTAATTTCATGTGACATCATATTTCAAAGATTATTAGATTAAATTTATTCTTTTTTTTGTAACATAGTTGTCACTCAGGTCGTAGGCCAATGATAAAAAACAAAGCCTCATGTACATCCAAGTTAAATCCATTAAGGAGTAATATATCAATTAAACATTACTACTTGAATAATACGTTAACTAAAGACCATTTTACAAATCACACAAAAATTCTATATGAAACATAAGTCCACATTACATAATTTTATCTTTTACAATTTTATACATATTTATATATCATTTTTATTTACTCAATGACATATATATATATATCAAATTGACATGTGTGTGACATTATAAAAGGTGATAAGATATCATGATGTAATATGATAGTTACTTAAGCATTGTATAATTTGATTTAAGAGGGGCTGCCCATTAAAATTGGTTTTATAATGTTGGAAATGACGTATGATTAGACTTTACCTTAGCTTTTAAGATATCTATTAGAACATTTACAAAATTTTTTTTATTCTTATTTATATAATTATATTAAAAATTACTATATTTTTTTTTCTTATTTTTAATTAAATAATATTTTTTATACTTTTATTATTATTTTTTTTCTTTCCTCCACTCACAACCACTTTAAAAATATTAAAAAATTATAAGGATTGAATAATGATTTTTCAAATATACCAATCCACAATAATATTTTATCTCTTCTTCACTCACAATCACTAAAAAACATTCCATATAATATACCAAACACATTCATATAATTTTAAAAACTACACTGTGAAAGCTCTAGTATATATATTTTATGTTAGAGCCAACTTATGTGTTTATGGTGGGCATGCTTGTACCCATTTGCTTTTTGCAACGTCACATCTAACTTAATATGATGTATTGGTGGAACCATAAAAGTAAAGGTGTTATTTTGGAAATCAAACATTTAGAAGCTACTTCAAATTGACCGGTCAAAATTTGAAATCAAGTCAAGCACGAATATGAACTCGAGTCTAAATTAAACTCATTCAATGAAAAGGCTCCGCCTTGAGTTTTAAATATACCGAACTTGATTAATCTCGCGAGCCTATACGAGTCTATCCATTATATAATTATAATAATTTTTATTTGATATGATATAAGATCTATACATACACGTAATAAGTTATAGGGTAGGGTGATATCAAAAATATGATTTAATCTAAAATGTCTAAGAAGTATTGTGGGATTGACAAGTGTGTTTCTATTCTTTTAAAAGAGAATGGACATTTTGTTACATTAATCAAAAGTTAAAATCTTGGGAATTGTGTTCTAGCAAACCCTAGTTTAAAGTATCAATTGTTGATATTGCGTAATTGAAAACCTAAAAGGGATTGTTTTTTTATTTTTATTATTTACGTAAATTCATTCCGAAGTTGATTGTTTTTTTACACTTGTGTTAGGGGCTGTTTGACAACTTCTGAATAATTAAATGTTGAACCAATAAAAGGTCTGAACCATTAAGTGCTGAACCATTAAAAGGTCTGAACCATTAAAAGCTAGTATATCATTTAACTATTCAAAAACAAATATCTGACCAATTCAGATAATATGTCTTAACCATTCAACATTATACCTTTTAACTATTCAGTATCAGTATAATGCTTAACCATTCAGAGGTAACTATCTTAACCATTCAGACATGTACTCACGAAACAAACAGTCTGAACCATTAAGTGTTGAACCATTCAGACATCTGAACTTCTAAGAGGCTACCAAACATCCCCTTGGTAAATTCATCCAAAGTTTCAATATTTACTTTCAAAGTTTGTGTCTATTAGAGTTTGTTTATTAAACACATTTCACTAATTTTCTGTGAAGACGACCTTACTTTTCTTATACAATAAGGGCAGGTTAGACCGATTTTTAACTTGTTTTTGACCGAGTCTCGATAACAGATCACAAACCATAGTTAAAAATGATCGGTTCCGGTTTTGTTTTTTTGGTTATTCGGACTATTTTAAACTACCATCACGACTTGCAAATTTATACATTTAAAATGGAGAAACATTATAAATGTTAACACCTCACTTTATCTAAGTTTTGAATCGGTAGCGAAGCACGAGTAACAACCCACTAAATAGGATGGAACACGAATTCACAACCATATAACTTATAAGTCGATATATATTTTGCTAAAAAAATTTTATATGTTAGCAGTGATGTAATCGATATTTAGTATACAACATTCATTTTTCGTTTCACTCTTAATTTTAAATAATATTCATATATTAAATCGTAACTATTTGTTTAATTAAGTTTTAATCATATTAATATGTAATATTTTATTTTCAAATTTTAATAACCTTCTTTATAATTTGATTTATGATTTATAGCTTCACTTATATAGAGAGTAAATTGTGGATCTTTAAAAATGGATATTCACTTTAGTTTTCTTTAAAATTTTATCTATTATAGGGACTTAAATGAAGTGAATTTTTGTTGTTTTCTCTTTATTTTTTATCTTAATATTATAATATTTTTTTGAACGGAATTTTTTTTATTAAAAGGATAATCTTATTTGGGAATCTATGATTGAGATGATTAAAGTGTGGCAAAGTTCGGGAACAAAACATTCCAGAAGGGTTAAAAGTGGAAAACCCATAATTATTGACTTTTATTAACTTCCACCATATTTTTAAAGCATAAATAACTCTTTAGATAACAATACCATTTAAATTATTGTTATTCACGAGCCGAACCAAATTGAACGGTTCTTTACTCATGTTAGGCTCGATTTGGTTGTTTACAACCGAGCGGAAATCAAACGAGTATTTTTCGAGCGTTAAATTTTTGAGCGAGCGCAAACGAGCGGCGAACAATTCATACAACACAACTATCTTGTGTGTCATACGATATATACTGCATCGAATAATGTCTAATGACAAAAAATCATCAACATTTCATTACATATATAATATTTGCATATATGACAATATGTTGTGGTTGATGATGAATCAAAGGCTATAGCTAGCCGCTAAGGCGGAAAACATATTACACTTAACAATGATGGTGAGAGGGGGAGATGATAATTCCTTATTAGGTTGATTGATCAATTATGCATAAATCTAATTATACATTTGTATATAACGGGTGAAATCTATTAGGATGCTACGTATAAACTATATATACATATTAATTCGATCCAAGTCGAACTGAACGAACTTTTGCTCGTGCGTGGCTCGTTTACAAACCGATCCGTGCCGATCGACTCGTTTATATCTGAGCAAAAATTCGAACGAGCATTTTTCAAGCATTTTTCGAGCAAATTTCGAACGTACGTCGAGCGTCAAACGGTTTAACAACCCTAATTTCAATAAAACTTAGCCATAAATCAGACAATTTTTTAGTCTTTATGTTTATATGGTATGGTTAAATTAATAAAAGAAACACATTTTAAAGAGATTTTAACAGACCGAGCGTATAAATATGCATTTTTAACTTCATATAACTACGTATGTGTTTTTAGTTGTATAACTATGCGTCTACAATTGCAGTCTTAGAAAAAAAATGTGCATTTACGTAGGTCTAAAATCAATTGTGTTTTACATTCATAATTATTTTATGTTTTCATGAACCAAATTTCAGGACACAATTACTCTAACCCTGTTGTTACAAGGGGTGCATAATGATGGCTTCTTATAAAATTAATTTTTTATAATCATTTTTAGTATAATCATTTTACATGAACGCGCGTGTGTAATTGAAGCCAAAAATACATCTCTTAAATCCAAAAGAAATAAACAAACTAAAAATATATATAACAAAAGGTTTTTAATCAAGTCATGATCAACCACTTTTATCAATTAAAAAAGAGTAAGATCATTATTTTGTTCAATGTGATTTGAGAAGTTTAACTGTTTGAATAAAAGAAAAATCTTTTAACAAATCAATGCTTCTCGTTTTATTTCATAACTCTTTCGGTCCAATATATAAATAAAGTTAAATTTATCAATTAATTTTTAGTAATATGAACAAAATGCTTTTGGACTGAAATGATAATTTAATAACTTAATGGACCAAAAGATAAATCTACTCTTATATATATTAAAAAATGATTTTATTTTTATTTTCGAAGTTTTCTTAAACGTATTTTTAAATCATTTGGTTTTATTAAATGTCTTTTATTTAAACACTTGGTTTTTAAACGTCTTTTCTAAACCATTAGATTTTTTTATGTATTTTATATCTAATCATCTTATTCAAAAGACTTTTTTCATCAATTCGACTTATTAAACTTCTTTATTAAATACGTAGGTTTTTAAACGTCTTTTCTAAACCATTAGATTTTTTTATGTATTTTATATCTAATCATCTTATTCAAAAGACTTTTTTCATCAATTCGACTTATTAAACTTCTTTATTAAATACGTAGGCTTACCTAAATGTCTTTCTTTTATCCTCTGTATTTTTTAATGCTTAGCTTCTTTAAAGTCTTTTTTATCGGTTTGGCCCTTTTTTAATTTAAACGTAGTTTTTCAAACTGTTTGTTTTATTTATAGCGTGTATTTTTTAAATGTTTAGCTTCTTCTAAAGTCTTTTTTAACTGTTTGATTTTTCTAAACCCTTTTTTAATTTAAATGTAGTTTTTCAAACCGTTTGTTTTATTTAAGCATCTTTTTTAAATGACTTTTAAAAGCGTTCAACTCATTAAATTTCGTTTAGATGTTTGATTTTGAAATGACTTTCCAAAAATATTCGGCTTATTTAAGATTCTTAAATAAACTGATCGATTTAAAAAACTGCGGTTATTAACAAATGGTTAAAAATGGCGTTTAAAAAATTGAATGGTTACAAAAGACTTTAAAAGTAGGCTAAACGAAAAACAATGATTAAAAAGAAGTTTAATTAAGCCTAAAGGTTTAAAAAATAACTTTAATAAGACGAACTGCTTAAAAATGTTCCTTAAATAAGATGAATACTTTAAAAAAATCAAACAGTTTAAAAGGAAGTTTCAAACGATTGTTTAAAAAGGACATTTAATAAAATCAAAGATTTATAAATATGTTTAAAAAGTTACAAAATAAAAACAAAACATTTCTTTAATATAAATAAGAGTAAATTATGCTTTCGCTATCTAAGGTTTTAATATATAACTTAACCACAAGACTTGATTTGTTAAAAACTTTATTTTTAAACTCAAACGATTAATTAAAATGCCTAAACCACATATTTATGTCATTTCTAATATATTTAATGTTTATATGTAAATTAAAAGAATATTTTTGTGTTCTTGATACATGTTAATGATATTATTTAATAAAATAATAAATAGATAAAGATTATTATATTATTAGTTTAGATCTTAAGTCATATTTTCAGAAGACTAAAGCCTTACATCATCTTAATAGTTTCTTAATTTTTATATTAAATATATATATATATATATAATATATATATATATATATATATAATATATATATATAATATATATATATATATATATATATATATATATATATAATTTTAAGTTAATTAAATGAAAACCCTTTAAATATTAAACAATACATAAATTTCCCTTAATTATGAAATCATTTGAAATATCATGTTTTACACATTTATTTATCACCTTCAGTTAATATCTCAGTGTGTGGTATTATTATCTAGGCACTAACTTAAGGTTTTGGATATCTTAGAAATACGAACTTTTTAAATTTTATCATTTATGTCTCTCTCTTGTTAATGGTTAGGTTTAATCATTCCTTTTTTAACACACTTTATTCATTAATTGATTTAGTCACATGGTCTTTTATGTTCAATGCCCACGGATCGAAAATGTACTCATCTAGGAGATAAAGGTAAGATCACTTTATTGCAGGCTCGTTGATAAGTACGATTAAAGGTGTCATAAACTATTAAAACACACCGAACATTTCAAACTAAAGCAAGCCAGTTAACGCCCTCAACTAAGTCAATTTATTTTTTTGTTTTTACAAAACTGTAGTTAACCATTAGGCACATAACTGTTTATCAAAATCGACTAAATCGAACCTTGAACATCCTTAAGCTGAATTTGGATCAAACCAGTTAGTTATGTGCTCCAACGTGGATCCTGATTCGACCATTTGGTTGATGGATATTATAAACATGACCCAACTAAACTAAATAGTTGAATCTATTTGTTTTACATTTTAGACATCGAAAGTAATTTGATGCCACCAACTTCATGTTTATTTTTAAAAGAACACATGTACAAGTGTTGATTGATGAGTATTTTCTCTCTCACACCATATCGTATAAATGATCTAAAGCAAATTCCATGTGGATGTATGATACACAAATTATTATAACACGGATGTTAAAAGAATTAAATTATTAAAGTGTAGATATAAAAATCTAAAAAAGATGGCTTTTAAGGGGTATATGATGTGATGGTCAAGAATCACCACTTGGTCGTTTGAGCTTTGAAAACATGCAACAAATCTTTTTGTCTTTTAAAAGTGATTGGTTTACGTGAAAGTGTTAAAGCATATATGTTATATCAACTACTTTTGAGTTGGCGTACCACCACATCAAAGGTAATGTAAATTGCACAATTAGGTGGGGTCGGGTATAATAAACCAATACTGTTTGAAGTTAGATCGGTGATCAGCTTCTCTTAAGGTCAAAGATTCGACTTTTCATTCCTATGACTGGTTATGTAATTAGTTATGTTTAGATTAGATGGAATAGGATAAGTAGGATAATGTCCAGTCGTTTAGGAATAAATGTAAGTTGTATTGTGCCACTCAATAAGTAATATGTATCACACTTGTATAGATGTGAGTTTAACGATATGAAGATACTAAGTTTTTGTTAAGCTAATATAAATTGTTTAAGTAAACATGTTAACTTAAGTGTGATTATTTAATAACTAGGTTAACTTGCACACATTTTGTTTGATATAAAGGTTACCGTGTTAGCCAGTTGAGTATCTTTACAAAAGTTTCTATTTAAGAGGTGTTCACGAGTGTTAAAATTTCAAATTTAATATTTGACATTTGGGTGGTGTTTGTTTTCCAGAAAAGGTCTTCCTGACATCTTTTGTCTGCGTCGTGAAGATGTTTATGTCTGCACGATGTTTGTTATTCGGAAGACCTTTCATTAAAAAGGTCTGTAAAACCTATTCTTAGTGAAGACATTATCTTCTTACTTCGTTTTCACCCCTCAAACCTTAAACATAACTTCACCTCCACCTTCCTTCCTCCATTAACACAACTCCACCTCCACACATCTACTGCTGTCTACCACCCAAATCCTGTCGTCTGCCACCCACCTCCCGTCGTTTGCTACCACCTCCTGACCTCACCTCCAGCAGATTCGTCACCCTCACTTCCATCAGATCCGTCGACCTTCACTTCCAGTAGACCCGTTGGCCCTCACCTCCGCCATAGACCACCACCTTTTGCAAATCCATCGCCGCTCAATACCTTTGCTGTCATTGCTTTGCCACCGTCACCGCTACTGCATCGATTCACTTCCGACAAGTAATCAATTTGTGACTTTGTGCTTAGATTAAGGTTTGTAAATGTATAGGTTGTAATTACTCAAATGGATTGTAGTAATGGGCCATCGAATATGATGAACCAATAACGTATGCTGTTTTAGGGTTTGTTATATGAATATATTGATTAATTGAAGTTATTAGCAGTTTGCAGAAGTTAAAAAAACCCAACAATATACTTCTTGTAAATGCAGAAGTTTGGTCTACCTCTTCTTTTACAGATGTCTACATATGTGATCCGCATAGCGCATACATTTTACATTAAAAAAACAACTGCATCTTAATCATCCCTCTAACAAATTAGTTCTCAAAAGTGAAATTAATTTACGCCTTGAAATATTTATCAACTCTTCATTTTTAACACTTTATTTATTAATTCAAACTACTTATCATTTATCCTTTATATTTGGTTCCTCTAGTATTAAACTAAACATATAAAACCAAGTTTGTCAACGGGGAATATGAGATAAAAAACAAAACCAATAAAAAAAATCAGTTATTTAAAAATTAATTTGAAATCAAGTAACAAATTCATTAAATTGTTAGTAAATCCTATGTATTAATCACATCAGCAAATGGACATTAAAAGAGTCGACGTAAACATGACCTTGAGCACCACATGATTTTAAGTGTGTATTACATGATAAGATACAAGACACATAAGTATATAGGTTGTGTTCAAGCTAACCAACATGAGTGCTTACTAGCCACACTTTAATTTTGTTTTGATTATATTATTTATTATTAAAATTATTTTTTAATTTTGTTTTGATTATATATTTTATTATTAAAATTATTTTTTCACATATTATATTTATCTTTTATAACTTTTAAAATTTAATGTCATAAAATTCTAAACACACTTTTGTATTATGTTTATTTTTATTTATGTTTTGATGTAAATATTAATTGAAATCATCAAGTCATATATAATATGCTTAATGTATTTTGTTATAAAATACATCTTGCATCTCTATTTATAACGTCTGATACATAATGTATTATGGAATTTTGAATATAGCATTGAGATGAGTTTTTTTATATGCATTTGATATAAATTTAATTCAAAATCGGTGCATGTTAATGATCACAGGTTGATCGCCTACATATTCAACACTTGTCGTAACAACTTTTGATCAATAACACATGTTGTACATAGAATTCCTATCATACCGGCACACCACATATGGAGCTTCACTACTTCCTAGTTAAGATACATCGTTGTGGTGATGGGAGCACACACGTTGTGCCTCGCGGTGTGACCTAGTGCGGCATCGCCTACTGCTGCCACCATGGAATATACGTTGCGTGGCATGTTCTCGTCGTGGAACTCACCAACAATTCCATCATTGTGCTAGCCTTTGGCATGGGCATGGTGTGGCATGAGTGTCCCCTTCAAATGGTGTAATTTGACATAATTTGCATAACACGTTGACATTGGTGGGTTCTATCGGAGTTACGAGGGCTCATGGCATGACTACTCCTTTTCCCCTTAAATAATTATGATTAAAATAAACTGTTACAAATAAATTAGTTTACAGTTGTTAATTTTGAAAAATAAAACACATAAATAAGCCGTAAATGTTATGCTTTAATCTGAACTAGTTTTATTATGCGTCATGTATACACGTGAGAAATTAATTTTTTTAGTAAACCTGAAACATTAGAACTTTGAGAGGGTCAATTGATATTTTAAAAACCTTTTAGAAATTATAAGGGATCAAAATGTAAAATTCAAAAGTTGGGGTGCGAGAATTGGCCGATGACAAAAGCCATGAACCTTGCTTACGTGATGCGACGTATTTGCGAACTTCGATACATGCTTTATAACAAACTAACAATGTCATTATGTAGTAAAGTATATTAAAAACTCAGTTATAAAAATCAAAACATAAACTAAAAAATTGAAATAAAAGATTTGTAAAAAAATTTGCAACAATGAAAAAAAAGTTAATTAAAAATAAATATGTTGAAAACAATTTGCCATCCCAAGGGTTAGAACATGGGACTAAAGGTTTAAAAGTAAATGAACTTACAACCAACCTAAGGGAAGAAATTCATGTCATTTTTGGCAAAGAAATTATTTAAGTAAACTGAATGTGAAATAAAAAAAAGAAAATTACTTCATCGATCTTACATTTTAAGGTTTAGTAATATATTAAATAAATCCAAATCGTATGTAAAACCAAAAAAAAAATGTTAAAAATATGATATATTTTACACTCTTGAAATGTAAACAAAAATACATGCGTCATATATTTGAAATTTATAATGTTAACATTATGTTTAAAAATTTATAAGAAGACAAATTTATAATATTAAAATAAAAAAAAGTAAAATATCAAATTCAAAGTTACTATTCATGATTGTTTAGTTTTAATATATAAAAATATATAACAATAATATATCATGCCGTTAGATCAATAATTTGCATTTTATGCTTTTGACACGTTATTGAATATCTTTTACACTTATTCTAGGATAATTTGATTATTCATATTACAACTCAAATCAGAGAGCATTTTATGATTTTGATTGAAGCAAAATGGTCAAAACCAATAAATTATAAAAGCTCATGTTCTATTTGTTGGCCACCTTTCAACTCAAATTCCTATTGAGTGATTCATTTATGGACATTTGCCAAATCCTTCAAAAGCAATGTATGCTAACAAAGCATCATTTAAATGATACCATGACTCTTACTATTATAGGTTCACCCACATGTTAAATTGGCATGCTTTTGATTCCTTTCATTGTATATGATCTATCATTATCTATAGATTATTCTAATATTACTTTTATGTATTTCCTTATAAATATCTTTCATTTTTTATATTATAAGATTAATAAATCATCACATGATATAATTATACTCAACCAAACCTCAATGGGTTCGGTTTCAGGTTGAGCCTGTATCTTTTCTCGAGTTTGGGTTACATTGTGCCTCTTATTTGGACACCTTAAGAAATTTAAGTCAACACCTCACCGACCTATAGCCTACTTTTTCCACATCGATCATTGTTGTATATATCTTTTGAGATAATCTTACTTCGCGTCAAATCATTCGAAACGAAAAGCGTCATTTGAAAAAAAATGCATATACAAGGTGTATAGTTCTATATGCTGCATATATTTGTTCACGTATAGCTTGCTACTGTTGTACGGGTGGTGTCTATACTGACGTATAACACTACACACAACGTATATGTGGCGCCTATACATGACATGAAGCACTGTATGTGTCATATAGCCGTCACTTATATGACACGTCGATACATACAATGCTAGCCACACACAGATTCTTTGAATGACTAATGTTACGACCAACATTATGTCATCTGGAAAGCCATACACCACATGTAAGTTTGTACACAACATATAGGGTTTTTAATGACTGATTTGGCATAACATGTCGTGATTTTAATTTGAGATGTTATACACCACATATAATGTTATATGCACGCCGAGTATAAAAAGATATCACTCTATCCACTTGGATGTCTAACCCTAATAAATAAAAAAGGGATTGAATTAGTGAGAATATAATCTAAGACGTCAACCTTTTGGAACCATTGGCCCTTATTCAGTGATTTTACTCTGATAAATCAAATCAAAATTATTAAACATTCTATTTCTTTTCTACATACCAAAGTATTTAAAGCATATATCTTTTCCACGTGTTCCTCGTTAATCTTGTGTTCATTCTTCTTGACTACATATTCATTTTTAGTGTATGAATAATACACACACATGGTCATCAAAAAATTTATGAAATTACAGTGTGTTTCAACTTTACTGCATTTTGTTTCACAGTGTCATGTAAGGATTTTTTATATTTTAGGTTCATCATTATATAAAAAGATAAAAATTTCAAATAAAGTGTATTTAAAGATAATAATTTTAATTAATACGATACATATAGTTATGATACTTGATAAGCTTAATATGTTTTGAATTAGGTCAATATATTCTTTGACACAAAAAATTACATTGAGAAAATATAGAATTGAAAAATAGGTTAAAATAAACACAAGTACTCTTGATTTGATAAAAGGCTCATTTAAGGCACAAAAATTGATCCACATAATACATGCATCTTGACCCTATTTCACGAATGTGAGAAAAATAAAGTCAGTATGTTGATAATTTAAAGAGTATAACATGGTATTTAAAATGATTAGAATGCCTCACTATATAACATGTGAGTATTACTGACAGATGAATCTTTCGATGAAAGTAGTTATCGAAGAAAACCTATCGGTGATGTCCCTGAAAAAAGGGTCATGCATAATATGAGGTTATTTGAATTTTAAGACCTCTGATTCTAACTAATTAACAACTAACACCATATCTACTGCTTAAATGCTAGATTCAACATTGCAATCGCTATGTATAACTTTGAAGACCATCAATACAAACTAGAAAAAGATCAAAGTATGTATATCTGACGAATAATACATATCATGAGAGTTATACATTTGGAAAGGAAAAAAATTGAAGGCGATAGGTTATTTATAAGTACTATTGTAAAAATATTTATCACATTAAGAAACTTTTCATAGGAATATCCGGGTCTTTCTGAAAACTTGGTTATTGGAACATAAACTTTGTTAAAGCCAACGGACTACTAATAGATGGGTCGTTAAAATCACTTTCTAAACATATAAGTTGGAATATTTTTAAAATAACCGGGCCGTGAGAATCATTAATTTTGGTGTTCTTGATTCACACACCATGTAAAAATCTGAAAAAAGTAAACTGTAGTTTATAAAAAGGTAAACGACCATTTACTCTATAAACTGTAGTATACAGTTCAGTAAACGCCAGTTTAAAATTTTATAATTTCAGAACAGTAAATTATAGTTTAAAATTTTATAAAATGCATTTTATAAAATGCATTTCAGAAGTAGATGGTGAATTTAACATACATACATACATATACATATATATATATATATATATTATATATATATATATAATATATATATATATATATATATATATAATTTTAGGTTGCTAACAACTTTTTATTCCATTGGAAAATATATTAATGGACCACTAATAGAAACCATCATTACCAAAATAAATTATTTTAAAAAGTGAATATTGATGATTTGAGTTAGTCATTTGTTTCAAATATCTATCTTTAATACTCATTTTTTAGTAATGTATTCGTATAAAAATATAATTTAAAAGGTGATGATACATGAAAAATAAATCATGCAAATCTTTCGCAGTTTTGTAACTAATTATTAAATTTGTTCTATGCTTTATATATTAATTAAGATTAAGATTACTAAACTTACGATTAATACAATGGTGGCAAGGTCAACTAAATGCCAATTGCCGTAGGTTTTCTCGCTTTGTTAAAGCTATTACAGGAACAACTTTAATTAACACAAATGATAATGCTTTAATTAGGATATACACTTAATTATATTAAACTTTTCGCCCATGTGAAAAACATATAATTTTTAGCTGTGGATAAACGTTTCTATACTGTTCCACCACAATATTCTAACATTTTATGTCAGTTTTCGCTTTGAATAATTCTATAATTTTATTTGTATGTTTGTTAATTTTTTTGGTGTTTTTTTCTTAAATTTCATTGATGATTATTTCACATGTAGAACTTGATTTTTTTCCAAAGTATATTTTTTTTGATTTTGTTATTTTATAACATTTTATAACATTTTTTGTAAGTTTTATTTCCCCCATAAACACCTCTCGGTATTTTAATCATTTTTATAAATTGACTTATAGTTAAACTTTTTATTTTTATTAAATTAAATCAAATACGTGTTAACATCATAGAACAGCGTCCAAAGATAAATTTGATCCCATGAAAATAATAATTTGATTAAACTAATATCTATAATCTATAATCTATAATCTATAAATGTATAAATCTACAAATACTAATAAAAAAAATTTGTGTGTCACTTGTTAAAATTCTAAAACTACTAATTTTATTTTCCCGATTCTCTCTCATAATAAATATCACATTAAATACAAATGATATTATTCAATTTTTTTATATTACATATATACTTTTTTTAAGTGTTCTTTCTACAAATGCAATTTTTAAGTAAATAATTTTTTTTATAAATAGGAATGTTTTTCCAAAAAAAATTAAAAGTTCAAAAAACACAATATATTTTAAAACCTATGACTTCTAAAAAATAATTCTTATGAAACAAAAGTAATTAAATTTTAAAGTTATACTAAATAAATTATTAAAAATGGCACTTTTTTAAAAATGGTTTGTTTTGAAACAAATTGTTTAAAAACCAATTAAAAAAAGAAAATAAATTAAAAAAAGAAGTATAAAATATGATATCGTTATTTTATCACTCGTATATAATGTTAATCATACCTATAACTTATAATATAATAAATAATCTTTTGTCACTTGTCATTCTCTTAACTCGTGTTTTTGCCACTTGTTAATTATCTAAATATTCACAAATCAATTTTCACTACAAAAGGGTATTATAATAATTAAATTCTCAAACAAATTTTTCTCTTTTATAAAAAGAAATTTTATTAATTGCTATGTTTCTCTCTCTTGTCTAATTTTTTTAAGGGGTAACTTTATAAAATAGTAACCAATTTTCAAAAGTGTTCCAATTAAATAACTCAAGTTTTAAAAGTGTTCCAATTAGATCACTCATTTTTATATTTTATACAAATTAAAAGTCATAACATATTTTTTAGCATGTTATACTTTTGGATTCGGTTAGAAAATATTTTTTTCTATATTTTGAAGCTGATATAGAACGTTAACGTAAATTTTAGACACTTTTTTTATTTTTTTCATAATTAACATGTTTTTTTTATTTTTAATATAATTTTATATATTGAAAATTCTAACTCCAATGTCTTTTTCATCATTACTTTCTTGTCATAATAAAATTTATTAATGACTCAATTTAATCGTTTGGAGGTCCAATTTGAGAAAAATATGCATGAGTGACTAAATTAAAACACTTTTGAAACTTGGTTACTATTCGATGACATTTTCCTTTTGTTAAAAATCAAACTATCTTCTTTTAAAATAGATTTTATGAAGGAAATTAGAAATTACTTCTTTTAATCAATATCTAAATAACAAGAAACTAAACTTTTATATAATATGAAATTTTCTAAAACATAAATATTTAAAAAAAATATTTTAAATCATTTTGTTTTAGAAAATTATAAATAGGTGAAATATTTTAAAATAATCTAAAACACTAAAGATAATTTTTTATAAAAAATCTAAAAATGAATGTTTATAATGAAATTTTACATAAGAAGTTAAAAATAATATAATTGTTTTATTTCTTGAACAAAAGTATATGTAATTTTAATTATATTTTATATTAGAATATTATAATTAAAGTAGCTATTTATACTTAATTAACATTATATTTTATCTTCAAACATTATTTTATAATACATAAGTTTTTATTAATAATAATTTAATATTTTATTTATTCAATCTGTGTATTACCCGAAGACTAACCTAGCTAGTAAATAAGGGTCGCTTAATCCTTTGACGTAATAAAATGAACTCTATGAGACCTTTGTGGCTATGTGACACATTTAAGTTAGACAAAAGCACACCATATATTTATACAACAAAGTACAATATAAACATTCGAAGTAATAAAATGAACTCTATGAGATCTTTGTGGTTGTTACTAATTTTAGTAATGATCATTTTTTGTTATTCAAATTAAAGCTTTTAATATTTTTAATCTTTTTTAATAACAAGATTCATACTTTCAACTATAAATCAACATGTAATCATGAAATTATAGTTAAAAAATCTTATCCTATTCTATCCTACTACTTTTATAAAAGAGTAACTTAAGATAATACGTGTTACGTTTTTATACTATCAATATTTTATTTTCCTCCAAACTACTTTTTTTCAGACTAAATTACAAATCTCATCATTTATGTTTGATGAAATTATGGAATCGTTCCTTACGAAAAATGACTTTACTAAATATCTTTTTTTTATAAAAAGTTCTTACGTAATACGTCCTTTTTACTATCTGAGGTTAAAAAAATTCTTTTAATATAATGACATTATTGTTATTTTATTCATAAAGAAATACTTTTGTAAGTGTTAAAGTTTCTTTTTTATTTTTCAATTCTATTCATTTTTATTTATATATTAATTGATTATATAGCTTATTTATTATATATAATATATATATTTAATTTATTTATTTTTGTTATATATTTTCATTATATATATATTATATGTAACACATAAAATATCACTAATTTTTATTAAACTATTTTGACTCTAATTAAATAGTTTTTATTAATTTAAAGTCATTTGTTAAACATCTGGCTTTCTAACTGCTATATTTAACAAAATCCATCATAATGTATTATTCATCTCATTCATCTTTAATTTTTTTAGAAACCCTAAATGACATATCTATAAGATAATATTTTTTTGATCATGTTTATAGTACTCATTTTGATCCCTTAATGATGACTTAAAACATAAAGACGCTATTTGGAGCTCTTAAATTACCAAAAATTAACATCTACAATCACCCGTTTAATTCTTTGTTTGTGTTATTTGAATTTTCTTATTGTAATTTTAAATTTTAGTGTATTTAATTCTTAGTTTGTGTAATTTAAAAATGAATTATTTAATTTTCATTTATACTTAAAATGATAGCATACTTAAAGATAATATCACAAAATCATAACTCCAAACTAATGACTGTTGAATAAAAGAAGCATCCAAAACTTAAACCATGAAAATAAAAATACTTCAATCGTGTGAAAGACTGAACAAAGTTTTTCAACAGATAAAAAAAAGAAGTTGATCATAATATTGATCGTAGATATTTAAAACAAATTATAATAAAAAATTATTTCAGTTGTTAAAATTAAAAAAAGACTACATGAAGTTTCTAAAAAAAGTTAAATAGTATTTGCAAAAATGATCAACTATCTTTGGAGGAACAAAAACATAAGTCAATCACAAATGAATGAGAAAAGAATAATTAAAAAGTAAGTATATAAAATAAAACAATTAAAATAGTATCAAAATGATAAAAGTAATAATTCTAATCAAATAAATGAAAACAAATAAATTTTATTTAAAATTGTTTCAGTTTATAATAAGTTTTTGATATAAAGCATAATCCAAACTATTTAACACAGTTGAAAATTTTATACCAAAATGGTATTAAAATCTTTATACCATAAGCCAAACTATATGACATAAATAATAATTTTATACTAAAATGGTATTAAAATCTTTCTACAATAAGCCAACTACTTTTAATTCTTTTTAAAAACCAAAATGGTAATAAAAAAACGGTAGTGAAATAAAGCCAATTACTAGTTTAAATTATATAACATGAAAAAAATATATTTTCAACCCTCTAATTTGTATCGTCCAATTAAAAACGTAGATAAATAAATTTAAAAACAAAAAATATATATATATATATATATATATATGTGTGTGTGTGTATATATATATGTATATATAATAAATTTAAAAACTATTAATAAAAGTATAATTTTTTGAATTTTAAAAAAAATTACGTAAAAATATTTAAGATTATAAAATAAAAGTGTATTAAAAAGATAAAGTAAATAAAATAAAAACATAAAGAAAAAAAAGGAGTAGTAAAAAATTACATATTTCGTCCTTTAACTACCACCAACACCGAAAAAGTTGTATAAATCGCCGGAAAAAATAAAACCGATCTTCGACCAAAACGTAGCACTAAGGTACACTATTGTTAGGCGAACTGTACAACATATAAAAACAATAAGTAAATCGATCTTGGACCAACGCATTGCAATGGGGTGTTAAATGGGAAAAAATAAACATAAAAACGCGTACCATTCATGCATGTTGCGGTAACTTGCAAAATATAGACTGAAACATAAAACAATTTTATTTTAATAAAATATAAAAAGTATATGGATCAAATTTAAAAGTAAAATAATGTTTGAGCTACATTATAAAAGATGTAAAAATAATGAGTTAAAATCAAAAAATTAAAGATTAAAAAGAAATAAGACAAAATATAGATACAACCCATAAAACATGTTGTACAACTCATGATGCATAAAAAATTAATAATTAGTATATATATAATTACTCACTCTGTCACTACCATTTCAAAAATTTTATTTAAAGAAATAACTCATATTTTTCTATATTTTTCTCATTTATAAATGAAAAGATATCATGTATTTCAAACATTTTGAACTGTTTTTTTATATAATATATTATTTCAGTATTAAAAAATATATATACAAATTCATATTTATGTACTCTTACTGTCCAACCCATGTATATAATTAAAATATATATAAGTTCATACATTTAGTTTTTAGGTGTTTTTTGGTTGAAAATGAATATTAATTGATTAATTTATTTTAATTGAATAATTCAGGTTTTAAAAAAAGATAAAATACCCTTATATATAGATAAAATACCCTTATATATAATGAAGGTTTTGACACTGAGTGTAGTGGATGATAATAATAATATTTAGTAAACTACACTTATTGGAATGATAAAAAAAATCTGAATTAAAATAATAATTTCAAGGAGCAACTAAAAAATAATTTTGTATAATTAAGCTGTCCTGAAATTGATACAAATAAATCTGTCAAATATAATTTATATTATAATATATTAAAACACTAATTATTTTAGTTTAGTTGGTTTTAAGTTTGTGCAAACAGATACCTAAAAAGCAAAGTTGTCCCTACTTTAATTTGATTTTTACACAATATTTTAATGATATCACAACGCACGCTCTTTAGTAAGCTATCGTATGAGAAGATTTTATTTGAAACACTTAATAAAATAATTTAAATGAAAGATAACTATACGAAAATACATTTAATGATATATTAATGATAAAATAATAATATTTATTTTGATTACCTAAATATAATAATGATTTCTAAACATAGCTTATGAAGTAACTACTTTTAAAAATCACATATTGAATAATTAACTAGTAAAAACTATCTTTTGTTGTAATTATCTTTTATGAAATTTTGAATATTAATAGTATATGAAAGAATAAGATTTTAAAATGTACATGTGCTAAGGAAAAGATTTTAAAATGCACATGTGCTTTTACTAGATATATCGGGCTACAACATAAATTTGTGTCCTATCATGAGGATTTATAAAACAGCAGTAAGCAAATAACTTATCTTTAAAATACCTATTCGAATATATTTTTTTTCTTATCTTGTTGTAAAAGAACCAGTTCTTTTAAGTAAGAATATTGACTTGAACCCCAAGCCCTATTAACAAATACGATGTCCGAGACTTGTTCATGTGAAT
Source organism: Flaveria trinervia (assembly GCA_025506515.1). NCBI lineage: Eukaryota > Viridiplantae > Streptophyta > Magnoliopsida > Asterales > Asteraceae > Flaveria > Flaveria trinervia. The sequence goes on along the minus strand of CM046448.1, from coordinate 104,786,951 downwards.
GTTTTGAGATTGAACCGTCATCAGACCAAGTGCATATGTATTTGGTGTTCTCATATTCTTAATTTTCGATTTCAATTGGTCGTACGGTCTAGTTTGGCTTAGTTTTGTACTAATATATAATCCACCGTGTATGAGTTTATATGTATCTTAATTTTGGTACATACAAAACAACAATAACTTATGCCTAAATTACCTTGACATAAAATTTAGAAGCGCCTAAAGTACCCTTAACTTAAGAACTATAAAAGTCGCAGGAGAAAAAATATATAGTACGTGGTTTATGTATTGTCCCTTAATTAAATGTAGAGATTACATGTAGAGGCTGAAGCAACCAAAGTCTTTCTGCATACATGCTGCACAAGTACCGAAGAAGAATGCTTCGGAAGTTTCATATATGCAACAGAAATATTCTAAGTGTGAAATCTTTTGAAGCCAAGACCAATATCTTCCGAAGCCAAAGATAAAGTCTTCCGAAGCTTCAAAGACAAAGTCTTCCGAAGCTCCACACTTGAAGACAGATTTCTTCCAAAGACTTTTAGCAACATGCTTTATCTGATGTATTTTTCCATAAAGTTGGACCCCTTTCTGTTGCAACTCTGTAAAGTCACCAACTTACATGAGTTGGTGAAAAGGTCCATGCTTTTGATAACTGTACATTAAGGTCTTGAGTCTGTAAACTTTCTACTTCATATACTTTATCCTTTTTGTAATAGATAAGAATGTGAGCTATGGCATGTCATAGGCACAAAGTCAAAAAGGCAATCTGCCTTTTTGACTCTACAATTGATTTGGTTTTGAGTCTAGTCAATTGTATCCAGCTGGCTTTCATAGTTTGGCCGGGTGTAGGATGTAGTATAAGTATCTCATGTTCTTGTAACTTTATTGATATGCTTTGTAACACTTGTAATAGAACATTGAGAAAGCAATATACTGCAATCTTAAAAACCATCTCCCTGTGTATCTTGCTCTTGTGTTCTGTCTCTTAATTACTTGTGTTCTTAGTGTCTTTACTTGTGGTTAATCCAGTTCACTGTTTGATTAAGTTTAGTTACTCTCCTTTTTGTGTTGCTGTGTTGTATTTGACCACCCTTTAACGGTCTTGCATTTGGTATCAGAGCATTCAGGCTCTTGATATAAGATCTCACCATCTTAAGATCCCCCACTCACACAAATACTAAACTTTTCAAATGACAGCCATTTCCAAAACTGATATGGAAACTAGAACCATGAGCAAGTCCCCACTGATCACTCTTGATGACTTTGACACCTGGTGTATGAGAATGGAAGGTTTCATTAGGTTTCTAGACTCAAGAATATGGGAGTCTGTTGAGAATAGACCTTACATACCAAGCACCCCTTTTGCTACTGGTGGTGGTATGATTCCCAAGGCTGTGGTAAACTACTTTGATGAAGACAGGAAGAGAGTAGAGATTGATAAAAAAGCCATGACAGCCCTTCAGACTGCTCTTTCAAACTCTATATACAGAGGTTTCAAGAAATGCAAAACAGCTAAGCAGCTGTGGGATGCATTGAAACTGATGTATGAGGGTTCCTCTAAAGCTAAGGAGAACAAGAAGGATCTCCTAAAGCAGCAGTTTGAAAACTTCACCTTTAAAGCAGGTGAAACCATGACTCAACAATACTTTAGGTATGTTGGGATTGTGGATACTCTTGTGGAGGGAGGAGTTCCTCTTGAGAACAGGGACATTGTAAGGAAGTTTATGTCCTCACTGTATCCAAGCCTTTGTGTCTTCTAATGAAAGTTGCGGCAGCTTTCTGTTCACCCTTGAAGACCTGGACTGTATCCATCCAGATGATCTGGAGTGCATGGAGATAGTCCAGCAGATAGCTCTTCTTACTCATAGAGCCAAGAAGTTCTACAAGCGGACTGGAAGGAAGTTTCCAAGCAATGCAACCAGTGGAAAGTTTGGCATGGACAAAGGCAAAGTCAGGTGTTACAACTGTAACTTGATAGGCCACTTTTCCAGGGAGTGTAAGGCACCTAGAGCAAATGGTGGCCAAACATAGTCCAGACCCAACTACACTGACAAAGCTCCCCACAATGAGAAGCCAAAGTAGTAAGCTGCTGTTGCTGTTGAAGATGGAAGCTTTGACTGGAGATTTCAGGTGGAAGATGCTTCTCCAAACCAAGCACTGATGGTAGATCATGATGAAGTCAAGGTATTGGAACATCTCTGTACCCCTGAATGCATTGCTAAAGTTAATAGATACAGGTTCTATAACTTGAAGATGAGATCTGATCTTGAGTCCTTAAACATTTTAAAAGCTGATTTTAGAAAGTCTGAAAATGATTATAAACTGAAGATAGAGGACTTAAAGAAAACAATTTCAGTTTTAAAACATGAGCATACAGATTTTAGGACTCAAATCAAGGATCTCATAACCAAGCTGACTGAGTGCCAGGCTGAGCTTGTGATCAGCAAAGCCAAGGCAGACAAGTGCGTTCTTGAAAAAGAGACATTCAAGAACATGATATCCTCATCTCTGCATAACAAAGTGTGCTATCAAAACAAGTAGGGACTAGGATCAAATGAGATAGGTCCTCCACACACAATCTTGTCTATAAGATCACCTAGGTATGAAACTTGTGAAGATGAGCTTCCTCTCATAGATCCTTTGAGTAAAGAGGATGAAGAAGTGATAGTGAAGAATTCCTATGAGAAGAGTGAAAAGGAGGATTCTAAGAAGGGCCACTATACTTCTGAGGACAAAAAGAAGACTGTGATGACCAAGTCAATGAGGAAGAACTTGATCAGAAAGAGCAAAAGAAAAGCAAGAAATGCTCAAGAGATCAAGGCTACTTTTGACTCTAAACAAAACAAGTTTTTATCTCTACAGGGTTTGAAGTAGTAAAGACTGAAAACATCAACCTCAACTCTTCTGCTAAGAGTTTTGGTTCATGTTCAAACCATCTCAGTACACCGAAGAAGACTGATCTGCTGTGTACCACTGCTACACAGCCTGGACCATCAAACTCCAAATACAGTCCTCAGCCCCAAAAGAACTGTCTCAGCATCTGCAAAGATGAGGGTGGAGAAGGGATGTGACCAAAGTCATTCTTTCTCTCAGAAGGCTCTTGGGATGAAGAAAAAGGAGTGTGTTATGTGTGAGAATACTGCTCATCTTACTAAGGATTGTCCATACAATCCAAAGGGTACTCTTCACATGATCAAACCAAAGACTTACAAGAGTTCTAAGAAGATTCAAGCTTCGGAAGGAAAATATGTTTTCTTCCGAAGCTCCAAAACCAAGAAGAAGGCAAGTGGAAAATTGCCTTCGGAAGAAAAGTTGGTCTCGGAAGGAAGGAATACTTCCGAAACACTGAAGTCTGCTACAGTGTTTGCAGAATCTTCCGAAGGTTCAGTCATTAAAACTTCCAAAGTATCAAAATCTTCCAAAGTGTTGAAGGTCAAGTCCAAGCTTCGAAAGGTGGTGTGGAAGTCTAAGAAAGACCAAGTGACTGAGAATTTTCCATCAAGAACAGCTCAAGATCCTCCTAGCACAACAATAGGATCTATTACTATTGCATTACCTTCTGTTTCTCTTAATGAGCCCAAGACAAGTAAGGCTTAGGTTTCCAAATGTAACTAATCATTTTCTTTGTGCAGGGACAACTGAAGACAAACAAAAATGTTTGGATCATTGACAGTGGCTGTTCCAGGCACATGACAGGCAATAGGTCACTACTCCAGAACTTTGAAAGGATTGATGGAGGGCCAATTGCCTTTGGAGGAGATGAAGGTGGTTACATTTCTGGAAGGGGCAAGGTCACAAATGGTAAGCTCAACATTGAAAAGGTAAACTTTGTCAAGGAGCTTGGGTACAATCTTCTGAGTGTATCCCAAATGGTAAGCTCAGCATTAAAAACATGAATAAACTGATTAAGAATGATTTGGTAACTGGAATGCCAAAGAAATAGTTTACAAGTGATGACCATTGTGTTGCATGCCTGAAAGGGAAGCAACATAAGGTATCTCACAAGCCTAAGGAAAGGAACTCCATCACTACACCCCAACACTTGTTACATATGGATTTCTTTGACTCTACCAGTGTAATGAGTCTAGGAAGGACCTCATATTGCTTAGTGATCACAAATGACTTTACAAGATTCACTTGGGTCTTTTTCCTTAGAACTAAGGATGAGACTCCTGAGATTCTGAAGAATTTCATCTTAAAGATTGAAAATCAATCTGATCACAAGGTCAAAATCATAAGATGTGATCAGGGAACTAAATTCAAAAACCAAATCCTTGATACATTTTGTGATGAAAAGGTTATTACAAGACAATATAGTGCTCCCAGGACTCCTCAGCAGAATGGTGTTGTTGAGAGGAGAAACAGGACTGCAGGATCAGTTAAGGGTCACTTAACACTTAGTTTTTCTCTCAAACTCACTTGAACAACACTCGGATGAAGATAGAGTCAATAAGATTTGATCACAATATAGTAAGTAATACAGAACACAGAAAGTATTTTCAGGTACTTGCATATATTGCTTCTCAACTCAAATATTACAAGACTCTTACAAGCTTATCTTTTCGAGTTACAATGAGAAACTATATATAATACTACCTACAGTCGGATATACTTTGATACCAGCTGGGATCCTATAACTAAAGCCTATACTACAAGACTATAGTTTAAGATATCTTGGATAAAGTCTTATCTAAGATTTGGTAGTTAGGACATGTCCTTGACTTACCTTTTGTCACAGACTAAAGTTAGTAACATGTACTATCATAAAAAGGTAAACAATGAAATAAAGTATGGTCAACTGCATGGCTCTTTAAGAAAACACCATACAGTATCAGAGGTCTGCAGCGGAGTGTCAGAGACCATACTTATGTCCACTGGTTCATAGCAGTGTCTTCCGAAGGTTAAATGGCTTCGGAAGAACAAGTACTTCCGAAGCCACTTATGCTTCGGAAGAGGCTGCTTCTTCTAAGGCTTGGGAACTTTTTCTTTCCTTCATACTTTGGAAGTAGTCTTCTGATTACTTTCCTAAGACTTAACCTTCGGAAGCAAGCTCTTGACTTTGGAAGTAGTGTTCTGTCTTCGGAAGCTGATCTTTCACTTTATCTTCGGAAGAACTCTACAACCTTTGGAAGTTCCATGCTAAGCTTCGGAAGCCTTTGCATGTAGCACCAAAATTATCTAGGTGATTTGGTTTTGGTTGCATTAGCCTTCTTCTTGACCTAACAAGGACACTGATTGAAGCTGCAAGAACCATGCTGTTTGACTCTAAGCTGCCCATCACCTTCTAGAAAGAGGCAGTCAACACTGCCTGCTATGTGCAGAACATAGTTTTAGTAGTTAAGACTCATGGAAAGACTCCTTATGAACTTTGGCATAAGAGGAAACCTTTCATTGGTTTTCTCAGGTCATTTGGTTGTCCTTGCACCATCTTGAATACCAAGGATCAAATTGCCAAATTTGCTGAGAAATCAGATGATGGACACTTCATTGGATACTCTTCCCAAGCTAAGGCTTACAGAGTATACAATCTCAGAACTATAATTGTTGAGGAGTCAGCCAATGTGACTTTTAATGAACACACACCTTGTGTGGCTGGTTCTGATCCTGATTGGCTCTTTGATCTTGAGTTAGTTGCCAACTGTTTTAATAAATCTTATGAGACTGCAGGATCTGCAGAAAATTTAAATACAGGTGATCCCGATCCAAGATTTGAGCTGACAAGACCTTCAAGTAACACAACTTCAACTCCAGTTGGGACTACTTCTACAAATGAGGTTTCTATCAACACCACAATGACAAACTCAGCTGATACATCTGGTATGCCTTCAAATTCTAGCTCAGAGGCTCCATAACCAGATAAAGATGCTTCAATTACAGAAGACAATGATGGTAGTGGTGACAGTGATCAAGACTTTCTTGATGCTGATAACCACTCCATAGATGACAACATCAATGATGTCACACACTCCTTGGATCAAGTCTCTCTTGATAAGTGTGCTGATGTGGTGGGTGAAAAATCTATGCCAGATCTAAATTATCTAATATCCCTCAGCTAAGGATCCATAAGTCCTACCCCACCATAAACATCATTGGAGATATTGTCACAGGGGTAAGAACAAGAGGACAGACCCATGAAGAAAATGTTTGTCTTCACTCATGTTTTTTATCCCAGATAGAGCCAAAGAAAGTTGATGAGGCTCTGAAGGATAGAAGTTGGGTTGAAGCTATGCAAGAGGAGCTGCTTCAGTTCAAAAGATAGAAAGTTTGGGACCTTTGTCCTCTTCCTCATAGGAAGACTACCATTGGAACAAAATGGGTGTTTAGGAATAAGAAGGATGATAGAGGATTCATCATCAAGAACAAAGCTAGACTAGTTGTTCAAGGATTTACGCAAGAAGAAGGAGTTGACTACACAGATGTCTTTGCTCCTGTAGCGAGACTGGAAGCTGTTAGGATATTCTTGGCATTTGCTGCATCCAAGAACTTCAAGGTCTTTCAACTTGATGTGAAGTGTGCTTTTCTTTATGGAGTGATTGATAAAGAGGTGTATGTCAAACAGCCACCTGGTTTTGTAGATCCTGATCATCCTGATTATGTCTGCAAGCTTGATAAAGCTCTTTATGGGCTGCATCAGGCACCCAAGAAGTGGTATGGGACACTATCTTAGTATCTTTGCAAGCATGGATACAGGATAGGTATTATAGATGAAAATCTCTTCATCAAAGGACAGGGAAATGACATATTGCTAGTTCAAGTATATATGGATGACATCATCTTTGGTTCAACTAATCCAAAGCTCTACAAAGACTTTAAGAAGCTGATGAAGGACAGATTTGAAATGAGTGCCATCTTCATTAGTCAGTTAAAGTATGTTCAAGACACCCATAGCTAGAAACCACTCTTTTGGACCTGATATTGAGGGGGAGTGTGTAGATGAACACTTATATAGGGCTATGATTGGGTCTCTTATGTATCTTACTGCTAACAGGCCTGATATTATGTTTGCCATTTGCATCTGTGCAAGATATCAAGCCAACCCTAAGATGTCTCATCTTATCACTGTCAAAAGGATTCTAAGATAACTTAGGGTGCTTCAATACTTGGTTTATGGTATCCTAAGAATCCTGACTTCAATCTGTATGCTTACACCGATAGTGATTATGGTGGTTGCAACATGACTGCAAAGTCTACATCTGGGGATGTCAGTTTCTTGGTGGAAGGGTTGTCTCATGGTAATGCAAGAAACAATTTTGTGTCTCTGCATCAACTACTAAAGCTGAATACATTGCTGCTGCTAGCTGCTATGCTCAAGTGCTATGGATTCAGAATCAGATGCTGGACTATGGGTTCAACTTCAAGGAGACTCCCATTCACATAGACAATAATAGTGCTATCTCAATCACAAAGAATCCTGTGTAGAACTCAAGGACCAAACACATCAACATCAGGTATCATTTAATAAGAGATAATTATGAAAATGGGATTAATTAAACTAGTCAAAGTTCACACAGATGAACAATATGCTGATATGTTTACAAAGGCTTTTGATGAATAGAGATTTAAATATCTTGTATCAGCTATTGGGATGATCAACTTTGAGTAGTTTTTTCTTAAAGTTAATCCTTATTATTTCTTAAAACATGTGTGTCCTAAGTTGTCTAGTTAATCACTTTCATACTATGTTATCCACTTTTTCAATCAAAAATCCGAGTAGCAAAACTAATCCCACGAACCCATCATTTGAATCAACGGGTAAAAAATAACTCTTGTTTTCTTTGGATGAAAAACTTTTTGAAGACTTTCCTTAGAATCATGAAAATTTTGATCCTTCGGAAGTTATATTTTTAACTTCAGAAGAAATTTATGCTTTTAAAACAACTAACTACCCAAGTATTTTTACCTTCAGAAGAAATTTCTAAAATATCTTCCGAAGCTTAAAAATTCTCTTTGGCACTTATATGTTTTCAAAGATCTTTTTCTTTTGAAGCAAATTAACTCTCGGAAGTTTTGTTCTTGAACAAAACTCTCAAGTCTTGATTTTCTTCCGAAGTCAATATCTTCACAACTCTTAGGAAAATCTTCCGAAGTCATTTTAGCTTCAGAAGCTTTTTCATTAAAACTTTCGAAGAAAAATTTACCTTCGGAAGCTTTTTGACTTCCAAGAAAACTACTTTTTGAGCAAAAGTAAACTACTTTTTCAAAGGTGGGACCGACATCCGGATTTCAAAGTTTATCCTCTTTCATTAAACTTTATCTGAAATCCTTTTCACATATAAACCCAACGGGTTCTCCTCTTTCTATCATCCATTTCTTCCTCCAAACCTAAAACCCCAAAATTTCTCTCTGAAATTACTTTCTTTCATGTTTCTTCATCCTTAAGCTTCTCAAAATGGCCAACCCTCTTCACAGAAATGACCCGAACTTTACCATGCACTTAAATAGGCAACATAATCAGGTTGCTCTATTAAACTCTGAGAAAGATCCTTAGTTCTCAGAGGTTTGCCATTTCTTAGCTTTGTTGAACTATTTCACCTCCCTAACCATTGATCCTCCACTCTATGAGGATCATCTGTTAGAATTCTGGAAGACCTGCCAAGAGGTCATAATGGATGAGGAGAAGGCACTGTCTGCCACAGTGCAGGGAGAATAGTCTTCATCACTCCGGCCATCATCAACATGCATCTTCAGCTGGATGATGAAGAAGGTGAGGTGTTCTTCCCAAAAGAAGCTGTAAATCATTTTTTTGAGCAGATGGGTTATGAGGGAGACTATTCTGTCAAGACCTTCAGGAAAGGGAAGGTCTCATCCCAGTGGAATTCCTGCTCCATGTGGTTATCCACAACTTATCAAACAAGCATGGTGGATGGGACCAGATTCCTGAGGATCTCTCCTTTATTGTCCATGGAATGATTCAGAGGGTTAAGTTTAGGTTTCCTCAGTTTGTTTATACTAATTTGCTTGCAAACTTGGACTCCTTAGAATATTACATGTTCCTTAGATATGTCTAGTACATTCTTAACTGTGAACTGGGCTCACAGTTGAGGGGAACATGTAATATTCTTAAACTGGGACAGATGAAGCTCGACATCTTTAAAATAGTGAGAAAGCCCACTGTTGGGTTCTTTGGGGTAGAAACAGCCCTGGTCCCAAAAATGTTAGAGCTCATTGCTCAAGGTGACAACCTAGCAGCACCAGCTAGTGTTGAACCCACACCTTTTACTTCCCAACCACCTAAACAGCCACAAATCACCTTCACCTACAAAAGAAAATCCAAACGAACCCCTACTCAGGCTATTCAGTTAGTGTATGTCCCTATACACTCACCCATACAGGAGGAAGTGGACACTAGAGTTCCCACTTCTCCTGAGGAGCAGACCACTTCTATCTCTTCAAAGATCAGTGCTGAGGTTCCTCATGCTCAGCCTGATGAGCTCATAAGCCAAACTGCCTTAAGCCATCACTCTGAGTCTTAACACTCAAGTGATCAATCTTCAGGGGATAGTTACCATCCCAAACCTCTAGATCTCAACCAAACAATCCCCAACCTTGATTTCTACACTGATGAAGATCTAGGTTTCAGTGAGTACCATGATTCTCTCTTCTTTTCCCCTACTCAAAGAGAGATGAGTGCTTCTGAGGTTCCTATTTCTAGCCCCCATTAGTCACCTACTACTGAGGTGGACACTTCTGAACCTATTCAGGATGTCCATACGGAAGAGGCTCTCACTTTTGAAAGTGATTACATTATTAAAACCTCAACCATGGCAACTCAGCCCACTGACATCTCAACTGAGATTGCCAGTGAGCAGAGAAAATCCAACAGCCAAGAACCTGAAGTTGGTGGTGAGAGTGACGACTTTGGTCCAATCATCTCATCCCTCAATGATTCTTCTGATGAAGATGAGGGGAATTTTAGACTAAAGGTGCAAAAACTGTCACAAACATGCACCTGTTTAGTCTCCAAGGTTAGTCACCTTGAATCTCAAGTGACTACCTTGCAGAACTGGGTCAATGATCAGCAACTTGAGATTTCATATCTTAAGGAAAAACAAGTTGGAGACCTTTAAGAAGAGCTCAAACAGGAATACAAGAACCTGTAAATGTGATTGACCTAACTCCTGGCTCACCTATGCAAGTGGATGATGCTACTAAAAAGGGGGAGAAAGTCATTATAGTTACAGAACCTGGGAGTTCTTCATAGAAAATGGACACTGAGGACTCACCATCCTCACTTGCAATTGTGCATTCTCAGCAACCTCCTCAAATTCACATTGATGTGGACTACATAGACTCCTTCATACAGAGTCTATTTGAGGAAGGGATACCAAAGGCTATGTCATATTCACCATCTTCCAATCACATTATTGGGTGGAGGTATGATAGCAACACGAGAGCCCTAATCATCAATAGAGTTCAAGGGCAGTAGGAGATCTTCAACTTTCAGACCTTGAATTTCTATGAAGATCTGGATTTAGTCAACATGCCACTTGTCAATCCAAGCAAATCAAGACCAGCTGACAAGTTAGCCCAAAGAATCCAAGACCGGATCACTGCAGAGTTCAGCCTTAGAAGAAGACTATGGCAATCAGGCAATGTCATCGGTCAACTGGATGTTGAGGCAAACCCTATGATTAGCTTCATAGGGGAAACCTCGACTGAAGGCCCAGTGACAGAACCTGAGAGCCATGTCTTATCACCAACAATTGTTGTAGAGATCAATTCCATTTTTGAGACACCTGCTGGTGAAGGTGCTTTCTCTGGCCAGAGCTTGGAAGCTACATTAAGTAATGAAGGCTATAGCTCTCTCCACCCTGAGTCACAAAGGTCTGTGAGTGACAAAGGGAAAAGAAAAATGACTTCTGAGGAGATTGAGAAGGAGAAGAGAGAGAGGAAAAGGAAGCTGAGGGGAGAAAGTTCCTCTTCTGAGTCTACAAAACTCATGGAGTCTGCTATCAGGGCTGCCCCCAGACCAGATACTCAGAATAATAAGTTAAGGGCAGTCAGGATAAACTACCTGCAGACAAGGAACTATGACATAGATAATGTCATCTCTCACCCCTTGGAGGAACTAAATGATCTAGTTGACCTAGAAAGGTTAAGGGAGAAGAAAGAGGTAGAAGAAGCAGAGCTACCGGTACAAATCACAGAAAACAGAAGAAAGAAAAGATTATACAAGCATGTGCCTACTCTCTCCCCAGTTCAAGAAACTCCTGCATATGAGGATGTGGTTCAACAAGAACCTCACATAGATGAAGAAGAACAAAGGATCAAGATGATCAACTACCTGAGTGCCACATGCCTCTATCAGGCAGAAGCACTTCTTTCCTTATCCTTTGACTATATTAAGTTTGAGTATCTTAAACAACTTGAACTTGAGATAGTCAAGGAAAGAAAGACAACCAAAAGAAAGCTAAGGGAAGAAGCTGCTAAGTCAAGAGGCATCATCCAGAAAAACATGAAGAAATCTGCTGACAGGTAGAGGATGATGAGCTTCTTGAAGCTGTATGGATTCTTCGGAAGGAGACTTGGCCCTATGTCTCTATCCACTATGGATGAGCATATAAGGATGATCAAGCAGAAGATAAAAAGTGAAGAGTTGGTTGACTTACATTCCCCACCAAGTCAAGCCCCACCTGAAGTGGAGGTTAAGGTTGAACAACCAGAGACATCACAACCTGGACCTCCTGCTAAATCTCAGCAAGCTTCATCTTCTGATCCACAGCAGGGTCAGACTTATTCTCAATTTGAACCTGTGAGAGTAGAAGACCCAACTGAGAAAGACAATGAAGATCAATCTGGTACTGCAGGCTAGTCTTTTCAGTTAAAAGTTGTAAAGAGAAAGAAAAGGGTGGCTTCTAAACCAAAGCCAAAGAAGAAGAAGACTGTATCCTTTTTTGAACCTCAGGATGATTCAGAACATCCTGAGGATGTGCAGCCAGAGGATGCTCCATCATCTCCTATTCCAATAGCTCCTCTAGCATCAGAAAGACCCATCTTGTCCTAGACATACACTACAAATCCAGAAAGGTGGCATGTCATAAGAGATCATGGCATTGAGAATGTATACACTTGGCAAGACATGTTTTAGTTGCCTCTGCATGATCTCTTTGACATGAGACGATACTTTGACAATCTGAAGGATCCCGATCATCTTATGAAGAAAGGGCTGGTTATTATCCTGATGAGGACTGTTGATATCTAAAGTCTTCAAGAGTGTTGGTAGCATCAGCCTAGGGGGAGTTTGTAGAGATTACGTATAGAGGCTGAAGCAACCAAAGTCTTTCTGCATGCATGCTGCACAAGTACTGAAGAAGAATGCTTCAGAAATTTCACACATGTAACAGAATATTCTAAGTGTGAAATCTTTCGAAGCCAAGACCAATATCTTCCGATGTCAAAGAGGAAGTCTTCTGAAGCTTTAAAGACAAAGTCTTCCGAAGCTCCACACTTGAAGACAGATTTCTTCCGAAAACTTTTAGCAACATGCTTTATCTGATGTACTTTTCCATAAAGCTGGACCCCTTTCCGCTGCAACTCTGTAAAGTCACCAACTTACATGAGTTGGTGAAAAGGTCCATGCTTTTGGTAACTGTACATTGAGGTCTTGAGTCTGTAAACTTTCTACTTCATGTATTTTATCCTTTTTGTAATAGATAAGGATGTGAGCTATGGCATGCCGTAATCACAAAGTCAAAAAAGCAATCTGTCTTTTTGACTCTACAATTGATTTTGTTTTGAGTCTAGTCAATTGTATCCAACTGGCTTTCATAGTATGGCCGGCTGTAGGAAGTAGTATAAGTATCTCATGTTCTTGTAACTTTATTGATATGCTTTGTAACATTTGTAATAGAACATTGAGAAAACAATATACTGCAATCTTGAAAATCATCTCCCTGTGTATCTTGCTCTTGTGTTCTGTCTCTTAATCATTTGTGTTCTTAGTGCCTTTACTTATTGTTAATCCAGTTCACTGTTTGATTAAATTTAGTTACTCTCCTTCTTGTGTTGTTGTGTTGTATTTGACAACCCTTCAACGGTCCTGCATTAAACTTTTTGGTAAATTAACGTTGATGGAAATCATATCTTTACAGAACTTTTTTCCATTTATGGTTGACTTAATATGCAAACCCCTAAACTTATTAAACTTGCTATTTGTGCAAACCAAGAGTACATGTCATTCATAAACTACAACGCATTTGCTATTCTGTAAAAAGAAAATATTAGGTCAAAGAAACAATATAGTGTACATATAGTCATAGTCTTAACACAAAAACTTAATACTTACATATGTACTTATTTAATTTTAATATCTACAATCTTTTCATGATGAGAGAGAAAACCAATTTTAATCTAAATTGTCTTTTCGTATTTTATAATGTCTGAAATATGGCGCAATTTAGCATACCCCACCTCACAAATATATATTTGACTTTTTTCCTTGAATTAATTTAAATATATTTCACAGATATTGATCTTCCAGCCATTTAATATGAAAATTAAGCTGGAGGAATATGCTTTATGAAAAAATGAGAAAAAAGTATTATTTATTTAGTAATGATGATTATTTCAATTGTTGTGATTGATTGTAAAATGCCAAGTATAATGTTTGAATATTTGTAGTACAAAGAAAACTTTAGTCCTTGTCTCCTATAATAACAAGTCAATTAAACCTCAATGATAAAAGATGTAATGAAAAAGTAAAATACTAATAATAATATTAAATTAAAAATAGAGGTGTATTAATATTATCATCGACCGTAGCCGTATTCATTGAAATAATCTATAAAATATAAAATGAATTGAAATATTTCATTTTAGGCAACAATGATAGTCGATTATTCAATATCTAACAAGAATGCCACCTAACAAATACAAAAATTAATAAACTATTAGCAATCATGTAAGATATGGCGTTAAATTCTTTTATAGAATACTAAATAAAAATTTAGGCATTGTTTGGTTCAAAAAAATTCATTGAAATTAAAATTGAAATTAAAATAGAAAATTCTGTATCCAAAATCATATATGGTTGGTTAACAAAAACAATTAAATTAAAAAATATTCTCACATTCATTAAAATTCATTTTTCAGACAATTATACATACAATGTTCAGCAATCCAATTCAATATTTAAAATTAACATTTCAATTTCATTAAAAAATATACTAATCAAACAACTTTTTAATTCAAATTATTTCGACAAACATTTTGTTAATCAAACAACCCCTTATATTCATATATTAATTAAAACTAGTTTTAGTAAATGACGAATATTACACGAGTTAAATAAATAGTATATAAAATATGATAAAAAAATATTAAATCTAAAATATTCTAAGATAAGATATTATTGAAATCTGCTTTATTATAATTTGAGTAAAAATTTTGTTTCAAAACAAACGTTTAAGCATGAATTTTTCAAAGAACTTTCTTATTATAACTCATAACTATAGTTATTTTTTGTTTATAAAGATTTTATTTTTAAAAAATATGAATTTTAATATATTTTATATTCTTAAAATTGTTTATAATTTTTTAATTTATAACAGTATGATTACATAGAAACAAAATACATAAACATATCTCTTTTTTAATTTTTTTAAAAACTATTTAACCTAAAAAAATTATATTATTATTATTAGTTAATGTGATAATTTAGTAAAAGAAAGATGTGAGAAAAAAATGATGTAAAAAATTTGATGCAACCACGTATCCTTATTAGTTATCATTTTATTAAAAGTATGAAGATTTACACATGTTAATGAGAATGATGAACATAATAATTTTAACACATGTTTCTTTTTTATATTTCCGAACAACAAGAACTTTTATCTATCACAAGAGGCTCTAGCAAGACACTAGAAGACCAAAAACTTTACTGAAGTTAAAACATATGTATCCTTGTATTCTTGACACATCTTCATCCCGTTTCATTACTACCTTACTATTTTGAGACATTTTTAATTTAATAAACTATGAAGATTCGCAATAAACTTCACCATCTATGCTTTAACTCATTAGACTATGTAAACTGAATCTTTGAATGTAATATACTTCATATTCTCTAGAACATACATTTGACAAAATACCTTTTAACATTTTAATACAAAACCATATAAGATACAAAATAGTAAAAAAATGTATGAGTTTTCGTAATTGAGGTATAAATTAATTTTGAATCTAAATAGCAAACCCTTTTCATGATATAATCAAATTGCATTGTAATTTAATTTATCGTTTCATGACCGATTATTTCTCT